>OX235279.1:40304990-40886659 GCA_944472155.2 Trichobilharzia szidati
CCAACTAAGGAAGGGAGGGGAGTCCCCATAGCACTTTTTCTTTGAAAGATCTAAGTTATGAGGCATATGTGTGTGGTATTTCTGCCCATGCTAGTTTCTTTTTTTTAAATATTATTCACTTTGCTCCAAAGGCACAGAATTTAATAGTTTAACTGTAGTTTATCAGCTAATGAATTTTTTGAGCTAAATATCGTTACATCTTTAATGCAGTACTCTACTCACTGGTGACTGCAGCTTTGTTTGTAATCACCATTACAGAATTGAGAATATGAGATGCATATGATAGCTTAGTAAATTAGTGACTCTACTCAATAAGTAAATACCAACATAGACAGAAACAAAGTGTCTGTGTAATATTTCCTAATTTCATCATTGACAGAACGAGAAAGGTGAACTTTAGTCATCAGCGTTGCAGTATGACATGCTATACAGTGATGTGTTGCTGTAAACAATAAAATTCTTTATTGTCTTGATAGGAGAGGTAAGGTAAGTCGACAAATTACTCTGCTTCATTTTATATTCAGTTAAGTTACTGTTGATTAAGGTTTAGACGATACTTTTTCCCTAACTTCATTAACATATTTTTGCTGCATAATCTTTGGTAGAATGAATACAGTTTTGTTTCTTACTATTAACGCCTTTTTCTATCGGTTTGTTATATTATATATATACATATATATGTAGGCGCCAGATATTACATTTCAACCATCCATGGATACGGAATCAAACAATGGTTTATACGCACTTGTGGATCATATCATTGACGATATTTATAAACAGGCAACATTTATCCCATTTATAACTAATATAAGCATGAAAGACAGTTACTTGGTAAGTGATAAAATACTTTTTTCTAAATCTGTTACTATTATTGTTATTATTATTACTTTTTTTATTGTTCTCTTGGGTTCCGAGTGGAACATAGAGATTCAAAAACAAATCTCCACTTTGTTCCATTCTCTGCTGTCCTCTTCAGCTGGGTGCATGATTACCCATAGTCTCTCATCTCCTCCTCGCACAACCCCCTCCATCTCACCCACAGACCCACGACCAACTCGTCATTTACAATCAGACCTATGGTCTGGTGCGTGATGTCACCCAATGGTTTCCTCAGTGTGTGCCAAATCCATCTCCATTTTCTCCTAAATATTTATTAAACAATAGGTTATTGGTCACTTTGTTCCCAGAGTTTCCTGTTTCTAAATCTTTCTGGCCGGCCATTCGATCTTCAATATGGAGTCAGTGAAGACAGTTGTTGACAAAAGTTTTCAGTAGTCTGTTGGAAATGCTTTCCATGATGGGAGCACCTATTTTCTTACCCGCATAGAAGAATTGACTGACTGACTTAACATTTGTGTTGAAAATCCGGATCTTGTTCTTTATGGTGGTGCGGAGTGCAGAAGATTTCCAAACCGAATTCAGAGCATTGAAGTTGTACCTCGCCTCTCCGATTCTGGTTTTGGCATCTTCATCCGTTCCGCCTGTAGTTGAAACGATGTTTCCTAGCCAGATAAGTGAAGGAAGTAACTTTTTTGAAATTTTCTTTCGTATTGATTGGTGCTGGTTGTTGTTGGTCGGTTGATTGGCTGGTTATGTTCGTCACCTCCGTCTTCTCTATGTTCACCTGTAGTCCTGTTTTCTCTACCTGCTTCTTCAGCCAGTTTGTTGGTTTTTGCCTGCAAGTCTTCGAAGTTATTTGACATTAGACCTAAATCGTCTGCAAACTCCAGTTCTTCGAGAGTTTTGTTATCATTCTACCCTTTTCCTGTCTTCTTGCTCCCCACAGTCTAACGCATACCTATTGGTATACTTATTTTAATTTTGTTTATTTCAGTGCTAGAGATTCTTTGTTTCCTAAAGTGATCTTTTCATGAAGAATATAATTAGAATTTACTTTAACAATTATTATTATTATAACGATAAAAGTATTAATAACATTCCTTTAATTAAATTCTAAAGTAAAGAAGTTGTTTTACACTTAAACTAGTTGATACCAAAGTAGAACATAATGATTTTTAGTCAAATGCCCGTTGATTAGCCTCAGCCTCACATACAAATATACATGCGTTCCACAGTGAAGAGTGATTATTTTCATGGGTTTGGGAGAAGAATGCTTCCAGAGTTATCTCTTAAGTGGAAAACTCTAACACTTCAGTACTCTTACACAAGTAAGCAAATGATAGTTTTTAACTAAATCACTAAGACTTTCATCTTCGATACATCACTTCACCGAAAATCAAATCGACAGTATTAAGCCTTGATAAGTGAATGCTCAGGTTCTTTTTCTTGTATACAGCGTTTGAAAAAGCTGCATTAATTACCCTAAACAGCACTATAATAATATGCACAGAAAGTCCCTCTATCATTATCGCTGAAACGATTTCCAAGCATATTTGCCTGAGATGAAGAGCATGGGTATTTAACTAAAATATTCGCTGTTTTTAATCAACAGCGTAGAACAGCCACCACTTAACAGTACTATCAGTACAAAAAATGGAATAAACAATTAAAAGAAGCTTCTCTAGTGACTAACTCAGATACTCCTGTGTCACTTCTTTTTACGATATATTCACTTTCCAGAGCAAGTCCTACTGTATGCCTTAAATCTACGGGATAGTATTAACTCGTTAGGAAGCTAGTACCTAGATTGTTTAAGCGTTTGTAAATTAGTATTTCAGATCTTGATAATTCTAGGTTAGAAAGTGGGAAAAGTCCCAGAAAGATAAATCCACCTGAAAATCTCTATACTACAGTAAAACTTCTCACCGATGTTGTTTATCTTTGATAATTATTCAAATATTGTCAGTTAACATGGAAAACCGCCGACACATTTACTGCATATCATCAATAATTAAGCTGAAATCAGGACGCATTAATTATTACTTAGAAATAATTTAAACTTTTTCCATGAATACTGCCGTAATTAATTTGTTGTGTATTTATTCCAATGCGGATTTCGTCACCAACTAACATTAGTTAGAGAACAGAAGCGCACTGGTGAGCTTTTTCGTCCTACTTTGGCACTCTTCAATAGTGTGCACCTGAGACCCCATCAGAGGGTGAACCTAGGGCCTTTTGGTTACACGACCACTTGTGTCAGAATTTAATGATCTGTGATGAATTCTAACTCTGTCCCAAACCTGGACGAGACATCTCTGTCCAGTACCAGCTGCCTTTCAGCAATTTTCGAAATGATGTTGGTTTGTGGCGGAATCTCCACTGAAATTAATCCTGATCCCTGTTAAACCCACAATCTAAGGATATTATTTATTCGACTGTGTTCGTTTGTTTGTTTTTTCGTTTTACTCTGTGTTTACCTTGTTTTTTTTTCACCCAAAAAATCATACTGCAGAGTAAAATGAATCTAAACGAAAATCTGTCAAACAAACGTAAACTTCTCTTGGATCGTGTTGAAGCTGTTATGAAAAAGGCTTTAAGTTATCGTGCACACTTTGACACATATGCCTACCTATGGATAGATGATCGTAATGAATTTATGCAACAATTCCTCCTGTATGGACAAGCCGTTAGCCAAGAAGATCTTGATTTAATCAACGCCGGTGGTATACAAGCATCGAATGAATTAGGCGATGGTCAAAATGGTGATAATTTGCCTGTATTAAAACCGCCGACCCTGGAACAATTTAAAGAACAAATCGATTATTATGAGAAGGTCTATGAAGAGGTATGTCACATCTAATCTTTTATTTTATCGTGTACGCGTGTCTTTTTCTTTCTCTCTTAGTCATTTGGCGATACTACTACTAATCTGAGTCATGCAGGAAACTATAAGCTACTTAGTTGTGGTGTGTGGGTGTGTGTCAATTCTAGCAAAAAGAATATCTTACAAGATGACCAAAATTAGATACCTTACTCTGCTTCATATTTGAAATCTTTTAAGACTCGAATCCACCTTCGTGTAGTTATTTCCTGTCTTATTAAAGTTCTCAAGTATTGGTTTTGTAGGGATTTTGTTTGATTGCATGGAGGATTTCATCATGAGCTGACATCAGTTAGAGCACCACTGGAAAACCTGGGAGTACTGAACTGCTGTTTCGTCCTAGTTTGGGGCTCTTCAGCAGCCCTGGGCTCGAATCCCGGTTGGTGCGTACTGATGAAGAGTCCCAAACTATGACGAAACAGCAGTTCAGTACTCCCAGGTTTTCCAGTGGTTCTCTAACTGATGTCAGCTCATGATGAAATCCTCCATGTTATTAAAGTTCCTCATCTATAATGTCCTCCACACACGCTTTCCTTCCTCCCTGAGGAAAATGAACCTATTAGATTCCTTTTACCATTTAAAAGGATGGATACTTGGAAAAGTGATTATTTATTCTTTGTAAACTAAACTTTCTGTAAAGAGATCTCTGAAGCGAAGTTTCATTCCCTCTGAATTACTGAGTATGATTTTGCCCCGAGAGCAAAGTAGATATGAAATGAGTTTTCAAGGTTTAAATTCATTCAGATTCTTCATCAGTGTTTCTCGTACATGCATCTGTGCAACTCACTAACTGTTGGTAACAAGCTGATGTTTTCAAACCCTACCATTAGGCAGTCAACAAGAAGAAATTCCTAGAAGCGAACCTACTATCACACCACCTACCTACCTGTGTAGATTTTGATTTTCAATTCAGATTATTCATTGAAGGTATAAGTAAACAAGCTCTGTTAATTGGTGGTTGGGTATAACAACAACAACAACAACTGTGAAATGTAAGACAGGATTCGACTAAATCAACTCGTAGGCTAAAGATAGGGAGTGAAGTGTTTCAATGTACTGACCATTTCACTTAATTGGAAATTTGCATCAGCCCCGATAGACTGATTACTGATAAAATCTCTGCGCTAATATAAAGGCCTCGTGTGACATTTGCCAAATTATGTCATCTCTGACGTAGGCAAGATATGTGGTTATCCATCAAAAGACGTGTGTAATGCACAGCAACTGTTCCCTCTGCCCTCCTTTATGGTTGTGAGACATGGCCATTGAAAGTGGAAGATATGAAAAGGTTAGCTGTCTGTGGACACGGATGTTTCCTTTCTGTCGCACGTGTTAAGTGGTATAACATGGTGAATAATAATACTCAGATTAGGCGTAGAGCTTTAGGTAAGGAGGGTCAGTTAATCGATCCTGTTGTGTAGCTACATCGATTGAAATGGCTAGGAAATATGTAACGCATTCCGAGAAGCTGCCTTTCTCGACGAGCAGTGTTAGCCAACGTAGGATTAGGTTAGAAAAGGGTTAATAGTGGTTAAACTAAAACCCGTTATTAGCCCATGAAGACTTTGACAGCTGGTTTGAGGCACACAGGGATGTACAGGCTTCCTGGCTTGAGTCCTCGGGATTCTAAGAGCCTGTGGCTTCAGACTATTGGTGAAATGGCCTGAAATTGTCCTCAATGGCACAAACGCACTCACTTTTTTGATATCCCGTATCTACTTAACGGTCATTTTCTTCCACGTTGCTATTCTTTCCCCTTCACATTTCTGCTTATTATAGTCCTTCTGAATCTCATCCTGTCTCTTTTTTTTCTCCCTTTATATGCTGCATGGAGTGTGGCAACTTGAACTGCTGCCCCTCAGTCGTTCATCTACTGTATTACTGAATTAAAATAAGTCAAATAAACAATATTTTCCACAACGACACATTTATTTACCAGCAAATACATTCATATTTTACTTTACATTGTATTTTCGGGCCTCTATATCAGTAGTATGTATATATAATACTGATCGGCCACTGCGTCAGTAATCCAGCGGTTGAAAATTAGCCAACCACGCACGTAGTCCGGGGTTAAACTACCCGGAGATTCACTACAAAACCTCACTTAGCTCTTGACAAACATGAAAATAGATAAGGTTGGGCGTGAGGCTAGCAAACCTATCTTGTGAAAAACGACAGCATTACTCAAGGCATCGGGCCTGGGGACCTATGTTCCCCGAGGAACTCAAAGATAAAAAAAAACTGGGCAGTAGTCAATGTTATTTGTCTAGTCTTCAGTGATTCTAACCGAATTCTAACAATTAGTTTGTAAGAAAGTCATCAGTCTAGAATACTTTCCATCATCATCCACTTCCTTCAGCCTTCCGGTTATCTCCGACCAATACTATGTGTATACATATACATAGGTTATTCCGGTCAAAAACTCTATTTTCCATACTAGTCATTCTGTAACAGTGACAATCAACCGATATTGCAAATCATTTAGAAAACAAGACTCAAAGTAAGTTACTGGATTTTTTAATTCCTTGACGTTGCCAGTGGAACATAGGGCTTCAAGCTACAGACTCGAAGTTTCAGTGGTAGTGGTATTTATTTTTACGGGATGACCTTCCCTCTTTACCAGTCTTAATACTGGCTTAGCGAGGTAAAGGAGTGAGTCAGCCAGGGATCGAACCCCGGACCACATGCGTGGTTGGCAAGCATTCTACTGCTGTCTTGCTGGCTGGTACAAAATGTAGAATACCTAGAGCCAGAATAACAGTAGTAGGCGGGTTTGTTCACCTGCCTAGATCTCATTGGTAAACAGACAGATTCTGAAGAGTGTAAACAGAGTAAGTCCTTCACATAGATTTCTGTTTTAGGTTAGAAAAAATTACAAAAATCAAAGAAACATCAGCTTTAGAACATGGAGAGAACGAACATTGGTGCAGAACAATATGCTTCCAGTGTTTGTTCTTGCTCTGTTCAAATTTACAAAGAGGAATTCGTCTATGTGATAAGCTTTAGATTAGCACAGTGCTAATGTATTAAGCGTTATGAGGGGGTATATAGCAAGTCAGTGATTGAATTACTACGTAAATACTTCATTTTTGATTCACGAATATAACCCATTGTAGATGAGATATGTTACAGACTACTAAGCGACAAACTGTATCCAGGTGAAACTGTTAACACGAATTTAACTCTACCCTGAAATAATGTTACAAGAATATTTTAAGCTGATTTTATCGTTTTATCACTGGTTTTGATAAATTATTCCTATTATATTGCAAATTTAGCCTATTTATATTTTATTTTCTCTAACCTCGCAACTTGTTTTCTATCGCCTTCAAAATCAGGTGGATAAATTAGACGGTTCTACTAAATTCGATTCTTGGTTCCGTGTAGATGCACGGAAATTTAAACAAGCGCTTATAAATATAATCAAAAGATGGAGTTTAATGTTTAAACAACATTTAATTGATCATGTTACAACAAGCCTAGAAGATTTGAATAAATTTATTCAAGTAAGTTGTATTGTTTTATTAACAGCTGTGTTTCATAATCACGACTGGGAATTTTATTGTATTTTACTCGTGAAATAATTGTTAAGACAAAGTAATGTGTTATAGTCTGTAATTGATTGGGGCAAAAAAAGCAACCAGTTAAATGGGCTGACTAATTTCTGTGGTGGTGGGGGGGTTGTTTAGGTTTATTTAGAACCAGTGAATCAATTATTTGAACTCTCTTCTACCGACTCATGTTTCAGCAGTGAGACTGTGCCATCAACCTTCAAATAAGGAGCATAGTTACAGTCAAGAACAGTAAAGAGTCGGCAAAGAGATCCCCTCTTTTCTTAACTTCACTTCAAAGATGTAAAGATTATTTAGGGTGTTTAAATATGCAGTGCAGATTGGCAACAGAGGTCAAAGGTTGTTGTCAATTAGTAACAGAAACAAATCAAAGTGCATGAGAAATAGTTATGTTTGGAAAATTAGGAATAGTCTTACGTAATCAAGAGTGATGAATAATCGTTTGGAAATGGTTAATAAGAGACAAAAGAACAAAGGATTGGAAATCAATTATGGACTACATAAAGCTTATTGTACAGTTGATCAAGAAGAAAAAAGAAAAAATAGTACCAAGGTCATAGCAGTAAAAGAGACCGTGAAACACGTTTTTGAACACAAAGTTCCGATTCCTTCTTAAAGATTGCTAAGGCTTTAGCTGCGAAAAGATGTAGGCGAAAACATTTCGAACGACTTGGACGTACTTTATGCATGGCTTTGAAAGAAGTCCTGCATATGAATAAGCAAATGCTGATATACTTGACACTTGAATACCTCTAGGTTGTGTTCTTATATATCTGCATATTTAAACCATTCCCTGACTCACTGACGGATTGGTTGTCACCGAGTGAATCACTGGTGAATCAGTGTCGAATATTGCATTGAAGTGTAAATTACATTAAGTGCTGGTAGACGACACAACTTCGCTTGGAAAAATAACACAGTGAAAAACCAGGCTTCTGTGTATAGCGATTCTCGTATTCCTTTGTTTGAAAAAAATATACATTAGCTGCTTTTAAGACAGTACTTCGTCGTTTACTTGCACCTCTATCTTTCCTCTATTACTGACTAGTTCGTCAACCAAGTCAGGTGAGACAAACAGTCCCTCACTGATAACATTGGTTGGTGGTTGCACTATATCTAATCAATTGGCAGAAGTTGGAATTCATGAGCCATTAAGTCGGTTCTCAGTGGATGAATGGTCTGCCAGTCCCCTTTGTGATCGGCGGATCCT
Source organism: Trichobilharzia szidati (assembly GCA_944472155.2). Classification (NCBI taxonomy): domain Eukaryota; kingdom Metazoa; phylum Platyhelminthes; class Trematoda; order Strigeidida; family Schistosomatidae; genus Trichobilharzia; species Trichobilharzia szidati. Next base: position 40,313,497 of record OX235279.1, read on the forward strand.
GGGTTCAAACCCGGGTGGGTGAGTCTTGCTGAAGAATCCCGAACTAAGCGGACGAAACAACTGTTCGAAACTCCATCCTGTTTTTCCACAGTTTCGCGAATTAATGTCACCTGCTGAGGAGACCTGTGACCAACCAGACCCCTGTAAGCCTACACTTATAAATTTCATTCCTTTTAAAAATAGTTACAAAATAATCAAGTCAAGTTAATAATAATAATGTGGGTAGACAGGAGTATGAAAACACACAGACTACAAAAACTTGATGTATGGGAAACAATTTATGATTATTTGATTAAGGTGTGCCCACTTGGAGAATGTAACTTTCTCCCACTACAAAAGCTCATTAGTTAGTGTTACACATGAAGAAATAAGGTTCGTAAAATACACTCATGCTTTCCTGTCTATTCAACACCTACTTTCGAACTGCTTCTGAAGTTAACTCTAAGTTAACATCCAACTAAAATTAATCAAGTTAGCTTTGTTCCTTTCTAGTGATTCTCTTTGTTATTTTCCAACAGACTTCTACCAGTGGTTTAAGTGTAGATCTTCAAGATGGCAATTATGATGCATTGATCAGTGTCATGGGACATTTAGGACGTGTAAAAGATCGTCAAATTGCAACAGATGAAATGTTTGAACCTTTAAAACAAACTATTGAACTGTTGAAAACATACAATCAAGAAATGCCTGATGATGTCCATCAACTACTAGAGGTGAGTAATTTTTTTAAAATTCACTGCTGACAACTTATTACACATTTTAACCTTGTATGAACAATTATTATTAGCACACTCGAAGAATGAAAGTCAGTCAGTTCATAAAAAACTTTGAGAGAAAGAGGTGTTGAGTATTGCACAGCTTTTAAAAGTGAGCCAGCTCCTAGTAGAACAGTTTCAATAGATACAATTCAGTCTTCAGAAACAGATATTCTGGAGATGTTTAAGGCTAACGAGAAGGTTGAAAACAGACGATTATCCAGCAATTTCAAACCATCAAGAGTAGTACTGTCTATCCGGTTTTTAAATAAAAGTGAATTCTATCAAACAGGCAGGCAAGCCTGAAGTATAAAATCGGCAGTAAAACTGTAACCGCAGAAGGCAAGACACGGAAGTCAGGGTATATTTTCAAATGATCAAACTGCTGTTTATAAATAAACAGTTTATATTCTTTAACCAATCACTGAGCGTGTGATTTCGGTTTACACTAAACGACATGAAATAGAATGTTCAAATATACATAGTATTATGTCGCCAATGTAGTATTGAACTGTGGGAATATGGGAGAATAATATTCAGTTGGAAGATACTGTCTGTATCACACCACTACAAAACTACTATTTCTTCAAGTCTTCTTTGTCAAAAACATTCTGTTCATTTCGCTTAATTAGTATACTCTGCTTCTTACTCATCATTTAGACTTTACCGGAAAAGTGGAACAACGTCAAGAAACAGGCTATACTGATGAAACAAACAGTTGCACCATTACAAAATAATGAAGTTGCTAATATACGCCGTAAATGCGCCAACTTCGACGTGAAACAACATGTATACCGTGAAGAATTTCGGAAAATTACACCGTTCAGTTATAATTGTCAAAATCCTTATGAAATTATTGATAAGGTAATTTTTATATTAATCTTTTAATTTCCTTTTTCCTTCACGTTCCCAGTGGAACATAGGGCTTCAAGCTAGAGCTTTTTTGAAGTTTCGATAGCAGTGGTATTTATTTTTACGGGATGGGGTTGCTAGCCTCATGCCCAACCTTCCCTGCTTGCCAGTCATATTACTGGTTAAGCGAGGTAAAGGAGTGCGTCGGTCGGGGATCGAACCCCGAACCACCTGCATCGTTGGCGAGCACTCTACCGCTGTGACACCGACGCACCAATGAGCGACATAAATAGTTGCAGGTTGGTTGTATCACAGGCAATAGTAATTGTTAACTAAATCAACATTAAACTCCCCCAGGTTATCTTAATCTTCTCGGGATGTGTCGTTTCAGTTGACAGAATCACTCATTTTTAATTCAGTGCATAACTGATATTGTTTCCCATGTAATGAAGTCAAGTGTTTAGAAGATTCATAGACAATGACTCAACTAGGCCCATTCCAAATGCTTTACCTTATAATGGTTTCTGCCTAATATGGGAACGATTTAAGGACATTGTCTGACACGTTGGACACCTTGCATAACACTGAGAATTAATGCAGGTAAGCTGCACGGTGTAAACTGTCAAACTATGATAGTAATTGTAAATGCCAAGATTTGATGGTAAATAATAATTTAAAGCTATCAATAGCTTACAACACTAAATATGAAAACCAAACACGTAGTTCAGCGAAGAGACTCTTTTCGGCTAATTCATTTTTTCTTAGCTGTACAACCGCAAATATGTACAAGTTATTTTGTATGCCTGCGTACATTAAGTTTGTCAAACAAAAATACATTTAAAAGTCAATCTGAACGAAGAATATTCTTTTTAATAATTTCTCTTCAGGTTCTCACAGTTATAAAATACATTTAGTGTTTGTTGTCGTTACAACAATGACCAGTTAGTTATGTGGCGGTGGATACATTTTTTAACGTAGAAAAACAGATTAGTTATGAGGTGACAAAATAAATATTAGTATTTGTGTGAGAAACATCTTTCTAGGCTGAAATCGATTAGAAGATATTGTGAAATGAGAGACAATGGTGGTGATTAGTCATCTGAGGTTTGTAGAGTGTGGGGTAGGAAAATTGGCAAGTAAGTCAAATCAAGGTTCTAAAATGTGTCAGGTGAGTGACAGGCTAGTACAAAGTGGTGTGTATTAAAGACGAGATAGTCAAACTGCAATGAGAGGCTCATAATTATTTTTTTTTATTTTGATTACAGCTTGATGCCACACCGTATTTTCAGTACAAGTATGGAATTTTCAGCATGGATATCGGTAGCCCAAATTTTGCAGGCCGACCATAGATATCGGGTGTGCGCCGGCAGGGGATCGAACCCCTGGCCATGTGCATGGTCGGCGAGAGTCCTAACCACTGTGCCACCGACGCACAGATAACAAGTGTGTGAAATGAAACAGGCGGAGGCATATAGGCTTGTCCATTGGACGTCGAAATCGGGCCTCGTTAATGGCTAGCTTGGCCCCATAAATTACCATCACGTATATATGGTTTGGATTTTTTAGAATATTTAGGAATTCAGTGTCTTTTCCACGCTGAACTGGGTATTTGGTAAAGGCCTAGTTTGGCTGTATGTATTATAGGACGAAAGAATACTCTGAGCTCGTGTATTCCTCAGTTATGATATAAATCACTGGTTTTAACTGCCAGTTGTTTACTATAACAAATAATGGCTTTATTCTTGACAGGGTCTATACAATGTATAGAATTTTTAGCCGAATTTATTGCATAATATCTACTCTTCATACAGAATATTCAGATAAAATATCAGTTGGTAGTAGACCCTTTGATGCAATGCTGAATGACCTCAAGAGCAAACCAATCCATAATGTGATATATTTTCTTTGTCTCCCTCTGGAAATACATGACATTTGATCGAAAGCCAGCTGTAAAAACTTCAGCAGTACATTTTGTGAAACAAGGACACCACTGAGGAACATCTCACGTACTGGGATTAGCTGCCATCGAGGCTAATACTGTTTCTCATGTTTAGTAGAAACTCGTGAATCAGCAGGTTGTAAATGTTTTAAATACTCGCCTGAGTAAACAATACTATTTATTAGAGATCATATTTTACTAGATTTAAACAAACTGAATCAGAGAAATTATATGCAGTATACAGATGGAAGTTTTTTGATAGCCTAAGTTTGAAGTAGGCCACCGGATTGAATTACTAGTACCAACAAGAAGTATGGTATAACATTTTATACGACTTTAAAAACTACAGATTTATCTCTTAAATATACTACTTAGTAGTTCTCAGACTTTTTAGGGCGGCTAAATCATTTTCTGTTTTGTTTCCGGCTTCTGAAGCTCTATTGCATTTTGTAGTGAAGATTTCATTTAGCTTAAAGACGATAACCCTACCCAGTGGTGTAGATTTGAAGAAAAAGTGCCTAGAGAATAAGCAGAACACTGTATATACCCTCACTGAATCCAAAACGGCAGGCATGATTTGACTCGGAGTGACCTATCAATCAAAGCATTCCCTGTATTGAACTGCCTCTTGCAGGTCAACTTTTGACAAACCTTGACTTTGGCTATGCTACTTTAACTTCACCCGTTATGATTATTAATTTAGTTAATGAAGACGAACTGACAATTTAGAGATTGAGTGGGTTATAATAAAAGGCAACAAAATGATGCGTAATCTTATGTATATATATAATAATAATATATATATATATATATATATATATGGTAGAAAACCTTTTCTTTAAAACGGAATCAAGTTCCAGTCAACAGTCACTCTTCGTGTTTTCAGTTTGTTGATCAACGGAGAACTTCATCTCCTCTGAGACCATGAACTAAAAGGAGCAACAGTTTATGATTAGCGGTGTGGTTGCAAACTAAACTAATTAAATAATATGAATATCGATATTAGATTGTTGGAGGCAAGCAGCAGGAAGCCATGATCGACCTAGGTCTCGTACTTGTTGACACTCATCAGTCAGAAAGGCTTATCTGTAATCGTGAAGGAACTCATGTCCCTTCTGAGATTCAGACCCGCGTCACTAAATCAGTGCTGCAGTCAGAGACGTTATCACCGAGCTATTGGAGTTCGCGATTGATCTCCTGTAGGACTGTATTGGATACTTTGATTGGACACCAGCTAGCTAGTAAGTAGTGTAATATGTCTAGTTGTTTGTTTGGTGCAGACTACCAGTCGAGTTTGCAGATACGTCTTGCTGACTGGTGAGTGCCAACTAGCACAAAACCTAGGTCTAGGAAGGGCTTCCTGCCGACTGCCTCCAACCACCTAATATCAACAATTCACAGCGCAATGCATAGTGATGGCTAGCAACTTATAATAGCGGCCACACTGCAAGCTCTACTGACAGAACTGAGTCTACACTAAACAAAGGATTTGACACATTACACTAGTTACTGACTAATGTCCATCCAAAGTAATATTAACATCTTACCGTTTAAGAAAGTGGAAGATTTATGTGTACACACTTTCAAATCAAAATTCTGGGGTATAAATTACAGTTGTGCAGCCACTTAAATAGACTTGAATTCAACTCATAGCAAACCCCATTCATACACTGAAATAACTCTGAGGTACAAACCGTATAAAGTAGAATTCTTTTCACAAAATGCTCTTTGGTGACAAATCAACACACTGATTATGTTTTACATAAACTATGAATGCTTAGCTTGTGTTAACACTATATCTAGAATACATTTTACTCAGTTATTCTCCTGTGCTTTTCATTCCTTCATCTTTCTCTCTTTTTTCGATTTTCTTTTCTCATAATATAGAATCATCATAGTTTATTACAATTAGAAATTGAAATGACTAATCTTCTTACATCGGCTAGTTTATTCGAAGTCAATGTGCCAGAATTTAAACAAATTAAACAATGTCGTAAAGAATTAAAACTGCTTAAAATTCTCTGGGATTATATTAATTTAATACAGACAAGTATACATGACTGGACGCTTAGTTCATGGCGGGCAGTGAATGTCGAGCAATTGGATTTGGATTGTAAAAAATTCGCCAAAGATTTACGTAGTTTAGACAAAGAAATGCGTGCATGGGATGCATACATTGGCATAGAGGATAAAGTTAAGAATATGCTAACTTCCTTGAGAGCAGTAAGCGAGCTACAAAATCCAGCAATACGTGATAGACACTGGATACAGTTGATGAAGGCTACAGGCGTTAAATTTGAAATGAGTGAAGGCACTACTCTGATGGATTTATTGTCTTTAAATTTACATCATTTTGAAGATGAAGTACGCAATTTAGTGGATAAATCTGTTAAAGAAATGAGTATGGAGAAAGTACTGAAGGAATTGCACACTACATGGTCACAGATGACATTTGAACAAGATGTGCATCCACGTACTAATTTAGCTTTATTGAAAGCAAGTGAAGAATTAATTGAAACTCTTGAAGAAAATCAAGTTCAGTTACAGAATATGATGACGTCGAAATACATTGCCTATTTCCTAGATGATGTTTCAGCCTGGCAGAAAAAACTCTCCACTGCTGATCAAGTGATTACAATCTGGTTTGAAGTACAACGGACATGGTCACACTTAGAATCAATATTTATCGGTTCAGAAGATATACGTAAACAGCTACCACAAGATTCTTTAAGATTCGACAGGATTGATCATGATTTCCGTGAGTTAGTCAGTGAAGTTGGACATGATCGTAATGTTATCAAAGCGACAAGTCGACCGAATCTATACGAACGCTTAGAAGTAATCCAGAAGGATTTAGTTTTATGCGAGAAGGCGTTAGCTGAATATCTGGAAACGAAACGTTTAGCATTTCCACGATTCTACTTTGTATCGCCAACTGATCTGCTAGATATTCTGTCCAATGGTAATATACCAGAACAAGTTACTAAGCATTTAACAAAACTATTCGATTCAATGGCTACACTGAAATTCCGTGCAAAATCAGACGGTGGTAAGGGTAATTCGAAAATTGCTTATCAAATGGGCGCCAAGGATGGCGAGGAAGTCAAATTGTCTAAAGATGTTAATTTAGATGGACAAGTTGAAGTATGGCTGAATAAATTATTAGATGAAATGCGCGCCACAATCCGACATTATCTATCAGAGGCTGTATCATCTTATGAAGAAAAGGCCCGTGACCAATGGCTGTTCGACTATCCTGCTCAAGTATCACTGGCTGGCTCACAGATTGGTTGGTCAACAGAAGTGAACATAAATTTTGCTCGCTTAGAAGAAGGCTATGAAAATGCACTGAAAGATTATAATAAGAAACAAGTACAACAGTTGAATGCATTGATTACCTTATTGATTGGTGAAATGAATTCACAGGATCGTCAAAAAGTCATGACCATTTGTACAATTGATGTCCACAATCGTGATGTTGTTAGCAAACTGATTTCACAGAAAATTGACAGTGCATTATCATTCACATGGATAAGTCAGTTAAGACATCGTTGGGATGAGAAACACCAGGACTGTTTTATCAATATCTGTGATGCACAATTTCGTTATGCACATGAATACCTCGGTAATACACCGAGATTGGTTATCACACCATTGACTGATCGTTGTTATATCACACTGACTCAGTCACTGCATTTAACAATGAGTGGTGCACCAGCAGGACCAGCTGGTACGGGTAAAACAGAGACGACAAAAGATTTAGGCCGAGCATTAGGCATCATGGTCTACGTATTTAACTGTTCAGAACAAATGGACTATAAGTCTATTGGTAATATATACAAAGGATTAGCGCAGTCTGGTGCTTGGGGTTGCTTTGATGAATTCAACCGTATATCTGTGGAAGTATTGTCTGTTGTAGCTGTACAAGTCAAATGCATACAAGATGCTATAAGAGACAAAAAGAAACGTTTTAATTTCTTGGGTGAAGAGATTAGCTTAGATTCAACTGTTGGTATATTCATTACAATGAATCCTGGTTATGCTGGACGTGCTGAATTACCAGAAAATCTAAAGGCGCTGTTCCGTCCATGTGCTATGGTTGTACCAGATTTTGAATTAATTTGTGAAATCATGTTGGTCGCTGAAGGCTTTACAGATGCAAGATTATTAGCTAGGAAATTTCTCACACTTTACAAACTATGCAAGGAATTATTATCTAAACAAGATCACTATGATTGGGGTTTAAGAGCTATCAAATCAGTGCTGGTTGTAGCTGGTGCTTTGAAACGTAGTGATCCAGGCCGTCCAGAAGATCAAGTACTCATGCGTGCACTGCGTGACTTTAACATCCCCAAAATTGTTACTGATGATTTGCCTGTTTTTATGGGTTTAATTGGAGATTTATTCCCAGCCTTAGATGTGCCGAGAAAACGAGATCTGGAACTTGAAAAGCAAGTGAGACAAGCTGCAATCGATTTGAAATTACAAGCTGAGGATAATTTTGTTCTGAAGGCTATACAACTTCAAGAATTGTTCGCTGTACGACACTCGGTGTTTGTGTTAGGTAATGCTGGTACAGGCAAATCAATGGTATGGAAAACGTTATACCGGACAAATTTAAATATGAAAAAGAAACCGGTTGCTGTTGACTTAGATCCAAAGGCGGTTACAAACGATGAACTGTTCGGTGTCATTAATCCAGCTACACGTGAATGGAAGGATGGTTTATTCTCTGTTATCATGAGAGATTTAGCCAATTTAACACATGATGGACCTAAATGGATTGTACTCGATGGTGATATTGATCCAATGTGGATTGAATCATTGAATACAGTTATGGATGATAACAAGGTTTTAACACTGGCTAGCAATGAACGTATCCCACTTACGCCTACAATGCGTTTATTATTTGAAATAAGTCATCTGAAAACAGCTACACCAGCTACCGTGTCACGTGCTGGAATATTGTATATTAATCCACAAGTAAGTGAAATGTACTCGTTTGTTTGTTTTAATTTAAAGTTATGCACACTAATGTATAGATAGATTTTTTACTTGAAGCATAACTCTCCACTTTAATACATTCAACATTATTTTTAGAGTTGTGTGGAAATAACTTCCGTAAGGCAAATGAAGCCATCGGATAAATATACTAATAATTTGATTGAAGAAATCTGGTATTCAGATTATAGGATTTTTAAAGAGTTAGCATTAATTTCGCCTGTTAGATTTTCATCATAAACCAACTGATCAGTCCAGTGGGGTCCACCGTGTCACGGTGAAGTGGATTATCACTGAAGGCGTTGGTAAGGGTAGCATTATACCGCTCATAATTTGACAAAGTTAGGATTCATGGGTTGCTGAATTCCAGCCTTAGTCGCTGAATGAATGACCAACGAGCTTGGTTTCGTGACGTGAAGGTCCTGGATCCGATCCCTGATGGGGTCATGTGAGCGTGATTCTGAATAATTATAACAGAGGACGAAACAGCTGTTCAATGCTTACGGGTGGTTTTCGATTTTCTCTCTAACAGATGTTGGTCCATGATGGAAATTTAACAACTACGTTTCAACTCACTTAAAACAGCTATTAATATAAAAATAGAGGAAATTCAAAAGTGCTAGGTAGTTCGCTTCGTCTTCTTTTGTCGAATTAGGTTTGGGTGCACTCTTCTATCAACTAGTGAATAGTTTAATTTCTTCTTTCAAACTCTACGGAATGATTCAACTTGTTCTTTTCTTGCACCATTCGATTTCTAGACGATTAAATCATTTGTATTCGAACCTCTCGTAATGTGAATGCAGAGAATGAGACTCCTAAAACGCCCCAGTCTTTAGACAGTTACTTCAGAATTTAGTATTCGAACGTGTATAAATTATATGAAGTATTATTACGATTATTATTCCGTTGGGTTTAGAATGGAACATAGGGCTTCGGCAGCACATTTTCATCTATTCCTGTTCTCTGCATTCTTTTTTAGTTGCCTGCATGACTTCTCATAAGCTCATGTCTTCTCACACGATCTCCTCCATATAACCCTCGCATTGACGCCTAACTCGTCATTTCGCATTTGGGCTCCACTCAAGGGGTTGGTCTGCGATGTGGAATCTGGCCAGAGATGCAGAAAATGTATGCATTCAGAAATTGTGTCACCATTTCTTACATACCATATAGTGAATATTCGAGTGTATTCCGGTTTATTCCTGAGCCACTAGACCCCATCCCAATGGCTGAACTGTCTACAAGCCCACTTTCGGACCGGAAGGTCCTGAGTTCCAAACCCGGTAGGTGCATACAGTTGAATAATCTCATTGTAGGACGAAACAGCCATTCAGTACTCCCTGGTTTCGCAGTGATTTTCCAACTGATATCACTTAATAATCAAACCTGTAAGCAATTAAATTCCTGAAAAACAAAACTCGAAAAAGTTGAGGGAAAGTGTTTTTGATGGAATGGATGCTCAGAATGCTGAATATGTATTTTGAACAGCTTCTCACCAATGAATACATCATAATAATTCGAAATAAGTCAAACTGAATCCTAATAAATTTCGTATATGAATTCCCCCTGAGGAAACATTTGAACAAAGTAATGACAACAACACATGATGCAGGGATAAAACGGAACTATTCTATCTCGCTGATATCATCTTATCCACAGCTAACAACCGAAATAGTGAAAGTTAATAGTTTTACTACAATTTTAGCGAAATGGAAGGCAAAAGGAATCATGAAAAGTCATGACTTCAGTCCTTTTCAAAATGAGAGGATGACTGTCTCAATTAACATTTTCTATACTTGATCCATATTTGCAGATTGATAAGACTCTCATCCACTTATTGGCATATAAACTCCTACTAAGCTATTACGCCTTAGAGATATTTTATGCATGGATTGCTTACGGATCATTCGACAATAAAATAAGTGAATAATAGTATTTAGAATGTAGTTGACTGGTTGTTCTCTATCTTATAAAAATCAGCATGCTGCTTATCTGTAGGTAAGTACGACTATAGAAGGGAATTAGTTCGTTCTGTTTGGCCATTCATAGATGTTTCTGCAGTCTTGTCTACTAATGTCACCTGCTGAAGACTGTAGAAATTGTTACTTAATCAACAGATGTAAATTTGTTTTCGTATATAAGCGAATAAAGGTTCCAAAAGTACATAATAATGCACGCATTCAGGTGATTTATCTCTGCAATTTTTACTCTCCTGGTCACTTGTGGCAGTAGTGATCATTCGGCAAATCTGATATTTGACTATTTGTCCATGTGACCTGCTCTTTATTGCCCTATAGATCTGACATAAATACAAATTCATCGGAGTATCAGGCTTCTGGGAACTCAGCTTCTAAAAGTTCTTCATTCTCCCTGTCAAAGTGATGTCTTCATCTGTCCGTATACATTGATGTGAATTAACAATAGTGATTTGTTTTATTCCAAAACAGTACATTACGAGACAGTATGGAATTTTCAGCATTTGGTGCACTATTGTATCGAAAATATTTAACAGTAACAACGACAAGAAACATTACAGAGTATATGTAGCCAAAATTGATAATAGGAGCTTTTTGTCATTAGCAGAAGCAAAAAATATAAAATAATGTTAATAACTAAAATTATAGGATAATTGAAATAGGATAAGACAAAAGATCCATTTATTTTGCTGATTACATAGTTAGTTGTAAGTTCCACGTCTAATACTATCCATTTGCAAAAAAAGGGGGCTGGCCAAATAGGGTATCGTTGAGTTTCTGTACCAAGCTGTACGCGCATTTAATCGTTTACAATGACTTCTAGTTCTACTTGATTGGATGCAAGAGGAGCGTTGTGAATAAAGAGAGTAATGACAGTCAGAGAATATCGATTTAGACCATTTCTCACATGAATTCAGGTGTCTGTCAACTACAGTAGTGACTAGCTGAATTAGTGGCGCGCAACGTGCTCTTCTGACAACCTTTGATACCCTTTGCAAGATTAAATAGTCCCTTTTCAGTAGCCCAGGAAAGACTAAGGTGTGGGGAGCAGTAAGGAATAATTGGTAAGATGAAAGAGTTAACAATCTGTAAAAGTGGAGATTGAGTGATTCTAGATTGTCTTAACTTCTCAATGTAGTAGGTTGGATGGAACATTTTCGTAGAAATCAACAAGATATGGGGTGACCAAGAAAAGTTGGAGGGAAGAACTGTTCCAGGGTATTTTATGCTCGACTAAGTTTCTGTTTCAGTTCCCTCTATGCTACAAACAGCATCTTGTGAACGACACAGGTCCGTGTAAATCACATTAATGAATAACTATCACCTCTCTTAACTGCTACTAATAGATGCTAATATTGTATTAACCAAGCGGATGGCGGCATCGACAAACATAATCAACGATTTTGGACTTATGTTCCCCTGCGACTGACCTGTCTGATCAACTTGGTGTCAATTGAAATGATTTCATTAATTTACCGGCCACATCTACTTTAGAAAGTTTCAATATTGGATCGGTAATTTTAGAAGTTAAGTGGTTTCCTTTGTGGTTTCAAAAAGTGATTTTTTGACTTCTGATTGGGTTTAAGTACAAAGATCTTTGGCGAAAGTTGATTGGTTATTCACTTTTTGGAAGGCAGTTATAACGTACTTCTCCTCTAATCCGCTTAGGATTAGAGTATTGAGGTGTGTCTTCGCCCTTTTAAGGGGTTCCTGTACATAGCTTCTTTTGCATGATGTTGGATTGTTGCTGTTGTATTTGAGTGTTCGGCTAACATGTGCTGATCTCCTGCACACTTACGTTACATTTTTGTGTATATCAGTAAACAAGAAGATAAAAAGATTACACTGATGAGTGTTTATATTCATGAAGAAATTCCAAAAGCTCAATTCACCTCAAAGTTGACGCTTAAAGATACTGAGTAGACAAGCAGTGAGAACTGTTCATTCAAGGGTAATAATACCAAAAATCACCCACTCTAATTAGAAAGGGGTTTGTCTTAATGAATACAATCTTAGTTTCACCCGAACTTTCTTCTTTGCCCAGTGGAATTTGTATACCTTAAAGATCTAAAACATTTGTGTTTGTTCACTGGAAATATTTTTTCATATGTTTCAATATTTGTGTGTCTCTTTAAAAAATAGCAATGATTCTATTTATATTATTATTCACATTGCCGACAGGATCTTGGGACCACTCCATTTATATCTAGTTGGTTAGCTGCACGTGAACTCCAGTCCGAACAAGCCAATTTACAAATACTCTTCGATAAATATGTACCACCATGTTTGGATGTTTTACGTTTACGCTTTAAAAAGATCACACCAATCGCAGAAATCGCTCATGTACAAATGTTGTGCTACTTACTTGACTGTCATTTAACGCCAGAGATTACGCCACCTGATTGTCCTAAAGAATTATACGAATTATACTTTGTATTTTGTGCTGTATGGGCATTCGGTGGTTCCCTGTTTCAAGACCAGCTGGTAGATCATCGTGTTGAATTCAGTAAATGGTGGGTAACTGAATTCAAAACTGTGAAATTCCCAACTAATGGAGTTATATTTGACTACTTTATTGATCCTGTAAGCAAAAAATTTGAACCTTGGTCAAAGAAGTTACCAGTCTTTGAATTGGATCCTGAACTTCCTTTACAGGCAAGTATCTATTATTGTTATTTGTTAGAAATAAAGGATGATTAATTCTTGTCCTGTCATTTAAACTACGGTTACCTCCGGCTAAGTTGCCTACCATTTTTATAAACATTGATGCATTATCACCTGTGGTAATATTTGTGTTTTAACATTTTCTTTCCATTTACTTAGGACATTTTAAGCGATTGCTTGTAACTAAGTTTAAAATTCATAGAAAACTGTAATACTTTATTCACACGCCACTGTTCGTAATTTTCAATTTTGACTGTTGTTCATAATATAATAATGATGTAGGAATATGACATACAACAAGAATTATTACCTCCGTGGAGTTTCTGAAATATTTATTAATGCAGGCGGAACACTGTTCCCTATCTATCTGTTTATTTCCATCGCTTCTGTAAACACCATAAAAGTGTATTTCTTATCTTAACTTTATTGGTGCAAATAATTTATTAATTAATCCCTGAAGTTCCGAGTGAAATACAGAGCTTCACCAGAACATCTACATTTCAGCTTATTCTCGACAGTCTTGTTTAACTGGCTGCTCGATTACCTATAAGTCCCATCTCCTCGTCACATGATTTCCTCCTCCGACGCCCAATACGCAGTTTCCCATTCGGGTCCCATTTGAGGGCCTGGCGCGTTTTGTCACTCAGTTGTCTCCTTAGAGTATGTCCGATCCATCTGCACTTTCTGCGGCATATTTGTTGAACTATAAGCTCTACCCTGGTTTGGTCCCAGAATTCCTTGTTGCTAATCCTTTCCTGCCATCTAATCTTCAGTATGAAGCTAAGACAACTGTTGATGAAAGTCTGAAGGCTGTTTGAAATGCTTATTCTACCTATTATTATTATTGATTCATTTAAAACTATCCTTTATCAGTAGCATTATCTTAAGTCACTTCAACATTATTATTACTATTATTATTATTATAACTATTACTATTGTTATTACTCTGTTTGCAATTCTTGTTATATTCTCTAATGTCTAATTGTTTATCTAAGTGATGTAATTGAAGCGTAATGCAATTTATCTTAATTTTGATCTCTCATACTCCCTCTCCCCTTATCTATTTGAACATGACCTGGAAAACATTCACACCTGTCTTTCTGTATGACTAATTCAATGTAGTTTATTTACTTATCAGTCTTATATCTCCCAATGTAATTTCAAAAGTATATATATCCGTATATGCGTAAAACTTGGGCACTGTGGTAGTAAGTAATTCCATATTAGTTTGTTTATTAGATATATCACACAGTGAAGAAACAGTATTATTTACTGGATGACGTTTCGAACAATATTATGATTATGAACAATAAATTTTGTTCGAAACGTCATCCAGTAAATAATACTGTTTCACTGTGTGATATATCTAATGAACAAACTAATATGTAATTATATATATCCGTGTATGTAGAGTATTCAGCTGCCGAGTTCTACCGAAATTTGATGAATTCATTCAATCCTGCTTTATTAACTTTTATTACTTGTTTTGAATTCACTACTCGTGAACCACTAGATCCTTCAAATTCTCATTATTCTCCATCTGCCTATTTGCCTTCATTTTTATTTCTTTACGTTAAGGTGTTATAGAGAGTGTTGCAAATTAAACTGTTTTCCTCTTGTGCCAAGTTCTACGCTGAAGATTCTGCTAACATATAGAAAGTTTGCAGAAGTATAAAGAGATTAAAATATGAATTAATGTGGGCATGTGCGTTGGTGGCATGGTGGTTAGGACGCTCACCGACCATGCACATGGTCCGGGGTTCGATCCCCGGCCACCGACGCACTCCTTTACCTTGCTAAGCCAAAAATAAGACTGGTAAAGAGGAAAGGTTTGGCATGTGGCTAGCAACCCTATCCTGTAAAATAAACACTGCTACAGAAACTTCAAGCCACTAGCTCGAAGCCTTATGTTCCACTGGGAACGTGGAGGAATAAAAAAAATGTAGACATATATATATATATGAAGATAAGTTAAACACTCAATTTAGTAATAATACTGTAGTTGGTTTGAAGTCATTTCACTAGAAGTCACTGATCACAAAGTCTTCATGTGTCTTCAGTAAAAATGGACAAATAGACAGACCATCAAAGAGCTTTGTACAAAAGTGAAAAGCTTTTCTAGGCTCCCAGAAATACATCACTGTAATTGTTTATGTACTTGTATATAACTGTTTAATTGTCGTCCAATTCCCTATGAAACACTATTACACAATTAGTGCTGATAGTGATTATTATTTTGTTTTATTTATATCATTTTCCGTCTTTAATTTTTTTCCAGGCTATGCTAGTGCCTACAACAGAAACAGTACGCATACGTTATTTCTTAGACCTTTTACTACAACGTAGACGTCCAGTCATGTTAGTTGGTAATGCTGGCACTGGAAAAACTGTACTTGTACAAGATATCTTTTCAAGTTTCAACGAGGATATTATGATAGCAAATGTGCCGTTCAACTTTTATACAACCAGTGAAATGCTTCAACGTGTATTAGAAAAACCGTTAGAAAAGAAAGCTGGTAGAAACTATGGCCCACCGGGGAATAAACGCTTAATCTATTTCATTGATGATTTAAATATGCCCGAAGTTGATACCTACTTTACAGTACAACCGCATTGTTTAATCAGACAGCATATTGATCATTCACATTGGTATGATAGAACAAAATTAACACTGAAAGAAATTAGTAACACACAGTATGTTGCTTGTATGAATCCAACATCTGGCAGCTTTACAATTGATCCACGGTTACAGGTAAGCAAAAAAAACGTGCTTTATTTAAAAACAGTGTAGCATAGAATAGTGTAAAACAACTTTGCACATAAATGACTCCCCATTAAAAGTCAATTTTTTTAAAGTTGTCTTTATATTCTTGTTGATTTATGGAAAATTCTCATTGGAACATACAGGAAATCTAAACAAGTGATTCAGCAGAAGCGATTCTTTTCAACGAACAAATGTATTATCAGCAAGCTGTACAGTCGTATGTATATGTGTATATGGATGGCAGTTGTTGAATGCAAACAAAGCATCATCAGGAATTACATCCTTGTCACAGATGACGAAAGTTTCGTCTACGTATCTTCTATAAATGTCATAGGATACAGAGATGTTAGAAAGCGGTGTAAAATTATTGGATTAGTTGGCGAATAAAAGCGTTACATAAAATGCTGTGAAATTTGATAACATAGAATTTAAAAAGCGAAATAATACCAGAAACAGTTCAGCAATAATAATAACAATCGACATGATAAAGGGAAAAAAGTATGGCCAAAGTGTGAGTGCGGATTATCATACTTTAACATAGACGGATGAGGATCATGAGAGTTGGAGGGGTTGAACCAATGTTTTCTGTATACAGAGATCTGGCTTTTCTGTTTCGACATCCAAAGCTTCAGCAATACAACGGATAAGTGTCGAATATGTAATTATTTGGGCAGATTATTTTTCGCCTTTTGTAGATGACTTTAATGGCTGAGGCTATAAAGACAGGGCGATATCAGTATCAATTGGATGTTCATCCAATGATTGCGCTTATTATACATAGCTCCACTTCCACCTCTTCGTAACCACTATGCAGGATACTGTTCTTACACCCTCTCTTGGAGAAAACCCGAGTCGAACGACCGATGTATACCTAGCTTCACACAAGCAGATGAATTGATAAGAGCACATAAAGTTGATCAACTATGGGATTTTGTCCTTCGGGTTATTGAACAGTAATGGTCGAATAGAAAACACTGTTCTCAACGATGCTGCAGGGAGTGTCCTTTTCAGGGACTGGGAGATCATTCTTTTAAGGATGTCGGCAGACAAGTCACCTTTGAATTCCGAATTCATGTACAGCATTTATTTTGGTTATGAACGTTAAGTCACATTTCATAGGTTTTGACTGTGTGTTCTTGTCTATAAAACGTGGCGGAGATCCACTTTCTGTTAGGATTTTTTTAGATTTAACTCTTTCTTCACAGCGTATCATTCCACCATTATTTTATGTATTCAGGCCTTTGTTGTAATTTCCTTACAGGATATAAAAGAAGCCATGTATACAGATATACAACTGTACAGCTTGACAATAAATTCGCTGAAAACAATCTCTTCTACTGAATTGCTTGCTTTGATTTTCAATTTTCGAAACAAAAGACATTCATTTGACAACTCCTACTGAAAATAAACAGCATCCTAGTAGTTTCATGATAGACGGTTTTTGAGAGATGAAACTGCATTCTTGCTGTCACCCTCAGCGCAGCAACTTAAAACTCAAAGAACATTAATGCAGCATTTAGTCAGTGAACGGTTGATTCCCAATGCTAGGCCTACATTTAAATAACAGAATATACATTTCACAATGAATTGATGATTCTGTGTTAGAATGCTCACTAGCTACGTAGGGGTCCCGGCTCAAATTCCGGTCAACGCACTCATAAACTTCTCTCAGTTTACCAGCCAGCAGTAAGTCCGGTAAAGAAGGAAAGTTGGGCTACCGAGTCCACCCTGTAAAACTTACACCGTCGCTATGGCAACTCCAAAGCTTGAAGCTTTACGTTCCACTCAATGCGCAAGAAATGAATATACAGTTTACAATGATCCGTTGTTTGAATGATGAGAAATATTATGCGATGGGAATTAAAGTAATTGGTATCTTATGTAAATGTATATTGTTACGCTGTTTGAATTTACTAATAGGTTCGGTTAACTGGAAGTAGCTTGGTTTTCCTTGTAAATCATTAGTCTGATGATATTAGATAGTTGGAGGCAATCGGCAGGAAGCCTTGCTTGACCTAGGTTTCGTGCTAGTTGTCACTCACCATCAGTCAGCAAGGCATATCTGCAACCACGTTGAAGGGACTCATGTCCCTTCTGAGATTCGAACCCGCACCACCCCGTGGGTACTGCAGTCAGAGACGTTACCACTGAGCTATTTGGGCTCGCGATTGACCTCCTGTAGGACTGTAGTGGGTATTTTCATTGGACACTAGTAACTAGTGTGACGTGTCTAGTCCTTTCTTTGGTGCAGACTGAATTCTATCAGTCAGGTTTTGCAATGTGACCACCATTCTGGGTAGCTCGCCATCACGATGCACATTGCAAACCTGACTGATAGAATTGAGTCTGCAACAAAGAAAGGACCAGACACGTCACCTTAGTTACTAGTGTCCAATGAAAACTCATTAGTCTTTTGGTAGGTGGTGTTTAGAATCACATGGACATATTTCCAATGCGTTCTAATAAACAAATTTCAAAACTTACTTATCCTGGCTCGAAAAGTACACAGTTAGGGGGACTAGCTTCTTAATACTGACATTATCTTATATCTTGTCCTGATTTCAAATTTCTGTTCTCCTAATTTCAGAGACATTTTTGCGTATTTGGCTTAAGTTTTCCTGGCCAAGAAGCTTTGAAAACAATCTACTCATCAATATTAAGTCAACATTTGGCACTGATCAACTGTCCTCCAGCCTTACAAAAGTTTGCTATGAATATAACTGACTGTGCTTTACTACTGCATGCTAAAGTGGCGAGTATATTTCTACCGACTGCAATTAAATTCCATTACATATTTAACTTACGTGATTTGTCGAACATTTTCCAGGTAAGTTAATATAATGTACGCAGTGAATCATTCCAATGCTTATTTTTGTTTTTCTAAATAACAATCACATTGACTACCTGTGACTAGATAGAAGGAATCAGAAATCAGTCGTATATGAAATAAATACTACAGTTTAACCAAAAATGTAGCCAATACTCCTCGACCAATGCGAAAGTTGAGTAATAGTTGATGAATATGTCAAGCTGACGGTTGATAGATGAGGTTATTGAACTGATCGTTACAAAGTGACAGTCTTTCCATTCCACTCCTCAACACAATACATCACTTTTGTTGGTGAGGTGAAAAGACGACCTGATAAAAATGTCACTACTTCTCCTGTCACCCATCGAATTCTAGCTTGGTTTTTATACCGATAAGTGCTGAGTGACTGACTTCTCTGTGCATAGGTTTACACAGAAGTGTCTCGCTTTTATTTAACACACTGTGGAGAAGCATATAAAGAACAAGGACAAGAAATGTTATGAAATTACAGTGGATGTAGGAGTGCAGAGGAGAAATATTTAAACAAAGACTACTGGAGACTAGAATCAGGGAGATTTTGAAGAGTCATTACATCTTCCCGACTGTTAACAATTTTGAGTTATATCACTGAGTGTTTCCGACATTTGATTCTTAGCATTCTGTAAGCCACGATAAGTCATTGGCTTTATTGATTTCTGTTGTGTTGATCTGAAGAAAGGAGATGATTCGTAACATGCGTGACATACATCCCAGCCGTTTAAACCGATTGGACTTTACCAATCCATCAATTGACTTTCCCTACTCGGTTAACAGCCTTGGTCTAACTGCATTATTACTTATCGCATGACTCCGCCTAACGAGGATGCCCCTACCAAAACCCGCTTGCATTATCAAATCTCCGAAGTTCATAGGCTGTTTTTCAAAGTCATAAGGTAGGATGGGGTGAAATTCTGCATAATACCAACCCTCACTGATGGGTAGTCGATCAACACACTGGTTCCAAAAAGCGACGCAAATTGTCATATGCCAAACAAGTCTTTTGTATACATGCTGAGATTTCGTCATCACCTGGTGCATTACTGCTAATGCAACCCCTCAAATAAGTAAGGTGGTTAGCACATCTAAGCTATTTCACTACCTATCCTTAAACCAGGAATTGGTGCACAACGGTTTAACAGGGGTGAATCCCACACCAAACATACTTAGATTTTCGCCTAATGTGGTCAAAAGGCTATGTCATCTGCGTATTCTATGTCAAGAAACAGTTCCCTAGTATCAAGTCAATCTCTGAAACATTGAAGTCTATGAAGATAACATCCATTTGTTCTTTTGTCATGAAGTTAAATAAGAATGATGATGATGAGCCTCCCCGATGAACACATAGGTCAGCATTACTTCAGATGATAACTCTACAAATACGCTTGGGTGACTGCATAACTCAGAGTAGATTACCTTATTTGTTACAATAACAATTACTTATACAATCTTCTCAACCAGACACTGCCTCTCAGCCGACTGAACGGAACGCTGTCTTCAGCTCGATAAATACGGTCAGTTACAGGATTTCATCATGAGCTGACATTGGTTAGGGAAACACTTGAAAACCACCTGAGAGTACTGCCAGACAGCTGTTTCGTCTGCCTAGTTTGGGGTTCCACCTCATCAGCACGCACCCACCGGGGTTCAAACCCAGGAGCTTCCTGTTACAACATGGTCTCGTAGACCACTAAGCCATCGGGACCTGACCGAAAAGCCCATGACTTCGCCTTGTAATAGAGAGGTTCTGGGCTTGAACCCTGGCGGTGGGTACATACTGTGAAGAGTCCCAAACTAGGCGGGGGAAACGGCTATCTAGCACTGCTCCCAGCTCATGATTAAATCCTGTAGCCAATTCAATCAAATACCTGCAAACCAACACCCCTGAATAAATATGGTCAGTGTTGATTGCACATAAGTATGCATGTGTTTCAGAATATTTGATCAGTGTTTCTCAGTCCAGAATTGAGGACTAGCTAAGATTTTTAGTGATTAATCTATCTTCTTCTAAATTAAAATTCATATAAACTGGGTTGTTTTTTTTGTGCTTTCTCTTTAAAAAAATAGGGTATATTGTTTTCTGGAAATGAATGTATTCGACAACCAACTGATTTAGTACGTATATGGATGCATGAATGTGAACGTGTATATTCTGATAAATTAATTGAACGTGAAGATGTTGAAACATTTGAAAAGATTCTAATGGATATTACTAAGAAATGCTTTGAAGATATGGATGAAAGTGTATTGTTCGCTCGACCAAATTTGTATTGTCATTTTACACAAGGAATTGGTGAACCAAAATACCTACCAGTTACAAATATGGCTGAATTAAGCAAGCTGCTTAATGAAGCTTTAGACAATTATAATGAATTGAATGCAGTGATGAATTTAGTCTTATTCGAAGATGCTATTGCTCATGTACTACGCATCAATCGTATCTTGGAAGCACCACGTGGTAATGCATTATTGATTGGTGTTGGTGGTTCAGGTAAACAGTCTTTGTCAAGACTGGCTGCATTCATTAGTTCACTGGAAGTTTTTCAGATTACCCTACGCAAGGGTTATGCAATAACCGATTTGAAGGCTGATTTAGCTAGTCTCTATTTGAAGGCTGGCTTAAAAAATACTGGGACAGTATTCCTGCTGACTGATAGCCAAGTGGCTGAGGAGAAATTTTTAGTGCTTATCAATGATCTGCTTGCATCCGGTGATATACCAGAGCTTTTACCAGACGATGAAGTTGAAAATGTTATCAATGGAATGAGAGGTGAAGTAAAATCTCAAGGTATACAAGATACACGTGAAAATTGTTGGAGTTATTTCATTGATAAAGTACGCCGTCTACTTAAAGTTGTCCTCTGCTTTTCACCGGTTGGTTCAACACTACGTGTTCGAGCTAGAAAATTCCCAGCTATCGTCAACTGTACATCGATCGACTGGTTCCATGAATGGCCTAAAGAAGCTTTGCTGTCTGTATCTAAACGCTTTCTAGGCAGCATAGAATTATTGCCTGAGAATATTCGGCCGTCTGTTGCTGAATTCATGTCATTCGCACATCAATCAGTTAATGATATCAGTGTTACATACCTGCAAAATGAACGTCGTTACAACTATACAACGCCTAAATCATTTCTAGAACAAATACAATTGTATGAAAATATGCTAAATCAAAAGTATTCTGATTTAATTAGTAAAATGACACGTTTAGAAAATGGTCTACAAAAATTAGAAAGTACCGCTCAACAAGTTGATGATTTAAAAGCCAAACTAGCTGCACAAGAAACTGAACTGGCACAGAAAAATGAAGACGCCAATAAGCTGTTAACTATTGTCGGTGCTGAAACAGAAAAAGTCAAAGAAGAGAAATTATTTGCAAATCAAGAAGAAGAGAAGGTGGCAAAAATTAAAACTGAAGTCTCAAAAAAACAAAAAGACTGTGAAATTGATTTGGCGAAAGCAGAACCAGCCTTGCAAGCAGCACAAGATGCGTTGAATACGCTTAATAAGAATAATTTGACTGAAATGAAGTCGTTCGGCTCACCACCAGCCGCTGTGATTAATGTGACAGCAGCTGTTATGGTGCTAATGGCACCAGACGGTAAAGTACCAAAAGATCGTAGTTGGAAGGCAGCTAAAGCTGGCATCATGGGTAAAATTGACTTATTCTTAGATAATTTAATCAATTATGATAAGGAGAATATTCATGAAAATTGTTTAAAAGCAGTTCAAGATTACCTGAGAGATCCAGAATTCGATCCAGAGTTCATAAGGAATAAGTCGACAGCAGCTGCTGGCCTCTGTTCATGGGTAATAAATATTGTACAGTTTTATAATATTTATTGTGATGTTAAGCCTAAACGTGATGCACTTGACGCAGCTAACGAAGAATTACGTCAGGCAACTGAAAAGTTGGAAACTATCCAGAAGAAGATTAAAGATTTAGAAGAGAAATTGAAAAAGTTAACAGATGAATTCGAAATAGCTACAATGGAGAAACAGAAGTGCCAAGATGAAGCAGAGTTAACCTACAAGACAATTGAACTAGCCAATCGTTTAGTAGGCGGTTTAGCTTCAGAAAATGTACGTTGGGCACAACAAGTAAAATTGTTTAAAGAACAAGCTATCACTCTACCAGGTGACGTACTGTTAACTGCGGCATTCCTGTCCTACGTTGGTTGCTTTACAAAACGTTATCGAAGTGAATTACTGGATCAACATTGGATACCATTTTTGAAATCAGTTAGCCCATCAATACCTATTACGCCAGATTTGGATCCACTAGATATGTTAGTCGATGATGCTGTGGTAGCTACATGGAATAATGAAGGTCTACCATCAGACAGGATGTCTATAGAAAATGCCACCATACTGACAAATGCTGAACGTTGGCCACTTATGATTGATCCACAATTGCAAGGTCTTAAGTGGATAAAAACGCGCTACGGAACTGATCTTAAAGTGATTCGTTTAGGTCAGAAAGGTTACCTAGATCATATTGAACGGGCTATTTCAGCCGGCAATACAGTATTATTAGAAAACATTGAAGAGTCTGTCGATCCTGTACTTGATCCATTACTTGGTAGAAGAACCATTAAAAAAGGTAGAGCTATACGTCTTGGCGATAAGGAGGTTGAATACAGTCCAGACTTTCGATTGATTCTACAGACGAAGTTAGCCAATCCGCATTACAAACCAGAAATGCAAGCACAGACTACACTGATTAACTTCACTGTAACACGTGATGGTTTAGAGGATCAGCTACTAGCCAGTGTTGTCAGTAAAGAAAGACCAGATTTAGAACAGTTGAAAGCCGACCTAACAAGACAACAGAATGAATTTAAGATCACACTGAAAGAGCTAGAGGATAGTTTATTAGCAAGATTATCAGCTGCCGAAGGAAATTTCCTTGGTGATTATGCACTGGTGGAAAATTTAGAAACTAATAAGCGTACAGCTATTGAAATCGTTGAGAAAGTTGCACAAGCTAAAATTACTGAAGTACAAATAAATGAAGCACGTGAACTATACCGTCCAGCAGCATGTCGCGCCTCATTATTATATTTCATATTGAATGAGTTAAACAAAATCAATCCAATGTATCAATTCTCATTGAAAGCATTTCGTAGTGTATTTGAAGTTGCTATGGATAGAGCAGAAGCAGCTGAGGATATACAGACACGCGTAAAAAATCTGCTTGATTCTATTACGTTTTCTGTTTACATGTACACTTCGAGAGGTTTATTTGAAAAAGACAAGTTGATATTTACAGCGCAAATGGTATTTCAAATAATGACCATTTCGAATGAAATCAACCCAGTGGAATTAGACTTCTTGTTAAGATTTCCAATCATACCTAATCTAACCTCACCGGTTGACTTTATAACAAACAATGGTTGGGGTGGTATTAAAGCTTTGTCAAATATGGAGGCTTTCCGTAATCTGGACAAAGATATTGAAGGTTCAGCGAAACGTTGGAAAAAGTTAGTTGAAGGTGAAACACCAGAAAAAGAGAAATTACCACAAGAATGGAAGAATAAAACCCCACTGCAAATATTGTGCATATTACGTGCCCTGAGACCAGATCGTATGACGTATGCGATTACGGAGTTTGTGGGACAAAAGTTAGGCCAGAAGTACATTGAAGGAGGTGGGTTATCGTTTGTTAAGTCATTTGAAGAATCTGGTCCAACTATACCTATATTCTTCATCCTATCACCTGGTGTTGATCCACTGAAAGAAGTTGAAGCACTTGGGCGTAAACTTGGTTTCACTGGAGATAATCAAAACTTCCATAATGTATCTTTAGGTCAAGGTCAAGAAATTGTAGCAGCGAAAGCAATGGAGTTAGCCTCAAGAGAAGGACACTGGGTTGTGCTGCAAAATGTTCACCTAGTCGCTAAATGGTTACCAACGCTAGAGAAGTTAATGGAGGAGTCAGCTGAAACTGGACATGCAGATTATCGGTTGTTTATCAGTGCTGAACCAGCCGGTGATCCAGAATATCATATTATACCACAGGGCATATTGGAAAATGCAATTAAGATTACAAACGAACCTCCAACTGGTATGTTTGCTAATTTACACAAAGCCCTGAACAATTTCAATCAAGACACACTTGAAATGTGTAGTCGTGAGAATGAATTTAAAACAATTCTGTTTAGCTTGTGCTATTTCCATGCTGTTATCTGTGAAAGACGTAAATTCGGTCCGCAGGGCTGGAATCGTATTTATCCATTTAATACAGGTGACTTGACTATCAGTGTTAGCGTGTTATACAACTATTTGGAGGCGAATAGCAAAGTGCCCTGGGAAGATTTAAGATATTTATTCGGTGATATTATGTACGGTGGGCATATTACAGATGACTGGGATCGGCGTCTGTGCAAAACATACTTAGAAGAATACTTAGTCCCTGAAATGTTAGATGGAGATCACTATTTAGCACCGAATTTCAAAACTCCACAAAATACCGATTATAAAGGTTACCACCAGTATATTGACGAATTTCTACCATCAGAATCTCCATATCTCTATGGATTACATCCAAACGCTGAGATGGAATTTCTAACAAACACATCTGAAAAACTATTCCGCACTGTTTTTGAAATGCAACCTCGTGATGCCGGTGCTGGTAGTGGTTCAGGGATAAGTAGAGAAGAAAAACTGCAAAGTGTACTGGATGAAATTATCGACAAACTGCCAGAAGATTTTAACATGTTAGAACTACAAGGTAAAGTGCCACCAGAAGAGCGTACACCGTATGTTGTTGTCGCCTTCCAAGAATGTGAACGTATGAATATATTGATTAAAGAAATGCGTCGGTCACTGAAAGAACTAACACTTGGTCTAAAAGGTGAACTGACTACAACCCCAGAAATGGAAGAACTATCCAACTCCCTTATTATTGACAGTGTACCAGCTCAATGGGAGAAACGTGCCTATCCAAGTATGTGTCCATTAGGTATATGGTATGCCGATATGTTGTCAAGAGTTAAAGAATTAGAAGCTTGGACAAACGATTTCGCTCTGCCTAACACTGTATGGCTGGGTGGTTTATTTAATCCACAGTCATTTTTAACCGCTATTATGCAACAGACAGCACGAAAAAATGAATGGCCACTGGATCGTATGGTACTTCAATGTGATGTAACTAAAAAGACGAAAGATGAAATGACTGCACCGCCAAGAGAAGGTGCATATATCCACGGTCTTTTCATGGAAGGCGCTAGATGGGATGTACAAACTAATATGATGGCCGAAGCTAGACTAAAAGAATTAGCACCGAGTCTACCAGTTATCTTTTTGAAGGCTATTCCAGTTGACAGACAAGATCTACGTAACACCTACGCCTGTCCTGTGTACAAAACAAAACAACGCGGTCCCACTTATGTGTGGACATTTAATATGAAGACTAAAGAGAAGCCATCACGTTGGATTATGGGAGGTGTTGCCTTATTACTACAGGTCTAGTAGTTTTGAGTATTAATAAACAAATGAATTGCTGACTTTCAATAGTGACCTATCAACTAATGAGATCATGTGAACTTTGAAAGTTTCCAATCATGTCATTTATGTGTAATCCCATCCCTTTCCCACCCCCAACCCCACCCTTGTTAATTACTTTCATAAAAAGTACTAGCCAATGATTATCTGAACAATGTTGATTGTGCTTCCTCGATCTGTTGTAATAACTACTTTCCACATTTACTTTTATAAATGAAGTTAGGCTATTATTATTAACATCATGCTTGTTATGGTAATAATATCTGATATTTGAAATAGTATTTTCTGTCTTTGGATTTCCTGTAATGACGTGTTGCTGGGTTTTTTGCACTGAACAGTTTAATTGTGAAGCTTTCACTGATTTCCCTAGATAACATCTCCACAGAGTTAAATTCAAAATGAAGAGGTGGGAATGTAGATAAGCGTTTCTGAGTGCTACTTCAAGTGTCTCATATCACAAAAAACAGTTTTCTCAGTTATGCGATTTCATCATGAGCTGACATCGGTTAGAGAACCATTAGAAAACCAGCTGACACTACTGCTAGACAGCAGTTTCGTCCTAGTGTTTCAAAATGTTCATCAGTACGTACCCACCGCCAGGATTCGAGACCAGGACCTCCCTGTTACAAGGCGATCTCGTAGACAACTGGGACCTGGTCCAAAGGCCCATGAATTTTAAATTCTGTTAGTTCATTGTTTATGACTTAGAATAAATGGAAGGTGAAGAAGCACTAAGATTTTCCTTTGAAACTGCACGTCACTCCACTGTCATTGAATCGATATGGTTATCATTAATAATGCTGCGACTTGTGTTCGATACGGAAAGGAAATGAGTAACTGGTCTCGAAGACAGAATATTGTTCCATTGGGTTCCCAGTGGAGCATAGCGCTTCCATTTTATCCCATTCTGAACAGTCATTTTAACCTGGCTCCGCAACCACCCATAAGCTTTAATCTCCTTGATTTCACCTTCGGACACCCAACTCTCTGTTTCCCATTCGAGTTCGGCCTGAGGCTTAGCCTGACGCGCGACGTCATCTTCATCTACTTTTGGCGTTGCGTTACAGGTTTTTGATTGGTTCGTTTTGAAAGTTCTTTGTTGCTAATTCTTTCCGACCATCTTATCTTCAGTATGGAGCGAAGGCAACTGTTGATGAAAGTCTGAAGCCTGTTGCAAATGCTTTCGATGACATGTCAAGTCTGTGAAACATATAGAATTGGCTTAACATTAATTCTGATGTGGTCACTATTTGCTTATGACCTCCCCAGGACCCACCCAACAAAAGATAAGAGATAGACTAGTCCAGTGAGAATAACAGCTAATAAAATTCACAGAGTGGTTTAATGTCCATTTACAACCCTGAGTTTGGTTACTAAACTAACCGCAGAATTTATTTTAAGGCCAAACATCTGTCTATCACTCCACCTAAATGAGTTTGTGGATGATCAGAGCCCAAGAAGCTGTAATAGAATAAGAGACAGTCCCGTAAACGCTGACTCCATCGATTGTAGTGGTCGGGTGTATTCACGTTCACTTTTGTCCAAAAGAGATAATTTCAGATAACTTTACCAGAAATCAGTGTTGTTTAAAAAATGGACAATGAAGCTTAACCTTTATTAGTTAACTGGATAACTCTCTTCTTTATCTGGCTACCCTTACCAAGTCAGTGCTTTGGGAAGGAGGTGGAAATGACCACCAGGCCCACTCTTGAGTACTCTGCGTTTTTCAGCCCACTGTAGTGTAAGCATGGATAATGAAAACGATTTTGGCTGTATTGATAGAAACCTTTTTAGTAGTGTGAGTTAAATTTCTAGTTCAGTAGTAAATAAACTGTTACTGGGCTATGAAGTCGATCTAGTTATGGTGTCCTAGCACCAGTGAAAACAAGCATAAACACCATATAACCTTCCAATAAATCTGTGTAAAATGTGGTCTTACACCCAACAGACACATGATTCATTCGAGATGCTACACTGTAAATTGGAATGCAGGAGATAGTGCATATCAACAATAATACTTCATAACACCCCCAGCCAACCTGTCTAATTTCCATCCAGTTTGTATTGGTAGATGAGTATAATCCAACTGGTATGGTTTTAAAGCATATGAACTTGTCATATTCAAATCAATAGCTTTATTCCGAACAGTGCTTCTATAATGTACAAAGTCTTCAGCGGAGTTTATTGCATCATATTTTCTCCTCGTCCAGCATCTTCAAATAAAACATTAATTTAGCAAAAATATTCATTCAGACATCGATAAAGCACCAAAATAATCGAGCCGGCCTTGAATTTATCGAAAAGAATATTCTTTGCTCGATTATTTTGTGTTTTATCGATGTCTGAATGAATATTTTTTGCCAAATTGAAATCTTCTGAGCATCATTTTGCGTTAAAAGTACTCAACGAGTATTTGAAGTATAGCTCAAGGCTCAGCGAAGCAAAGACTACTGTTGACTTTATCCACCAGTGTATTGAAACAAACCGGTACCCTAAATCTTATTGGAAATCTCTACGCCGTAACAGAGTCCGGCCTAATGATAAGATTGTAGAGCCGGAAGAGGAATTTATCGAAAAGAATATTCTTTGCTCGATTATTTTGTGTTTTATAAAACATTAATTGACTGACTGACAGTAGATCGTGTGACACAGTTCTATCTATCCAACCTGAAGTGCAAACTAATCCATCATTACGATATCTCTTCTTTTCTCTTCTTCGAGTAATATACAACATTTTGTTGATTGCCAATTATTTTGTGAAGGAAGGACACCACTGAGGAACAGTCATCTCGTGTATTGGAATGATCTGCCTTCCGTAAAGTTGGATAATGCCGTTTCTCATGTTTCATATAAATTTGCCAATAAAGAGGTTGTAAATGTTTTAAATACTCACCAGTGTAAACAATAATGTTAGAGGTCATATTTTACCAAACTTAAACAAAGTGAATAAGAGAAATTATACGTAATATAGAGATGGAGGTTTTGGGTAGCCCAAGTTTTAAGCTGACAGCCCTTATTATTGGTTAAGCGCATATGTCCCAAATAAGAACAGCTCGGGACGAGTGAAGTTTGAAAGAAGGAGAGAGAGATTTCACTAGTTGTGCAATCACAGTCACTAAATTTAACACTCATTTAGTCACTGAGAAACTCTACTCTTTGTAGACCTAAATTCTTTATTCATTATATAAATATCACTCTAGTGGAAAACTTCAGAATAATTTGGTGGCTGGTGACTAGCAGTGGAATCCAGGATGCACATTTCACCCTCCTTTTTGGGATTCATCATCTGGATGCATCTGCATTCCCTAATGAGTGCTCTTGTTCCCACCGTGACTCGAATCCAGTACCCATCGTTTCAAACACCAATCCTAATTCAACCATATTACTTCAAGTTAAATAATCATACATCGTCGAAACATTCTCACAAGGAGCCAACATGTCAGTCTGAGGCTGAACACTTCAGTTTAATCAGTCAACGGGAAGTCTAAACTGAATTAAATGAAAACTTCCAAGTGTCTGCAAGTGAAAAAGTTCAGTATAACATTTTATGCAGTGACGAGTATCTACTTACAATTGCTTATAAGTAGCTTGTGTATTTCTAATTAATTTTAGTCACACTGATATTAAGTGGTGCCTAGAATACATGACACATTATGACAAAGATTCGAAAAATGTTCCCTTCCTTTACGTACTCTTACATTTCTTACAGACAAGTGTATAATAAACCTTCAGGAACATATCTCAGATATCAAGTTTCTAAGCAAAACAAAGATTCTGGCTAGGTAAATCTTTTTCTTGAAGATTTCATTTCCATAGCTGTACAGTGGCATTTATGCATTTGAATTAAAAGAGATAATATGGGTGCTGAAATTCGACAGTGAATGGAAATACTAGCAACCTCATGCTGTAAATGTAAACACTGCTACAGGAACTTCTAGCTTGAAGCCCTATGTTCCACTGTGAACGTGAAGGAAAAAAAGTCATATATTGCAGACACCTTTTGTATTCCGTGAAATCTATTGCCGAACTAATGTTTAAGTTGACTTTTATGTCTAAGCCCTAATTTAGTGTCACCAACTGAGTCTGTAAATACACATTTACGGTGTATAATACTCAAATATTCATACTGAGATCCCTATTATCGATAGATCACTATCTCAGTTTTGCGAACTTTAAATATTTAAGAAACTCTTATTATAATCATAGACTGTTAATCAGAGGTTTCACTGTTTACAGTAATAAATGCTATGTTTAGGTGTAACTGAAATGATTAACAAAAATGAAAGTACATTCAATTATTTGTTTCTCTGTAGGACGAAATAAGTGTCTTCTGATCCCAATATAAACGCATTCTTAAAGTTGATAGATAGTTAATCCCTCTTAGATCTAGAAATTCAACACTGTAAAGCATTCTGAAAATTATTTTATTATTGATCGATCTTCAAAGTCTGTCAGATATATCCAATGCATTGTAAGAATTATAATGTCTAAGTCTTTGTTGATATTACCCCTAGATTTACAGCTGTCAGTATATTTAGGACCTAATGACCACTTCAGGATTTCATAGGTAGTTCTTCCTGTCAGTTGTATACATGCATGTTATTGGATGGTTTCACCAACGGAGGGAAGTATGAGTTCAGAGTGTTAGTTTACCTGGAAGTAAGATGCGTTAAAACCGGAAATTACAGTTTAATTACAGACGACTTAATGGGTTATGAATTCTTTAAAACAATCCATATTGGCTGGCAGTCATGCCATCTAAATCGCGAATTGGCTGAAGTTGGAGATCATGGGTCATCGAATCCGGTCCCAGTTTTGTTGGATGGTCTACTAGCTCGTCTTGTAACCTGTCTTAGGCAAGGATGAAGCAGATGCCTTTCAGGACTCCTGGGTTTTCAAACGGTTCTCTAAATGATACCAACTCGTGGTGAAATTTTCCACTAATCCACTATGACAGAAATTACTTCACGGCCCATATTTCGAATGAAACTCAAGTGTGCGTCAAGTGCATAACGCATCATTTAAATACAGAGTTGTGAGCATATTTCATAGGAAGAAGATCAGTGTTACACGTGTGACTCCTCTTTCACAATGTTAAAATTTTAATTACTATTTTACCGTAGTCAAAAGTCAAGCTTATCGCTTAGTGGGAGAGTGTTTTGTGTCTTTAGCTTTGGGTTTGCTCCTCCGGATTGATGTCAGTTAGAGAGCCATTGAAAGCCAGCATTCAGCACTAGACAGCGGCTTCGTCCGCCTAGTCTGGGACTCCTCAACAATGCGCAGTAACAAAACCTCGAGGGATCGAACCAATAAGTTAGGATTCATGGGCCGCTGGACGCTGGCTGAACTGGCTGAGTGGTCAACAAGTTCGGCCTCTTAACCTGAAGATCCCGGGTTTTATTCCTGGTAAGACAGTGGGTGCATACTAATGAAGAGTCCAAAACCGGGACGAAACAGCTGTTCAGCACTGAATGTTGGTTTTCAGTGGTTCTTCAAATGGCACCGATCCGTGATCAAACCTGAAACAAATAAAATCTCCCCGAACTAACTCTTTAGCCTTGATTAACTGTATGTGTTTAATTACAAGTTAGTGAGTAGTTATATTATATCCAACTGCATCACTTCCCATGTATCATTGAATGTTTAACTGGTAAAACTTACTCTAATCTCTATGTTACACCATCCAGTATGAGTTAGAGATTATCGTTACATGATTAGAGGTAATCAGTGAATGTATACCTGTAAGTGACTGTCATTCATCAGTCACTTTGCTTTTCACTCAATTCGCTAATACTGAGATCTTGTTTTCACCCACCTGTCACAAATTAAAATTAACCAAAAACAAGAAAAATTAATTTCTTATTCAACTTAACTTTAAAACTTTGCTTTTAGTGTGTCTGCATTTCCAACTGTATGGTCAAAGGTGAAGGGGGAAGAATTCTAGTCATTGTTGCTTGCAATGCTTGAAAATAAATTAAGAATGCTGAAATTCCTTAAGCCTCAAATTGTTGGTTGCTATGGTTTTAGGAGAGAAATTTAAATGACACATGTGGTGCAAAACCCTAGAGAACAAGAACACTTATAAAGAAGTATTGTAAGTGTTAGAATTTCAACTCCCTTCTCTGCATTTTGAAATTCTTATGACATTCGTGGTGAATTATTACACATTGTAGTATTCACAGGCTGAGATTCAACTGAATTGTTTTGCTATACTTAGTGAATCAAATGTAAACTGGATGTTAACTGCAGCTCGGTCTTGTTCTAATATGTTAAGATTTCAATCAGAAGGAAATAGAAAATTCTTAGCTATACAAACCCTTTGTTCAAATACAGTAATAAATAGCCAACTGATTCTAGCAGCTGTACATCAGTTAACACCCACAGGGTTTCACATACTAGCTAGGGACTAGCTACAAGACGACGTTGTCGGGAGTTCTAGTGGGAAATCGAGACAAGTGGGGTCCATTCATCCGGTCGGGAGTGGGGACAAATACTCTCTGATGGCATTGGCTGGTGCCGGTAGCGCTAAAATCACGAAACGGTAGAATTTGGAGTTCATGGGTCATTGAGTCGGGTCCCCATGGCTGACTGGTCCACGAGGTAGTGGGAAGGTCATGTGTCCAGACTCCAGTTGGTGGGTACTGCCAATAAGTCTCAAACTAGGCTGACGAAACAGATGTCCAGTACTCCCCGGTTTTAAACGGTGCTCTAAGTGGCATCAATCTGTGATCAAACTTAATATTGTAACTGTCAAATCACAATTAGTGACGACGGTTAATTAAATAGTCACTCGCAAAATCAGGCACGCGCGCACACACACACACCTCTGTCAACCTGCTTCCCCACCTTAGAGATTGACGTTAGCTTTCGTCAACTCAAATTTTTTCTAGTGTCGGTTGATATGTCCATTTTTCGGCTTGAAGGTTCTATAAGTAAGTCGGTACTGACTACGACTGGCTACGCTAGAAGCATTTAAAAGTAACTAAAATTAAGTACAAGGGCTTTTACCGTTTCAGAACAAAATAACTTGCAGTAAAATATTTATATTTGGACATTATCGCAGACTTGATGTCCGTATATCTGCTGAAAGACGTGTGTACTCCCTAACAGTTCTCCCCCATTATTCTTTATCGCTTCTTGGAAGTAAAAGATTGGAATAAAAACGAGTTATTTTCTACTATCAGTCTCTGCACTCCGTTTATCGTGTTAGGTGGTACACATTGGTCAGAAATAACCACGTTAGGCGTCGATTGTTAGGTAAATAGGGAGAGTTATATGGATTGAGATCGACCACCATCCTCGAGACGAATATTATCTAATATAGGATTAGGTTGGAAAAAAGTTAGCGGTTATTAGATCGAAACACGGCATCAGTCCATAAAGTAATTGACTTATGACTTGAGCTCAGTAGGTACCTGTAGACTGTCTCACTATTATCCTCGAAAAGCTAAAAATCAAGTGTTGAGCACAAATTTTAGTGACACGAATTAAAACTGTTCTCGCTAGTGCAGATGTACTATTCACTCCTTCTGAACTTCTAGATTCTGAAACTCTTCACCATTCTTCATTTAATTAATCTTCTTCCGGTACATTTTCATCGATACTAGTTTCAGTGCATTTCCTCTTCTTTTTTTCGTAAAGTGTGTATACTACATTCAATTGACTTTAGTCTTTCTGGAACTTTGGTTCTTTCGCTTATCAACCATAGAATCAGTTATGCCTACCTTACTCATAGTGTTTAAACGGGTCAATGAGTTCAGTTACTGCCCCTGATAGACATCTTGTCTTACACTTAGTATTCACACAAGGCATAAAAATGACTAGTCATTGTTCATTACTAACACCGATCCATATAAATTAATCGAAATCTCTTAGGTGTAAAGCTTTTATCTACCTCTGTTGAAACCATCTAGAGACCAAAATAATCATCTCTGTTTCGAGCATTTTAAGCACAAGTTATTGCAAACTACAA
The DNA here is from genome assembly GCA_944472155.2 of Trichobilharzia szidati. Lineage (NCBI taxonomy): Eukaryota > Metazoa > Platyhelminthes > Trematoda > Strigeidida > Schistosomatidae > Trichobilharzia > Trichobilharzia szidati. Next base: position 40,347,771 of record OX235279.1, read on the forward strand.
ATAAACACTTGTATAGTTTATAACGACATTAATAATTTTTAGTAAGTCAGCAATTTTTAAATGAAATTTACTTGAGAAACACTGAAATTATCAAGTATTGGTTTGCAGGCACTTGATTGGTTACAGGTTTGGTCACCAACAGACATCGACTGGAGAACCACTAGAAAAACAAGGAGTACTGTACAGCTGTTTCGTCCTAGTTTGGGACTCTTCATAGTCCCAACTTACGACACCACCAGGGATAGAACCTAGGACCTTTAGGTTACAAGGCGAGCTCGTAGACCATTCAGCCACTGGGAATCGATCCAATGGCCTGTGAATTCCAACTTCTAGCTGTATACAGGAAGTTGTAACTACCGGGATTCACCAATTCATGTAAGAGAATAGTTTTTCGCCAATAACATTGGCTGGCGGTTATGCTATATATACCACGAATTGGCAGAAGTTGGAGTTCATGGGCCATTTGGATCGAGTCCCATTGGCTGACTGATCTACGAGCTCGCCTTGTAACCTGGAGGTCCTAGGTTCTATCACTTTTGGGGTCATGGGTGTGTACTGTGAAGAGTCCCAGACAAGGACGAAACAGTCGGTTTTGAAACGGTTCTGTAACTGATGCCAGCTGGTGATCAAACCGAAAACACTGAAATATTTGATACAATGTTAGGGGTAGTTGCGCAACGTTACAAATGTATGTCATAAAAATTTTAAAACCACTACGTGTAATCAAGAGAATACATATGAAGTTATTTTGGTCGGTGGTGACTAACAATGGGACCCGTCAGATGGATGTGCCAGCGTTTCAAGTAAAGGATGGTATACTCACTGTAATTCGAACCCTGCACTAACAGTTCCAAATCCCAAAGTAGTCAGTATCCACTAGACCACAAAGGCCACCAAGAGCCACCTCTTGCGCATCGAGTATCACTTATTATTTCGTTTTTAGGCTAATTTTACACTTCCAAAATAATCAAATAACAAGGAATGAAAAATTAATCTAAAAACAAATAAGAAGAGAATAAATAATCGTTGATAGGCTAGTTAAAGTTGAGGATAATTAAACTATAAACTCTGACTGGAAATTAAGTTGTAACTAATGTTACCTGTCTAGTCCTTTGTTTGGTTCAAACTGAATTCTGTCACAGTGGGTTCTGCAGTGTGGCTGCCATGCTAGGTGACTTGAAATCATGGTGCAATCGGAATTGTTGTTATTAGATGGTTGGAGGTAGTCACTGCAAGAAGCCTTTGACTTATGTTGGTGCCTGTTGGCACTCGCTAGGAAGGCGTCTCTGCAGTCTTGAAGGAACTCATATTCCTTCTAGGATTCGAACCCGAGTCACCCGTTGCTGTGGTCAGAGATGTCACAACGGGGCTTTTCCGGCTCGTGACTGACCTCCCGTAAGACTGTAATGGGATATGCCTTAATGACGAATGCCAACAAGCACGAAATCAAGGTCCAAACCTCCCTACCCCGATTGCCTCCGACCATCTAATAACAACAATTCCGGTTGCACCGCGATGGCGAGCCACCTAGCCTGTTGGTGGCTACATTCCATTAGTTACATCAGTTACTGCCTAGTGTCCAATCAGAGATTGGTTTCTGTAAAACACCCTAACAAAATATCTTCCATTAGAAGAAATAAAATCTTAAAAAGGGACAGTACACTTCTTTAATGAATCCCACTGATTGCTACAGTAAGAAATTCAAATAATAATAGAACGTGAGTATTTCGAACTGGTTGCATGAACGCTGACTTTAACAGACGATGAACATAAAGATAATTGTTCACACGGTTTAAATGTTGCGTTGACATTCACACAAATAATGCGTTGAATAATGGCTAAGAATTTCATTTTGTTACAGTATTTGTAACAACGCACGTTCTTCAGAATCAAACAGGAAAGCAATCGAATCTCATCCCCAAATTGGAAGTTAGGTGGCTAGAAAGGATTAGCAATAAGGGACTGTGGTAACAAACCAACCAAGAATCTATTGCTCAACCATAAAATGGAGATGGATCGGACATACACTGAGGAGACCATCGAATGACACCATGTGACAGTCAGACTCTAAAGTGGAATCTGAATAGGAAACGACGAGATGAGCAAGGGTGGTCCGAGGGTAACATGGAGGAGAGCGTATGAGGAAGAGATGAAAGCCTAAGGATAACTTTGGAAAACAGGATGAAATGGAGATGGGCTGCTGAAACACTTTGTTCTACCCGGAACCTAAAGGAATAACAATACAGTTTGTTGTTTACGATTTCTTTTAAATTATGTTCAGAAACTAATGGCTGAATAGTATAACTTATGCAGATCCTGAATATGATAAATACTCTATTAGTCTAATTCCAAATATACAGTGTGATTTTTAAAGCAGGTGACATAAGCCAAACCAAAGTTCAATCATCACTACACGACAGCACAACTTTGCAACATTCTTTATTAAAAGATTCACAGCAGAGTATTCCTGAGAGAGAGAGAGAGAGAGTATGAGTTGCTTTGAAGTTACTTATCATAAATAAGAAGCAGAAAACTTGATGTCATTAATAACTATTATTATTATTGTTTCTTTGGGTTCCGAGTGAAACATAGTGCTTCAACAACACTTCTCCACTTTGTTACATTCTCTGTTGTCCTCTTCAGCTAGATCCACGATTGTTCATAATCTCTCATCTCCTCCTCCAACTCACACGATCTCCTCTATGTCACCCTAGGACGACGCACTCGCCGCTTCTCTATTTTTTCTCATGGATTTTAGCTTCATCTTGAAGGTTGCTCGAACTAGATTTTGGTCGGAGCACATATCTGCTCGCCTTCTCGACTTTGTATCCAGCAGGCTGCGTCTCCACTTCCTTGGGATTCAGATGAAATCTATCTGTTGTGTGGTATGTCCGTCAGGCAGAATCCATGTTGCTTTATGTATATTCTTATGCGTGTACTCGCTCCGTCCAATCCCCACATCATTGAAGGTGCCGAAGTCTGAGAATAATTCTCCGTTCTCATTCATTTCGATCCATGATGAGTTCTCTTCCTGTATTATCTGCTCCCAGCTCTGCTGGCATTCATATCACCCATGAGGATTTTGATGTCACCATTTGGGATAATGTCCACTAGTATTTGTTGTTGTCTGTAAAAATCTTTCTTCCACTCTTGCTCCGCGTTGTTTGTACCACTGTGTTTAGCATTGGATAATTGTGACCTTCCTTCCCTCCTTCTGAGTTGAATCTTGATGTCAGTATCCTGGATGAAATTGGTTCCAACTGCATCAGGACTTTGGCTGCCACTGGTGGCATCATAACAGCCACTGCCTCAGTGTGCTCGTGGTTGTCGTCTGGGTGACCGGAATGGATTACTGACTCTCCAGTTGGCAATTTCGATACTACACATCCATTCCATTTGACTTCGCAGACACCCAGCACTTCTATGCTATATCTTCGCATTTCTTTGGCTACCTAGGTAGCCCTCCCAACCAGTCTAGTAGATTCTACGGACATTCCACGTCGCCATTCTTACTTTTGCTTTCATCGAGAGAAGACAAATCGGCTGATTGGCTTCCCGAAGGCTTTCACCAGCCCGTTGTGTCATTTCGCCTCTCCAATTCCAGAGAAGAATTTTTGTATTTTTAATATATTTTCCGTGCATTGAAGTTCCTCTGGCGGTTTGATAGGTTTAGTGGTGTAGGGTTGCTAGCACCAAGCTGAACCCTCCCTCTTTACCCCGGCTTTGGACCGGCTGGAAAACTAGCAAGCTAGGCAAGGTTCATTACTAACTAGCTTCACCTATTTAACAAATGCTGAAAGGAATTATCTGAAAACATCTAATGAATTATCATAGAATGATACTTGCACACCACTTCCTTCTTGTTTATGACTGACTAACCTACTCTATGCTTTCTTTTCTCCATCATTTCTCTTTCTCTCTCTCTCTCTCCCGCATTCTCCCTCTCTTCAGATGGTCAATTACGCTCAGATTATTTACACAACCCAGATATTATCCAATATGTATACAAAGTTAGTATAAGAGTGTTTGTGTGTGTGTGTGTGTTTGTTATGTTTCTTTGCTATACCTTCTAATTCGAATTGCCTTTTTTAGCCGACTAGATTAAATAACATGGACCCAGTTGAATGAAAGTGAAAATCGACAAAAGCGATAGTTGAGACTAAGAGATAGGGAAGTAGAAAAGACGGAGAAAGAGATGGGGGGACAGGGGTATAATTTCTCGTTAGAATAACAGCAAATATAATCTGCACAATATGCACAATGTGTAAATACACATTACTAAAACACTGTAATCAGTTGGAAATTTAAGCAACTTTAACAGTGTTATTATTTTGTCCTTTCAGTTTGTATTATCTAATTTCCTAACATCCTTAAATATCCTACTATCTCCTCCATCTATATATATTCATTCCCCTCCGTATATATTAACTAGGTCATTTACGATGGAATTTACCTTTCTCCTTTTTACTTTCTTCTTTTCTCCCCTTTTTACTTTACCTGATTAATGTAACAAAGAGTGCATACACAGTATAGGTCCAGAGAATTGAATCATCAAGGCAGACAGGTCCAGCTTTCATCATGAGGTGTGCTGTTTAAACAAGCGTAGAGATAAACAACAACTTTGACGCCGTTCAGTATTAAACTAAAAATAGCATAATGTAACAGAGTTGTTTGTGCTTATGTGAACCTACCAATGTGTGTGTGTGTGTGTGTGACAATCAGCCTGGTAAAGGCATAGTGACAATCAAATTCGATGAAAGAATAAGTGTCTACACATCAGACGGTACTTGTGGTAATCGAAGATATCGACTGAAGATACATAAAGAAGTTTTGTGAATCATACTGATAAAATTAGGACCATTGTGCAACGGAAGAGAACCAACAAAGTGTCTGTGTACACAGACTTCTGGCTATACTTTGTGTATTGCCAAATATTCCACCATGTTTAAACAAGTGTACTCGAGACTTTTTTGACAAACTTTGTCGTAATTTGTAGACTATGCTAAATGATGCATCAGAAGCTAATTGGCTGACTGACTGACTGGTCTTAACACTCCATGTAGCACACAAAGGAAGACAAAAGAGGGGGAAAAAATTGGAGAAAGAATAGTAAAATTGAAAAACAATAGGGTTTTATTGGATATAGTAGACCACAGAGAGTGAATGTATGTGCGCCAATGAGAACGATGATTTTGAGCCACATTACCAATTGCATCCCGAAGACCCTAACCAGTCAGGCAGTCTACATCTCCCTACGTGGCGGATGGCTGGTTTAAACTAAGTGTTGTTATGGATTTTGTTGACTGATGAAGCCAGCCGTGTTTTGGGTTGACCACCACGTGCTAACTAGCCGTTTTCCAACCTGATCCATCCGATGTCAGCTAAGTAACATTGCCCATCGAGGACAGCGATCGATGGCTAGGCAGGCATGCATAACACATGTCCTAACCATCTCAGTAGTTGTAACTTCACAGTCTCGTTGATTGATTTTCCTTCCCTACCTAGTAGTCGAATGATGCCTCACTGACTCACTATTACTCACCCCATTATACCAACTGACATGGGAGATAGAACGCAGATATCTATGATATAGACAGCTAGCCTTTTCATATCTCCCAAGTTCAATGGCGAAGTTTCACAGATAACAGAGGACGGAGAGAACTGCTGAGCAATGCACACGTCCTTTGGTCGATAGCCAGAAGTCACGTCTACGCCAAAGATGATGCAGATTGACAAATCCCACACAAGCCTTTTCTATCCGTGCTGAGATTTCGTCAGACATTAACTCTTTGGGGCTGATACAACTTCGCGAATGAGTGAATTGGACATCACGCTCTGAGTCAGTGTAGTCCAGTCCTGTAGCATCATCTTACATTTCGCGGGAGCGAATCGCATGCCAAAAATACGAAGATTGCTGCTCAGTGGGTTCATAAGACTCTGCATTTTGTTAGCGTCTTCATTTAAGAGGACTACATAATCCTCATATTCTAAATTAACATGATTTTCCCTGGTAATAAGTCGGTTCTTCATATGCTAAGGTCATTTTGGGTCAGTTCCATTAGTACATCTACGGTGAAATCAAAAAGAAGTGGGGATAATGGGCATCCCTGACGGACACCACTAGTTGTCATTACTTCAGGTGACTACTCCCCGTAACCTCTTACCTGGCTGTGTGAGTTTGAGTAGAGTGTCTTGATTAGTGCTATGTACGTTGTCGGCGCTCGCTTCACGGCTAAACATCGCCACAGCAACTATCGATTGACGGAGTCAAATTAAGCCTTCAGGTGAAGAAATATAGCAATTTTTGAACGGTGGTACGTATGCCTACGTTCCTGAATTTGTCTAAGAGCGAAGATACGATTAGTACACCTTCTTCAACGTCTAAAGTCTACCTGATTCCTCCCGAATATCTCTTAGTCTACGCATGACTATTGGGCCTAGAACTTTAGATAAAATGTTAATACAACTAATTCTTCTGTGATTATCACAGGAAGGCTTGTCTCCCTTCTTGAATACTGAGATAATCAATGACTTACACCAGCCTAACGGAACTATCCGTGATTCCTAGACATCTGCTAATACCTTAGTTAACCTAAGCAGCAATTTGTCACCACCTTCCTTAAACACTTCTGGATTCATTTCCTCAGGAACTTCTGCTTTACCATGTTTTGAAATACAGGCAGTCTTAGTTAGAGATGGAGGACCGGTGTTTATACTCCATTCATCAAGGAAGTGTTGGATGTCCCGTAAGTTGATTGTGGCTGTAAACTAGTTAAATTGCTCCTCAAATATCCCCTCTAACGATCCACTCATCTACCCTGAGAGCTAATTATGGAGCCATTTTTCTCCTAGATTGTCTCACTTGTCATTTGTCTTTTGTCACCTGTTTCTCTAATAAGCCTAAATAGTTGTGTGGTGTTACTTATCGCTGATGCCAATACCGAACGATCATGATCTACTATATGCGGTACTTAACGGCTTTACTGTCTCTTTTACTCAGTCAAACTCGAAGGTGCCGTCGAATGTGGTGGGAAATCCTTCTCAAAGCACGTATCGAATGGAACTCAAGTGTTTTGGCAATACATAATATAAAACCAGAACTTTGTGTACAAGAGCAATGTGTGAGATCTCTTTCCTTACCATTTTATATATATATATATATATATATATATGTATATACCCGTGATTCAGCAGTAGAATGCTCACGAATCACTAATAATGGATTTAGACTCCACCGCATTGTCCAAATTCTATCCTTATATCAACCACTCATGTGGTATGCGATTCGCTCCTCGACCGACGCACTCTTAAACCTCTCTAAGCTGGTAGTAAGCCCAGTAAATAGCAAAGGTTGGGCGTAAGGCTAGCAACTTCACAATATAGAAGTCTACTGCTACTGAAACTTCAGAGTTTAAGCTTGAAAGCGTAGGTTCCAATGGGAATGGAAAGAAATTAATTATATTTGTGTTCTCCGTAGTCCCATGTGCTGAGACTGATCGGTTAATTCAATTTGTCCACATCACAAATGTCAAGTGAAAGCTGTATTACATAAACGTGAAAGGGTCAATTTCTGAAAATAAGTGATTGTAATCAGCTGCGGTGATTAACTACTCCTAAGTTGAGTACACTTTAAAGATAAGACGAGTCAATCCACAACTCTAATTAGCAGTTTCTGGATGACTGAAGCGAAGTTTTTTGACAGAGTTACCAGATTTTCGCAGAAGTCTGTCATCTTCCTGGTTAAACAATTCATAAATGATTCACAAGGTCATTTGAAGATAAAGTAAATAAATGTCTCAAAGAACTTCTAATGAAGAAACTAATCAACAGCGAAACATACAATGAACTGAAGTCAAAAGATGGACGCTTGCCGTTTATGTACAGCCTACCAAAAATCCATAAAGCATATGTGCCCTTAAGATCAATCATGTCAATGATTGACTCACCATGCCACAGGCTAGCTCGATGGTTAGCTGATTCTATATAGCCGATTCGAATTAAATTTGCAACCATAGCCTTAAGGACAGCTATCAATTTTCAAAGGAAGTTGACAATATTGATGTACCAGACAAACTAATAGTGTCGCACGATGTGACCTCCTTGTTTACAAACGTACCACTGATGGAAACAATTGACATAATTTGTAAACAAACGGAATTACTACCATTACTTGAAACAGAGATGAAGCGACTACTGCTGCTTTGCACGAAAGATATACAATTCCAATTTAACAACCAACTTTACCGACAAATTGATGGGGTCGCCAAGGGTTCGCCTCTGGGACCTATTCTGGCTGATATCTTCATGGGCTACCTCGAACAGATACAATTGTGTTCTGCTATCAATGGAACAATCTACTATCGCCGATATGTTGATGACACATTTGCTGTTTGCAATGAAATGGATCACGCATCGGCATTATATGATCGCCTCAATGAGACCCATCCAAAAATCGAATTCACCATGGAATATGAATATAATAATTTCCTGCATCTAAATATAGAAAGAACAAACGAAGGTACGATCGAAAAGTCCATCCATAGAAAAGAAACCTGGACTGGGCAATTTCTTCACGATATCAGCCAGCTTTTCTCGCATAAGCTATAAACGTGGATTAGTGAGGACTTTTTACGACAGAGCCAGGAAGCTATGTTCACCAAACAAGGTTGAAGAAGAATTAGATTTCGCCGAAAAATGAATGCCTAAGAGAAAATGGATACCCTAAGGGATTTATACAGAAGTATAGCAGAGAAAAAGATAAGAAAGAAAAACACCCAACTGTAGAAAAAAATGTGTTTATTTGTCTCCCATTCAAAGGAGATGCAGTGTCACAAAAGATTGACAGAAGACTGTAAGGTGCAATAAAAAGAAGCTTCCCACCTGCTGCTAAACTCATAACATTATACAGCACCACTTCTTCTATGAGCCACTGAAAACTGGATAAATACCCCTGCTGATGTCATCTCCAACTGCGTTTATGAATTTACGTGCACTTGTGGGAGCAAGTACATTGGAAGGACAGAAAGAAGGGCTTCTATCCGGTTTTCTGAACATATTCCAAGAAACCTGTGCCTGAAAGGAAGGAAATATTCTCACGGTGCAATTACTAGTCATATTGTTGATACCGGACACCTTGTAGATATTTCTAAGTCCTTCAAAATATTAAACAGACAGAGGACAGCAAATTTACTATGATTTGCCCAAGTGGTAGCAATCAAACCATTCAAACCAGACTTATGCATACAGGAAGAGAGTGTGATTAACCTTTCACTTCCTTGGTAACTGAATTTTGATTTTGATTACAATGATTAGTCATCTGATTCAGTGATCTCAACTCACTGAACAAATCTTAGTCTTATAAACTGTAACTGTTTTTTTGTTTGAGTTGCTATGTGAACCTACAAGCTAACACTGTTCTGTTAATTAATCTTTCTGTTTTCTGTCTTACCTCTCCCTCCCCCTCTTTTCTACTTTGATAGCGTATAAATTGATGACGATAAAAACTTAAACTAAAAAAATTGTAATGTTTAGATTTTGGATGAGTCACTTTTATAGTATCTCTTCTCTACTACCAGTCAAACATTAAAGTATGTTATTATCATCTATATATAACCATGGGAATCATTAGTTTATATGTAAAAAAACTAAGTCAAAGTAAAGAATTGTCTGCCTGTGTGTTAACATCTTATGATGCTTACCTTATAACTATTACAGAATGATTCGTAGATTTCAGTGACACGTTGATTCAATGAACCACCATCAATCCCACCGAATACTAGTTTCTCCAATTTCAAAAATTCAATAGCTGTTGTCATTAGATGCTGTAGCATGGAAAATTACACACACACACACAAAACAAGAGGTAAGTCAATTGAGAGGGGAAATCAAACAATGAACTAATTGAACAAGTGATACATCTTATCTGTCATATTACTTCTTGTCATTTTATGTGTTTTGATCTTAAACTAATGTTATTATTACACATTAAAGATAATTTAAAGACCTATTGTGTTTCGACGGTGGTCCGCTTTAATTAAATAGCGTAAATGCAGAGTAGATGTAAACTGTAAAGTCGTTTCAAGGCATATCATAAAGATCTATTTTATACTTGCTACTAGATGACAAACAGTTAAAGGTAAGATATGCTATCCTCATGAAAATTAATGTCTAATCCAGCGTCCGAAGTACTTTCAGCCAGGGAAATAATTTAAGGTGATGTAAGAATTCAGATAAAAATAAATAAAATTTAGATTGTGAGATTTGTCAAGATTGCGGTTCACTTAATGTCCACTGTTAGATTTCATCAATAACTAACATCAGTTACAGAGAGATCATTAAAAACCAGGCTGCGCTGGATAACTGCTTCATCTTTGTCCGGGACTCTTCGGGAGCACACACCCACCGCCTCATCAGGAATCAACCCACTGGTCGTGATTTCTCGCTAGAACTTCGGGCAACTTCATCCAACCGACAGCCATTAGATGCGTTGGTGGCACAGCGTTAGAATGCTCGCCAGCCATGCATGTGATTCGGGGTTCAATCCCCGGCCACCGACGCACTCCTTTACCTCCCTCTCTAAGCCACCAATAAGACTGGTGAAGAAGGAAGGGTGGACATGATGCTAGCAACCTCATCACGTAAAAATAATAAAACACGACGGCTACCGAAACTTCAAGCCTCTATCTTGAACGTTAAGAAATGAAACAAAAACTAATAAAAGGATTTGCTAGACAATTTGATCAATTCAGGTTTAAAGGACTTTGTATTTCGACATTGCACCTAGCTATCAGTGTTCCAATCACACCATATACACTTATGATCACAATAGGCATATTTCACGTCAACTTCATACCAAAGAAAAAATGAAAGAACAAAAGAAAAGAGAAGAAATAGAATTGAACAAGTTTTGACTGAAAAACTTAATTCATCTCTGTATATAAATCATTCTCGGACAATTGCATTGAAAAATAAACAAATACTATCGATGTCGGTTGAGATGAAATCAGAGTTTTGGTCATTATGTGAAATTATGTGAATAATAACTATAATTCCTTTTTCTAAATTATATTTATTACACATTCCTAAACGCGACCGACCCCACCACCCATTACTTACTCCATACCGTGCCCCTGGTGTCTTTTATTTGTTTTCTTATCCTCTCTCTCTCTCTCACTCGCTCGCTCTGTCTTCCTTCCTCTCCCAGTGTGTCCCTTTTTGTGAATTTACAAAAAATTTAGAGGAAGAGGGAGAGGGAGAGACAGACAGACGGGAAATAGCTAACTGTAAGTCTCAACCCGCAGAATACGAGATCCAAAAGCACACAGGGAGATCAGACTACGACCACATTCATTCACAAAAACAAACAGGATATACATTTATGTATATATATTACACAATACACACACGAGAAAAATGAATAATATCAATATACAGTTCATTAAATAAACTTTACTTAAAATTAAGTGTGGTCCAGTGAATACTGCTGTGTGTACTGCCACACCCTCACATTAAATATATATATATATACATATATATATACGCTTCTTTGTACTACTCACCATATGACACAGATTAATTAAGGTATTTCCTAAATATTATTTGTGTAAGTGTGTGTGTGTGTGTGCGTATGTGGGTAGGTGACTGGGTGATCTGCACCACAAGATGTGAATATTTGAAACAAATTAGTCATGAATAAAATTTATTTATGATAAGATCAGTTACACTGGACAATAAGAATAAATGAATGTAGATAGATTGTTAATAATAAAGTGTATATCACATTGGGCAATGTAATGTGCTGTGATGAGTCGAATTCATGTATATTTTCTCTTGTCTCAAGCCGGTAGTGTATTCATAACACCCTGTAATGAACCACTAATTAGATCATTAACAATTGTAGTAAATTAATTAGAATCTCCCTTTTTTTATCAAATGTACTTTGTGGCGAAAATTATTGATTCTCCCCTTATAGTTGTGTAAACGATTGAAATGTTATATACAGGGGCTTTGATTGAGTAGGGAGAGAGAGAGAGAGATAACGGACACCACTGAATCTCAGCCCTCAGTTTACTTAAATTTGTGCTGAAGAAACCAAAGTTACTTTACATTGATATTACATCTGATAAATAAGGAAACCGTTACAAACCAAACTATAGAAAATTAATCTGATGCTCGCTAGTGACTTGCTACAGGATGGAGCTTCCTGGAGTTCTAGTGAGAAGTTGTGACCAGTGAGGTCCAATTAGATGTCACGTGTGTGGATGGATGTCCCACCAACAACAATGGTTGGAGTCGCGTTAAATCACCAATTGGTAGAAGTTAGAATTCATGCATTGGCCATTGAATCGGGTCCCAGTGACTGAATGGTATACGAGCCAGCTTGCCTTGTAACCGGAAGGTCCTGGGTTCCAACCCTGGCGGTGAGTGAGTACTGCTGATGATTCCCAAACTAGTATGAGACAGCTGTCCAGTACTCCCTGGTTTTCAATGGTTCTCTAACTGATATCAATCCGTGATCAACTCGTAAAAAATAATAAATAGCTTTATTCCAAACAGTGTTTGTGATACAAATATAAAATTTTCAGCATGTAGTAGTACAGTATTGCATCCAACTTTCTCATTACACTTACATTAATAATATCGTTCAGTAAGGATGTGAACATAAAATAAAATAAAGTGAAAATATTAACAGCAACACAATAATGAAAGAAAGAATAAAGAAGGTCATTTACTTGGAGTTCAGCAGTAAGCTGGTAATGTCCTGCCTTACACACTTCTCATCACATAAAACGTGTATTAAGTAAGGTATTGTAGAGTTCTTGTATTTAGTCGTCCGAGCATATAGTCTTCTACAGTTGCTTCTAGTTCCACCTACTTGATGAGATGCAAGGAGAGAGTTGTGCAGAAGGAGGATGCTTAGGGTCTGACAAGATAATATTTGCTAATTTCCTTTCACAGTGTAGCAAACAAAGTCCTTCGTAAGTTACCCGGGAAGATAAGGGTTTGGAGGAGCAGTAAAGAAGGATAGGTAGAATACAGGGATTAACAAGCTTAGAAAGTAGAGACTGAGTGACACCAGATCATATTAACTTCCTTGCGTAGAAGGAGAGACGAAATGTTTTCCTAGACATTAACATTATGTGAGAAGACTGGGAAGGATAGGAGGAAAAATACAATCCAAAGTATTTAATATTCAACTTCGTTTCAACTTCAGTGCTATCTATGATGCAAGAATCATGAGGACAAACCAGTTTACGTAATTCGCGCTTGTGCCTAAAAGTGAAATTAACAACCTGACCTTTGAAGGGATTTAGCTTAAGACCATTTGACATTGACCATTGACTAATTTCTGATAAAAAGTTATTCACATTTTGCAACAGTCTGACTGAGAAGTAACAGGCATAGAAACAGTCAGATGATCAGCATACTCAACAAAATCGGCTGCTTTAGAATGGGGAAAGTGAGTCATATAAGAAGAAAGAAAGGAGAAAGAACAGCTCTTTGAGTGAGGAACACCAGATGGAACAAGTAAAACAATCAATGCAAGACTTCCCATTATATACAATGTACTGCTTGCGATCAGAAAAGTAATAATGCAACCCAGCACCCTACATGTGTCGCAGAAAGCTTTTTTTAATAAAACATGCCTATGTGCAGTGTCAAAAGCAGATGTGTAATCAAGGAAGGCACACCTAACATATTTGGCACCCCTACCTAAATTGGAGGCAATATAATGATAGAAGACGACAGTGGCATCTAAAGTACACCAACTATGTTTTATAAGCAAACTGATTAGGGTTGTTAAAAGCCTTCAATGAAGGTTCAAGATTTAATTCAGGGCAGTTTTTCCATTAATTTTCAGTTCAAGGTCATATAACTGTCAACCAAAGTTAACTGGTCAGACCCAGATACTTTGTGAAGGAAATAACACTTCTTCTCTGTCTTTCTTCACTCTTTGAAGAACTTCCTCTCTCGTGTGAGTGGGAATCATTTTACATCTTTCAAACACTATAGTGTAACAGGAAGAGTTTTCTCAACGATCTACAGTCAGCATTTTAGATAACAGACAGAATTTCTTCATTCTGACAGTATGGTGCAATGAAAACATCATTATTCCCAAAGGAAATGTCTTATATCGGCGAGGAGGGGGAGTGGCATAACCAGGAACTTGAAAACACTGGTTAAATTCCGGGAGTGAATATGATAGATAGATAAATACTTCATCATATTTCGTGGAGTTCTAGTGAGAAGTCGTGACCAGTGAGGTCCACCAAGTCAAGTGTGAGGATGGATGTCCCCCCGAAGACATTGGTTAGTGGTCGCGATAAATCATGAATTGGTAGAAGTTAGAATTCATGCACTGGCCACTGAATCAGGTCCCAGTGGCTGAATGGTATATGAGCCAGCTTGCCTTGTAACCGGAAGGTCCTGGGTTCGAACCCTGGCAGTGGGTGAGTACTGTTGATGATTCCCAAACTAGTATGAAACAACTGTCCAGTACTCCCTGGTTTTCAATGGTTCTCTAACTGATATCAATCCGTGGTCATACTCGTAAAAAAAATCTATCCCTTACAAACCAACTCTTGAAAATATGACAAATGATAAATACATTTTCAGCCTTGAAAATCAATACATTAACCAATAACCATTGTTGGTTGAATCAGCCATATGCTGAATGCTGTTCCTAAAATTAGAGAATGATATCTCTGCCGCTCTCACACACATGATCTATTGTTGTAAAACATGAGGCTGAAATATACTCAACAGTTGCTAAATGTTCTATGTGGATGTAACAGTCTTATCTTCTTGATCAGCTTTTTATACTTGTGGTTTATGGCATACATTTTTTTTATTCCTTTATATTCCCAGTGGAACATAGGACGCCTGCAAACGAGAGCCTTGAAGTTTCGGTAGCAGTGGTGTTTATTTTTTACAGGATGGGATTGCTAGCTTTATGCCCAGACTTCCTTCTTTACCAGTCTTATTACTGGCTTAGCGAGGGAGGTAAAGTAGTGCGTTGGTGGCCGGGAATCGAACAGCGGACCACATGTATGGCTGGCGAGCACTCTACCGCTGTGCCACCGACTCACAAAAAGCTTTGCCGCATCGGGAGTCGAACCCAGGCCGCCTGGGTGAAAGCCAGGAATCCTAATTTTAGCAATATTACAGATAACCATTAACCAGTAAATGGATGTTTATGAGAAAGGTGAGAGCTTGGGATTCATCGGCAGTGCTCACCCACTACCGGGGTTCGAACCCAGGACCTTCCGGTTGCAAGGCAAGCTCGTCTAGCATTTAGCCACTGGGACTCGATTCAGTGGCCCATGGATTATAACTTCTACCAATTCGCGATTTTACCGTGACGACTAACCAATATCATTGGTGGGAACTCCATCGTCACTCCCGACCAGATGGACTCCATTTGCCATAACTTTTCAATCGAACTCCAGGCAACTTCTTTCATGTAGCCAGTCAATAGCGAGCATCAGGTTAATTCTGAAGAATTAGGTTATATATGTATGCTGAGATTTTGTAAATTCCGGTTTAATAATCCTTTGATAAAGCTATTAGCATTAAATAGCGAAACGTCAGTAAAAACAATATCATTTTGTTTTTCATTCATTGGGAAATACAAAAACCTTTATTATAATGAATATCATATACCCAATGCCCAAATTTTGCAAACTGTTAAAAGTGAACTTGGTTTGGACATATATAGGTGAAAGTAGTTTAAAATTTAAATTCTTTTCGATGAATTGTTTTCAAAAAGCGATGAAATCATACTCATCATATTCAACTGGAGGAAACTCCGTCTCGATCTAAACTAGTATCAAGGAATTGTACTCGAATCATCATCCAACCAACTGCATCATAGTCTGCTACATATAAAAAATACATAAACTATCACTGAATTGCATAGTGGCTACCTTCCGATCCACTCAGAAAAGATATACGTTGTTGCAATTGTCAAAAAGTTAACCGACGGAATTTAACACCTTACCAAGAATATCATCAGACTCGCTGTCACTGTGTATTTAATTTTTTTTTCATAAATCACGAATAAAATAAACACTATCAAAATTTATCACAGCCAGCTGTGGTGCATGTTCATGTCCCTCCTCTACCCAGTCAGTTTATGCATTTATCTTCCAGGTGTCAGTAGTTTAAAATCACTTGGTGGTGATTTCACTACTGTTTCTACCTCCCTTCTTTTCTTTTCTTTTCTTTTTGCCTTTTATGCACCTGTGTAAAGTTTTGTGCGCTACCAGAACTTTTTATTTTTGTGCTTTTACTTTTGAAATGCATTCAACCCGATGTGTGAACCTAGAAAGCAGATATATTTTACCGAAAACTGACTTATTCCTTCACATTGTGAAATGAATTCGAGTTAAACTATGCTGCTTTCGGCTATTCACTAAGGTAACTCTGCTTCATCTCATCACAGATTCCTATGAATATTGCATATCTATAGCATGAGAAATTAATTTGGGATATTTATTTATTTATTTTTTTATGAAAAAAGGAGATTCATTCAAAACTTGAAAAGATAATTAGCACACAGTGGGCATTGAATTTCTGGTCTTTTGAATGCTTATACGGCATAGGACACATTAGGCACATGGACATATGCATGCATACCGTATTCAAATGTATGTGTGTATCTATGTATGTTGTCTCCGTGTGCGCTTTGAACACCATGTTCCAAATTCCGATTACTACAATTTACTACTTAAGTAAACAAAACATTTTGTGTGTTTCTCAATGTGTTGTTAAAATAAATTTTGTGCGTTTGTGTGCTGTGATCAGAAGGGAATACAACAGATGCTGCCTACATAGTGTCGCTCATGGTACACTTTCACAGATGATGACAATTCCTACAAAATGAGAAAAAAGGTATGGGATACAGTTAAATATAAAATGAGACAATTAATGCAGGTAACTTGTGTGAGTATGGCAGGCATCTATGTATGTGTGATATGTGCTAGGAAAGCAACAACAAAAACAAACAAACAGAAAAGGTGTTGTTATATGTCTTAGCGCGTTTAATGAAAAATCAGAAACAAGAATTTTCTCAAAGTTTCGCTCTGTCAGCAATAACTTCTTCAGCAGAATTATGCGGACTTTATTAATATTCGAAATATATAGTCAGAAAAGGTGCTGATCCTACATTGTACAAAAAAAGTTATATTTCGTGTGCATATTTCTATGAAGCAGTTTCCTTTTCTTCACCAACATTTCAATCATAAATGGATAGATAGATTTGCTTATTTATTTGTAAATATTTGAGAAGTTTAATCGCGAGTTGGCGTGAAGGCCTTTGATATTTTTCCGGTTTGATCACTGATTGACTTGAATTAGAAAACTACTAGAAAGCTAGAATGGAGTACTTGACTGCTCTTTTGTCTGTCTCATTCGCGCTCTTCATCAGTATGCATTCACTAGGTTTCAAACCCATGTCTTTCCTGTTACTATGCAAGCTTGAATGACTTTCAGCCTTTAGGACCCGTTCCAATGTCCCACGAATTCTATCTCTTACCATTTCTGAAAGAAAATCAAATCCCTGCAAAGAAACTCATGGGCTGGCCATTGAATCGATCCCCGTTAGCTGAATGATCCATAAGCTCCTCTTGTAACCTGAAGGTCGTGTTTTCCAAACCTGGTGAGTGACACATGATCAAACCCACGGGTCACCGCTTCTCATTAGAACTTCAGAGTATCCATCCAATAGCCACTGATGACTTCGAGATTGGTATTCGCATTGTGGATTTCGTCACATCAGTTGTGAGTTGATGATATTGGTTGACATTAACGCTCTGTCGCACGCCGAATCACATTTATTGGAGGAATAACGTCCAAACTTATGAACACATATTAAAGAACCTAGAACTAAAGGGTTGACAGGCATTAAACGGTGAGATTGTACGCAGCCTATTGTACACTAGTCATATTGTATACAGTTTGAAGGCTTTCAAAATAATCAACATCTATGTTTTGGTAAGGCGGTTACCATTTGACTGTTAAAACCAGATTGATGAAAGCAGAAAAGGATAGTGGTGAATTTTGTACTACCTTGTTGATAAAACTTACGTAACAAAGTATACGATTTTATCAAGTCATGTATTCTACTGTGTCTTCTGTCCTGCTTAGGAAATATTATTATTTCCGTGCCCTCTCCTTTTATGACTACTTTATAAAAATATATTATCTATGGTTACTCCACCTATTATATTGTTATACTCTTTATAGTTAAACTTTGTTCCCACCCAAAACAATTTTGAGCTGTATTCTCAAGAGTATTGGCCTGAATATCCTATAAATAGTCAGTCCTTTAAACTCTTAGTAATTTAACAAATTACTTCATTCTGGAGTTATGTTACTCTTAGTTCCTGTCAATTACCTTTTGTCATCGTGAAGAAAGTATGTTCAAATCTTTAGTGTAATTTATATTTCAGTTGTATTGTTCAGGTTGTAGCCAGTTAGTTGAAAAGAATCCTAGAAACAACAATAAAAGATGAGCTAATATTAACCTGGTACATTTGTTGCTCTTGTTTTTCTCGAAATGAATGAGACTGAAATGCATGGGTCATGAGATTTCTACCCAGTAGTCGAACGGTCGACAAGCTGGTCTTGTATTCCGAAGGTTTCAGGATTGATACCTGGTGGAAGTCATAAGTACGCATTGTTGAAGGGTACCGATGTTAAACACAACAGCTGTCTAGTGCAGTAGAGACTTCTATGATAAAATTAATCGAATTCCCTATAGAACCCACAACAGGGGGCATTACAAATTTATTTAAAACACTTCCTACGTGTTTACAGAATCAAAACAAGATTTTCTGTTTAAATATTCTGCTATTCAACTCGAAGGTTCTTCAGCAAAATTACTCGGATTTTATTAGACCTCAAAATATTTTATTCAGTCAAATGGTATATAAAAAAAAAGTGAACTTCAGACAATTCCAGAAGGGTTCAGAAAAATCAATTCTCTTCTAGACTGTCTGAACACACTAGTATTTAATGTTGTAGGGGCTTTGGAAACAATAAAATTGCTGGTCATCTAAAGGGGGAGAAAAAATATCCCATGAAGTATTTAAAATTGATTTCCTGAGGACAGTTTTGCTTTTACTTGGTAGGGTTGGTTGCCTTACGTCCAACCTTATTTGCTTGGATCTGACCAGAATCATACGGCCTTTTGCGGATCCCTACATCTTCTGAGTTCGTGGTTGAACCACACTAGCCAGATAAGTTTGTAAAATGTTTTCCTTAGACAATCTTAACATTTAATACGTTTAAATATGTTGCTGTCAGGAGCATATTTTTAGATAACCTAGCCTTTTCAACCAGTGTTTCAACAGTACTTGCAGTTTGGGTTTGATATTGACCAAGTGTACATGAGTACATTACACTTAGTAAGGCTAGTGCAGTAATTTTTTTTGATATTTGAACGGAAAGCTATTACTATTTTTCTATACGTGTTATATACTAATTGCACTATTTGGCCTGAACAATGGCTAAAAAGAGATCCTAGTGTGCATACTGAGGTTACACTACAGGTTCCCAACTTCTGGATACATCGATCATCTTCATGGCCGTCATATGTAGAAGTTCAGTTCGTCTTGCGGCGTATGCACTCACATGTAACCAAGCTTAACTTAGTTATTGTAAGCCTACCCAGATAGATTATTGAGGAGGCTTCCGACATCATCAGCGATTCCTCCTCCAGCGTACACGACAGTCTAAAAGCTGCCCTTATTGAAAGAGTGGCACTAAAGAGTCAATGAAGGAGCAAGAATACTTCAGAGACGTACATCTGGGCTGTCCAAAGCCCACTGAAATGCTTCGTCAGATGAGAACACTAGCTACTTATTCTACAGTCAATGATATATCTTCTGTACAGCTGTGACTGCAAAAATTGCCTAAAACCTTGCAAGGTTCCTTGCATTCCTTCACAATTCACCCTTAATACAGTTAGCAGAAGCAGTTGAGAGAGTCATTATGGCTACCAAGCGCGAAATTGACGTTTCAGTCGCAGTTCTGACAATTACAAAAATCCATGAATTCTCTCAAATAGTGAGCGACTGACTTTTGACACATCCCCCTCTAGGAGGAGGTCCTTATACTGTGGAAACAGGCTGTCAGTTTCATGCATCTCCCAATGAGGGATATGCTGGCGCCATTAACGTTATGGTGCTAAATGGTGCATGCTTCTTTGCACTTATGAAACATAGCAGTACACATCAAATATGTATGTAAGCAAATGGGATATTTGTCTTTTTCTTTAATCATAGACAAATATTGTCTCTTTTGCTGATCTGGAGTGATTTGAAATAATGCATACGCTTAGTCTATCTTCCTAAGTTTCTACATCAGAAAACCTCTACTACTTTTTTTCATAATTCTAATGTGACCTTGTTTTACAGGTGCATAGTATGTCGGAAAAAGTACTGTTTTAACATTGAGAACTTTGTACTGCATTCACATTGAATTGTTTGTTCCGCTTACACGTCATGATGGAATTGAAGTAAGTAATCCAAGTCAAGAGACAACTTTATCCCATGATATTATTTCACTGAGAGAAGTGAATAAAACCAGCACAAGTGTTTGCATGATAATTAGTATTGTTGTATCATATCATCGGTGCACTGCACTTATTGTATGATGCATCTTTGTATGCAGGTGACACTAACTGTATTGCTCCTGCAACCTGTCACACAGGCCACACACATTCACAAATTGACCTATGCATATTAGACATTGTGCACTTTTTTGTGTATGTCACCTTTATTCGGGTATTTTTTTCGTCTTTTTGTCAAGTTTGCAGAGATTATTATCTCTACAGTGCCACTGAGACCCTGTATATCAACCTTCTTCTTCTTCTCCTCCTGCTCCTTCTCATAGCCACCATAATGAACAATTGTGCGTTATAGACAGAACAAACAACAAAGACAAAAAAAGGAAAAAGAAATCGAATACGCCTGCTAAAAAGCCAAAGATCCGAGTGCAATAAGCCTTTAGAAAGGCGAATGTGAACTGTTATCATATGTTCCAACTTCCTTCTTGTTTCATGTCTTGTGTGTGTATGTGTGATAGAGAATGAGAGGGGAAAAGTGGATCCTGTGGTGCTGTTTCATCTGGTTCAAGTTAAATTCACTTTTTTTTTTCAGTAATTTTTTTTGTTATCTGCAAAATCTTGCGTCTAAAAACTTCATCTCAGTTAATCCTGTGATACCTGTACTGTACCTGGCTAAACACTAGCGCACGCACACACACACAGATATGTGTACTTGGTGTTATTTACACATAGTAGGTTCAAGTAACCACAATATCCCAATCGAAAAAGGGTGACATACTAGTTTGGATTTGTATTCACTTCCTTCTTAACTTTTTGATTAACCATTATCTTGATCATGTAATCAGGGCTGCCTTTGCAGCACACATCCACACACATACACAGAGACGCACATACACATACTCACACACAGTAGACTTTTAGTCTATACACAATTTAAGTGTGTGCCTTCAATTCGTTTTTGCTTCCTCTTCACTCCGCCTGTAATCTGTGCATATCCGTTTCGGTTTAATATATGGTCAACAGAAAGGTAAGAGTATCAGGTGAAATGAATAAATGACAATGACAAACACACAAACAAGCAAAAAGATTTTCGGAGAAAAAATGGGATAAAATTACACCGAAAATGTGCAAAATTCTCTGGATCATGTTGATCACCAGCTGAGTTGACCACTGCACAATGGCCTATTTTACAGTTTACAAACTGAATCACTTCTACAAGGGATAATTTTCTTCATGTCACACACAGAAAATAATTGCAAGAACAAGGCCAATAACACATTGAAATGATTAATTCAAAATTCATTTGACATGTGAATAGCACGAGTTTGTTAAGGGTTTAGTCGTCTGCAAATTAAGAGGTTTGTGTAGGTAGGGTTGATTGTTTTCTTGCTATCAGTACCAATTAAAGTGCCATGGAAAAACCCTGCGGATGCTGCTATTCCCCAGTTTGGGACTTATAAGTAATAAGCACTCGAAACTGTCTACAGGATGAATCCTAGGACTCTTAGATAATAAATAAATTAAATAAACTTGCTGCAAGTCAAACAGAATGTTAACTGATTACATTCCTATTTCTCAGAAAGAAAGCAGTACACCGTGTATAAAGGGAAGTCTTCCACTTCATTGCCTACTGAAGCTGATTTCCCTCAAAGCGCTATCCTTTCTCCTTTTCCTTTTTCTTTCTTCTTACATGACTTGCCTCACTCTGATGAAATAAACTTTGTGAAGTACGCTGATGATTTAACAGTTTCAATGGTTGTTAACTCCCAGCTAGATTGTACCAAAATAAATAGCTTTCTGTCGGGAGTCAGTAAATGGTCTGAGTCTAACGGTCTTAAACTGAATCCTTCTAAATGCCAAACTGTAAATTTCAGCTTAAGATGTAAAAGACAGTTAAAAGAAGCCGTCGATTCTCATGACAGTTGTAAGATTGATGACAATGATATAGGAATTAAATCAAAAATTAAGTATCTTGGACTTATTCTCTCTTCTGATCTCTCCTGGTCCTCCCATGTCAGGCAAGAATTAACTAACCTTTTTTCATCCAGTAAATAAACAATTTCCTCCATCCATCCTTATATACCTTCAAGTTTTACTTTTATTATTTCTATTATATTTATGGTCCTGTTGCTTCTTTGTTTTACTCTCATAATTGAAAACACCAATTTATCTGTATGACTGCTGTAATCTTTGTTTTTCCCCTCACCATATCATGTAAAGAGAATATCATATTCAATATTTTTAAACATGCTAGGATTTCTATACCGCATCGACAATACTGTGTGAAACAAGCCCACGGCAATTTTCACTTGTATTATTATCATTACCTTAGCTGTTATCATTACTATTATTTCCATTTTATATGCTGCATGTCTTTGAAATTACCCCTACTGTAAATGTGGAAAATTTTAGGTGTGATTAATTTTATTTATAATTTGAGGAAATTAGATGCAATATTGTGATTAATGCTGGAAATTCGATTCTGTATCACAAGTACTGTTTTTGGAATAAAGTAAAAAAAATAAATCTGCATACAAAAGAAGTTTGTTCAGTCACTAAATCTACAATGGTCCTGATCTATCTCAACACCAAATACGTAATTTTGTCTTAATTCTTTCTTCTTTGTTTGTCTGTTTCTTAATTGCATTATTTTCTACCCCCACCCTCTATTAAATCTCTACCCTCATGACGACTGTCGCTAACTCCATTTTCGTTTATTTTTAAGTGAATTCTACTCAGCTTATCAACTTAACTCTCATTTATTTTCAAGTGAATTCTACTCAGCTTATTAACCTAACTCTCATTCATTTTCAAGTGAATTCTACTCAGATTATTAACTTGACTCTGATTCATTTTTCATTGAACCCTAGCAATTAGATTACGTCACCCAACCTACTTTTTTAACTTTATTTTAGATTCTAACCTATTAACGCCTTCTAAATTACGTAAATTGTTGTCAAAAAAGATTAACAATTGCACTAACACATCTTTGGAAATATTCCTTTTGTTGCCAAGAAAAATTACTATAAATTTGCGGTTTGTACAGACAGCTTGAGAATGATATCGCCGAAAAGAGTAACTCTTTGCTGAACGCCTTTTCTTTTCTATAAAGTAAATTATTATTATCATTATTATTATTATTATTAGTAGCAGTAGTATCATTAGATCTCGTAACTACTATGCTAGCTTTGTCACTCGATCGAGTGCCTATGGCCAATATATCCTAACCTTTGTTAGTTCTTGACACACTATATTCATCTATGCGTCAGCTTATGTTGATCTATAGTGAAAACTATTTGATTTTAATTCAGTTTTGTTTTTTCCGTTTCATTCATTGGACCGAAACGTCCATATTAGAAGTCGGCATGTCAACAGAGGCTGAACATTTCAGGCCAATCGATCAATGAGAAAATCAAAAATGAATTAAACCCAAATAGTTACTGATATCCGTTACACAAGAGGTAACTCTCATGGACCAAGTGGTCCAGTGAATAACGCTTTGGCGTTTGAAACAATAGTCACTGGGTTCGAGTCTCAGTACGTGTTTGTGTGTGGGGGGGGGGACACCATCACTCATTGATGAATGCAGCTACAACCAGTTGCGACCAGTCCCAAATAGGACGAAATATGCATCCTGGATTCCTCAACTGCTAGTCTCTGTCCATTAGAAATACTTATAGTGAAAACTGTTGAAAATCTGTCTATCCTGGACGTCTTTGTCTGTTAATATGAAATTAGTGTACACAGGGATAATAGTTAGAGCTGCCCCCCCCCTCTCAAAATAATATTACTTGCCTGCTGTAGGATTCCGGCTTAACTGTCTATTACAGGTTCGATCACCAGATGACATCAGTTAGAGAACCACTGGAAAACTATGCAGTACTCGACAAGTGTTTGTCATATTTTGGAAATCTTCAGCAGTACGCACTCACCGGGGTTCGGTCGCAACACCTCCCTGTTGTAAGGCGAGCTCGGAAAGCACTGAGTCGCTGAGACTCAATCCAAAGACTCATGAATTCCAGCTTCTGCCGATTCTCTAATTGATGTTATCTTATGATCAAACCTGTGACCAATCAAACCTCAGCTGACCAATACTTGAAAACTTTACTGCCTATGGCTACATATTTTCTAAGTTGAAATCTGCCGGTTTCAAAGTGACAACAAGAATGAATTTTATGATTAGTCATATGATACGCACCATTCTGTGATATTTCTGTTTACATAAACCAATTTCTTAATTAAATTGAACTTATTTTGATTAAAGAATGTAAACACAAATTTTTCATTCACCATATTGTCTAATGCATATAGAAATGACAAGTGACAATCGATGCTAACAGTGAACCAGCCTAACAAATATGCAGAAAGAAATGGAGATGGATGGACTGGACTTCCACTGAGGAGACATTCAAGTCATGATATCATAATTCAGGGAGGACGTCGAGGGGAAGCCACGAGTTTGGCATGAAGAAGATCATGTGATGCGGAAATGAGTCTTCATGGGAAGTTGTGGAGCCTGTTGAAAGCAAATGACAGAGTGGAAGGCAGATGTCCTGAAATCCTCGAAATCTGGAGACAGTACATTATCCTTTGAAACAGTCTCTGACAGTTAAGTAATAAGCAGATTCCTTCGATATACTTTATAGTTCTGAATATATATATATATATCGTTTTGTTAATACCAGAAACTTCAAGTTATCAAACAGTCTTTTCAAGTCTATAAAATTCGGGTCAAATATGCGGTGAATGTCGACAGCCATGAATTTTCTTGATATGATTATGAACAATAATGAGGGGCTGAGACACTGCGCAGTTAGTATTAAAGTAACTTATCTAATATGGAACTATATTTTATTACATTACTCGAATTCTACTCATGTATTTCATGTACGAAATCACGTGTACAAGTGAAATACTTAGATGGTACTATGGATAACCTGGGAGTTCAGTGGCTGAAATTCACGACTTGGTATTATTAAGTTGTAGGATTAACTGGCGACTGATTAATTCCGTGTTTGTTTTCATAGTAAAACGGCATCATACAGAGAATCACTGAGAACTGATTAGCAGTGTGAATATGTTTCATTGTCTTTTGAAACTGTTTAGTTTGGCAAACACACTACGTAATATTCAAGTATTGGTTTGTAGGGATTTGCTTGATTGGTTACAGGATTTCATCATGAGCTGACATTGGTTAGAGAACCATTGGAAAACATGGGAGTACTGGACAGCTGTTTCACCCTAGTTTGGAACACTTAAGCAGTACGCACCCACCGGTCGACCAAACGACTTTTATCGAATTTCCCAATGAAAATATTGTCAGTGAACTAACGAACTAAGATACAATAGTCTAATCTGAATTATGTTAACAAGAAAAGACTTCATGAACCGCTGTCAAGTTTTAATCTGACAGCCCCTAACTCACTTCATAACAGATAACCTAGTCATCTCAATCGATTAAGCTGCATGGCCTTATGAATTAACTTCCCTTCCATACTGAACACTCTGTTCCTAGCCTCATAATTGCTAATCCCACTGCAATACTTAAATACACAGCTCACACCTCTACTATCAAAAACAGTTAGTCTCGCTTGCAGTGACTGTAACGTAGGACAAGATAAAGTACTGAACAGTGAAGATGTTCTTTAATAGATAACTGAATATCATACTGATAACACAGAGCGACATGCGTTTGAAAATGATGAAGGAATCTCTTCCATCCATGCTGATACTTCATTAGCAACAGTATACTAGAAATTATACAACTCCCTTTCCATAGACCAGGGGTTGATACATACCAGTCTTGTGGAATTATCTTAATTTGACAAAAGCAAACTACATACCAAACATACTGAAGCTTTTGCTGAGGACGTTCCTCAATATAGCAAATAACAAAGTCAGTGACTTTCATGATTTTAACACTTTTGATGTTCTTCAGTGTTTGAGATCTCTAAAACCTCATCAGAGCCTAGTTCCTGATGGTTTACCTGCTGTTGTCCTCAGGAGATGTGCTCATATTTCATGTCACCCACTTACAAACATATTCAATACTTCCTTCTCAAGTAATGGTGTACCTGTTGCACAGAAAGACATCAAAATCATCCCTGTACCCAGACCAGATTCTGGTAATAAAATTTAGATTTAGACCTATTGTAATCACCTCTTCTTTTTTGAAATTAATGGAGAAATTACTCTTGCTCAACTTTGTATGCTCTTCAAAAAGTTGTAGTGATCCCAAACAGCTTGCTTATAGACAGGGCAGAAGTACTTTAGATGCTGCTGCTGTATTACATCATAAAAGTGTCTCCTCCTTAGACAAAGGGGCCAAATAAGTCCACTGTGCCACCTTCACTACACATCTGCTTTTGATTATGAACCTAGATGCATTCCATGACACAAACTGAGTCCTGGGTTGTTAACCATTTGTATTTTTATTTCTTCAACAGAATGCAGTATACTGTATATAAGGGTGAATCTTCTTCTACCCTGCTTACTGAAAGGTGTTGTTCTCTCTCCTTTTCTTTTTTCTTTTCTTTTTATATGACTAACTTCTTTCTAAAGAAGTCAACTTCGTCAAATACACTGATGATCTGACCATCTCGCTTCTTGTGAAGTCCCGACCAGACTGTTGTAAACGTAATAGCTTTTTCTCAGACATCAGTCGGTGGTCTAAGCTAAGTGGTCTAACGTTAAATCCCTCAAAATGCCAGACTATTGACTTCTTTAGTCATAAATGTGATCTGGGACGACTGGTTAGTACACACGATGCTTGTAGCATAGAGGGGACTTTAATAGAAACCAGGTCTAATACAGAATATTTCATACATTTGGTTCCCTTGATAAGTTTCGATAGAGAAAGAAAGACCAGATTTGCAGTATAAAATGATATCATTCTATTTCACAGGTTCTCATCAGCTGCAAACTACCTGAAATTACAATGGTTATAGATAATAACATTTCATACTTCATTGTTTGAAAGGTAATACAGAGGCATTATAAGATAAACGCATCCGGAATATAAGGATTAAAATTTTGTAGTTTAAATTACCATCAATTTATATACTATCAAACTATCACCCCCCCTTTTTCTTCCTTTTTTCATAGTTGTACTTTACCGCTCCCCCTTAATCTTTCCTGGGCTACTCAAAAGGGACTATGTCATATCGTGCAGGGTATTTGGGGTTGTCAGTAAGGCACGTCATGTGTCACTTGGTCAGTCTGTCACTACATTAATTGATAGACATCTAAACTCATGTGAGAAATGGTCTAAATGGATACTTCCTGACCGTCAAAAACCCCTGTGTTCACAACTTTCCCCTTGTGTCTCATCTGGTAGAATTAGAAGTCAGTAAAAAATAATTATATGTTCGTACTACTAAGAATAAGAACTCAGCGATACCATATTTGTCCAGTGTTCTTTGTGACAGAGATAGTGTAAAGCGTGAAACTTCTGAATTTCTATATTGTTAGCAGAATAACTGGCTGTTTTGTTATCTCCTATTTGTAATCTGTAGTGACTATCTGACTATCTTAGCTACTAACATTATTATTATTATTTACAATTTTTTACTATATATATATATATATATATATATATATATATATATGACTTCATTGTCTCTACAAATACCAAATAAGAACTGCCATTAACAATCCTGTAGTATTATTTTTGTAATTGTTTTTAATGTTATTCGATGAATTTAGATGCAATTTTGTACCAAATGCTGAAAATTCCAAACCGTACTATTACTACTGTTTTGGAATAACGCAAATTATTATTATTATTATTATTAAAAGACAGCATTTTGCCAGCTGTCTTCACATAAATAAACTATATCGTTTGCATACTCTAAATCAACAAAAGTTTCCTATCGTATTGATTTAATTCCAGAGATATTGGAGTCAGCTAGCATGATATTCATCAGTATATCTATAACGAAATTAAATCATATTGGTAATATTGAGCTTCACTGAAAAGCACCGTTCCTTATTGTCACTACAGATGACACCTGGACTTCGACTACGGTGCCTTATTTATAACAATAAAAATTACTAGCAAAACCTTAACAGCAGAACATTACCACAGCGCCTCTACAGTGACAGAGTTGAATGCTGCCTTCACATCAACAAACATGAAGAGTTTTGGTAGTAGAATAGCATAGCATGTCTTGCAGAATGTGTTTATGGATGAAGATTTATTCAATACACCCTTAGTTCGTACCTGAAGACTATCCAATTTTCTGAGCGTTATTCATTTATCTCAGGTCTATCGAACCTAGAGTTTTAGATGATGTGTTACACCGGCTGAACTTCCTAAGATTGTCACATAGATAATTATTTTCATTTTTCATGAGCTGAGATGATCAAAGATCTACACCAGGTGTTGTTGGGACTGTCTTGGAATCCCATACATCAGTTTATTACCTAAGTTAATCAGGTTAGAAATCTGTCACTACTATTCTTAAAGTATGTGGAGTGATGTCGCTTTTACCTCATCTGTAATTTTGGAGACCGATGTCTACGTCCCATTCTGTAATGTGACAGTGGGCGATTTAAACTGCACCTGAAAATATTCTTTCCAACTTTGCAGACGTTTATTTTTCGACTGGTTTCGAAGTTCCATTCTTATTCGAGATCAATTTCCACCCACTCATGAATTAAGCTGCAGAGTAAATACCATAAGATTCGATAATTCTGTTTTTAAACAACTAAACAAATGTCCCTTTTAGGATTTCATCATGAAAAATCGGTTAGAGAACCATTGGAGAACATGGGAGTACTGGACAGCTGTTTCGTCCTAGTTTCGGACTCTTCATCAGCATGCACCCTCCGGGGTTCGAAACAAGGACCTTCTGGTTACAAGGTGAGCGGGCTCGTAGAACATTAAGCCACTGGGACCCGATTCAATGGCGAGCCCATGAATTCTAACCTCTGCCAATTCACGACATAGCGTGACCGCTAGTCAATGTCTTTGGCGAGGATTTGTCCTCACACCCGACCTGGTGCACCCTACTGGTCACGACTTCCCACTAGAACACAGATAACTACCTACCTGAATAGGGCCAGTCGCCAGTGAGTGTCTCATTGATACTCAAGTATTGGTTTGTAGGTATCTGATTGATTGGTTTCAGGATTTCATCATGAGCTGACATTGGTTGGCTAGCAGTTGCGCCATATCGTGAATCGGAAGAATTCAGAATTCATGGGCTCGCCATTGAATCGGGTCCTAGTGGGTTAATGTTCTACGAGCCCACTCACCTTGTAACCAGAAGGTCCTGGTTTCGAACCCCGGAGGGTGCGTGCTGATGAAGAGTCCGAAACTAGGACGAAACAGCTGTCCAGTACTCCCAGGTTGTTTTCCAATGGTCCTCTAACCAATGTCAGCTCATGATGAAATCCTGTAACCAATCAACCAAATCCCTACACACCAATACTTTAAAATGTCTCTTTGTTCAGTGTGGTTCTCTGTTCATGGTTAACTGTCAATTATGCATGATCATTCTCAAAAGAAATACAGAAAGAATATGCATCAAAGTTGTTGGGTGATAGCAAAAAGACGGAAGTGTTTTTAACTGACATGATTTCTAAACATGAATCTCATGTAGGACAACCTAGAACTAGGAAAGCTGTCCAATGTACAGACTGGAATTTATGTCCGAAAAAGAGGAAAAAACTCAACTGTAAAGGGTTGTTGTGTAGAGATTTAGCTGATTTCAGAATAAACTGAATCACAAAGCCATATCAGTTAGGAAGCGATTGAAAGCAAGAGAGAATTGGAGAGATGTTTCGTCTTAGTTCGGGACTCCTTCAGCAACACGCAAGTATGACCCCCTAAAGGCAGTGTATATTACTAAAATTGCAAATATGCAGGGAAGATTCGTGGAGAGAGTTTCACACTTTTTCTTCCCCCAGTGGGGTTATGCCTGCATATTCCTAAAGAGTCCCAAACTAGGATGGAAAGGTGGTAGTAGTGGTAATAGTAGTCCTCTCACCGAAGTCGGTTAGCGGTAAGGTAGATTGTTTAAAACAAAGAATTTTAAATACACGTGTTCTCTTAATATATTCATGTTTGATACCTATTGAAAATCAATCCAGTGCTCGCTAGTGACTGGTTACAGGAAGAAGTTGTCTGGAGTTCTAGTGAGAAATCTTGACAAGTGTGGACCGCTAGATTGGACATGAGAACAAATACTCGCCGAGGACACTGACTGGTGGTCGCGCTAAAATCACGAATAGACAAGAGTTGGAATTTATGGGCTGGCCATTGGAGCCGGTTCCAGTGGTCTTGTAACCTGCAAGTCGTCAGTTCGATCCCCTGTGGGTGCGTACTACTGAAAAATCACAAACTAAGCGAACGAAACAGCTGTTCAGTACTCCATCTTAGTTCCTCAGTAGTTCTTTAACTGATATCAATCCGTGATGCAACTTTAATTATTTATCAACAACAGTGTCATAGGGTCGTCTTTTAAATTTCAATTCGTATCACTGCAGACTGAAGTCAATAATATATAATGCTTAGTTTTGGTGTAATGTAATACGGATCAGAAACTTGGCGGGTCACAAAGAATATTTTCAACAGCCTGTTGCAGACCTTTATCAACAACTGTCTTCGTTCTATACTGAAGATCAGATGGCCGGAAAGAATCACAAACAAGAAGCTATGGGAACAAACAAAACAAGAACCAATCGCTCAACAAATATGCAGGAGAAAGTGGAGATGGATTGGACACTTGCTGAGGAGGCGGCCGCTGGGTGACATCGCGCGTCAGGCCAGTGCTCGATTGGAACCCGAAAGGGAAGCGGCGAGTGGGACGTCCAAGGGTGACATGGAGGAGATCGTGTGAAGAAGAGTTGATTCAGTATGGACTTACATGGACGCAGGTGAAAAGTACAGCAGAAGACAGAAACAAGTGGAGACGTGTAGTTGAAGCCCTATGTTCCACTAGGAACCCAAGGGAATAATAATAATAATGTAATAACGAACACGGAATGATAGTAATTCATAAATCTCAGTGAATTTATTGCATCACTCAGAACAATGAGAACAGCACACATCCGTTGGCCTATGAACTTCAGTTATCAATAAATATTTTTAAATAGAAGTGATTTCCAGTTGGAATAGGTTAAAATCAACGATATCACATATTGTAATGTATGTATTACCACCGTCTAAACCAATAAGTCAGATTATTACTAAGATCACTCACTGTCTAATAGGATCCCAATGTGTGAATCTCTCTTTACTGTCAGTTGATCGACTAGTCATGAATAGTTGCATTGATCCCACTGATTATTTCTAAATATATATAAGGAGTTATAAGCGATACACTGAAGAAAGTGATGAGTTATGCATAAATTTACATTATTGACTTAATTTGTTACATATGAATATAAATACACTCATTCCACCAAATGTAAATGTGTTACAGGATACTTGTAGCATTTTTACATTCTTCGCTGTGCAGTCCAGTCTAAAAAAGAAGAGACATCCACTGTTATTATTATTATTATTATTATTATTATTATTATTATTATGTATCGATATTACATTCATGTGATGAAATGTTCAATGTCGATGTCGCCTGTGTTCCAAAAATATACGCACAATACAATACAGGATTGATTTTTAGACAAACAGAAGCAATAGACGCGAAATGACTAACAGCAGTGGTTCTAAACGTGATGAAAAGCTTCACTGGCACGTTTGTGAATGATATGTGCAACAGTAACAAGGAACACACTTTTATTGTTATTATTATTATTATTATTCCTGTTTAACAAGTGAGATGAAATATAAATAATCATTTTCGATGCAAAAATAAATCATTTCTGCTGAAATTTATTCAACAAAGATTAGTTAGTGATGAATAGTTAGTTGGTTGTTGTACTTTTTTATATTTTGTTTTGAAGGTGAATTTACTGATGTATGTGTTATTATTTCTGTGAAGCTATTGAAAAAGAAGACGTCTAGTAGTAGTAGTAATAGCAGCAACAGCATAGAATAGCAAAAGTCGTGAGGTATCTAAATACTTCTATTGACATTTTGGTGGGTGCTGCCCCCAGCTTACAGTTTCTGTCTCTCCTTCAAGTTTTCTACGTTTTAGAAAGTCTTTTACAATGAAGTATTTATTGACATTAGGCACTGTATTTCATATGTGCTAAAAAAACAAAAGATTTGCATTTGATACCCACTAGTATATATATATATATATATATATATATATATATATGCGGATAGGAAATAGTTAAAGGCGGGATATAAGTTATATGCATAATAGAAACATTTCTTTCCTATCAGTAGAAGGAGTATCTACGTGACTATTTTAATGCTTAGGCAAAGTAAAAAAAACCAAAGGGAAAATGTCCGAAATATCTTCAGGTTTGCTTAGAAGGAAAATGATGGTGGTGGTGATGATGATTAGAATTCCGTCAATCTCGATGGTGATGATGTTGACGGTAATAACCGTCTGCAGTAAAAGAATGTGACAAAACAAGATTCATATAAATCCGCCTATATACACTTCATTTGTTAAGTATAATGACCAGAATTAATTTCAAGCCAGCATGGAGTACTGGACAGCTGTTTCGTCCACCTAGTTCAGGACTGTTCATCACTCTGCACCCTTAGGGGTTCGAATCCGGGATCTTCTGGAAAATTAATCTGATGCTCACTACAGAAAGAGGTTGTCTGGAGTTATAGTCAGAACTTGTGACTAGTGGGATCCATCAGGTCGGACATGAAGACAAATGCTCGCCGATGACACTGGCCGGTGGTCGCGCTAAAATCACCGATTGGTAGAAGTTGAAATTCATGCGCCAACCATTAGATCGGGTCCCGTAATGGCTGAATGGTCTATGAGCTCTCCTCGTAACCCGATAGTCCTGCGTTTGAACCACAAGGTGTGTGTGTGTGTGCATGTACTGAGTTCCTAACTAGGACGAAACATCTGTCCAACATTCTCTGGCTTTCAGTGGTTCTCTAACTTACATCAGT
The DNA here is from genome assembly GCA_944472155.2 of Trichobilharzia szidati. NCBI lineage: Eukaryota > Metazoa > Platyhelminthes > Trematoda > Strigeidida > Schistosomatidae > Trichobilharzia > Trichobilharzia szidati. The sequence goes on from OX235279.1 coordinate 40,381,337, forward strand.
CCATGACTAGACTTGAAACAAATCAAATCCCCATAAACTAACCGGTGAAATTTGATTTCATCATTTGTCTCTAAGTTAACTGGCATTTCCCGTTAATCGACTCATATGAGACTGAAATTCTAGGTCTCCGTTGATATTTTATCTCCTAGCTTCGATGATGTTCAACGGTCAACGGGAAATGCTAATTAACCTGATAACAAGTGATAACTGATATGCCATTGTAGAAGAGGTGCTGGGTGTGAGTCTCATCGAGAACACCATCACTCCGTGGGAATGCAGGCACATTCAACAAACAAGTCATAAACAGGACAAAATGCACATCCTGGATTCCAATGCCCATCACCATCGATCTAAGTAAAATAAATTCCGTTTCTGTATTCCATTAAGATTTTCTACACAAGAAAATGCTAACATATTGTGATATGCAAGCGCATTTAACTTACAATTCAAAATCACAAGAAAACACTTAAGTACTGGATTCCATATAAATATAGAAAGTAGACAGCTTGTAGGAGCGCGAGCTTATTATGATGACAGTTGTTAAACTCAAAAGAGTAATAGCTACAAAAATGGAACAAACGGATGTTTATCTTACATATCAATAATTAATAGAGGCTATTATTCCACAAGATACCGTATACTGAATAAGCGATAGGTATACAATAATAAATATCTGTCACTAAGTGAATCCTGTCTTTATCGACAAGTTTACCTTGGAAGACCAGTAAACTAATTATGATGACTTCTAGATCTCTGAAGGAACAGTTAATAAAGTTCGGCTCCAGAAGTTCAATATCCCCACATACCCTACGGCCGTATGTAACTAGTGGTAAATCACCTATACAGGTGAAATTCCATGAAGCCCGCTCCCAGAAAGACAGTACGTGACCTGCTTCAAATGGTTTAGTGCAGGTTTGTGCAGTCAAGCAATGCTGGTGCCTTTTCTCCCTCAGGTAATCCAAGATAAAATCAATGTTTGCAATTTGGGCAATCACGAAGTAAGGAAAACCAATGCAGTTCCATAAGCACACAAAATCTCTCTGTTCATCAACCGCTGTCTTCTTGCCTTCCTCCTACTGCTAATAAAATACTCTACACATTTTATTCACCTGCTGTTAATTCTGTGGTCACTGCTGGTGACTATCTCACCTGAGGAACACCGTTTCTTGTCTCTTAAAACTGCACTACCAACATTCAAAATTTAAATTCTATGCCGATTCGGATAGCAGGACTAACTAGCAACAGCTTGGACACAAATGGATCTACTACCTACAAGTTATCAGTAAAAAGGGGCAGTGCAGGAATCCCATCCCTTCTAAAGCACCAGCACAGATTCCAGTCATGCATTAATACACGCACGAATTTAGTTGTAACTGAGTGGACCTATAAAAATACAGTTACCTGCGAGGAAATTCCATGTTCATCTTTTTGATGCGAACATGATGTGTTTATTCAGAGTAGGGTTAGCTGAATACAGAGTTAAATGTGACAACAACACTCATCCCGATGGAGCCTGGTATCATTTCCAGTTCACCGTGGGAATAGTAACGAAACGTGAAAATAACCCGCAACCAAACGTGAGTAAAAGCCATCGAAGTTCTACATTTTTATTCAAACTGACTGATTGGACAGGTTCCAAACACGATGAGGAGAGAAACCTGGTAAATGATAATGACCGCAAATATCTCAGCTCAGTAAAGTAAGGAATTTTAAAATTCCTATGGCGACTGAAATAGCCTCCAGTGAGGTTAAAAATCCAATAACGTGTATTCTGAGAAGCGATTCTTCTGGGATATAACTACTGTATGATCGCTCAGTGTCCAGCCTCAGCCTGAATAAGATGTAGGCCCCAGTCCTCCAGGTATAAGTGAAGTTAATTAAGCTGTCTTCATGCTCTAGACAAGACAGATCAGCGGGACCTGATGTGACGATTTAGCAAGTGTTTAATGATACAGCTACTAAGGTGGCTGATAATGTATCGGAATCCAAGTTTATAAAAAGGGTAATGATCAGTTTGACTTACGTAGTAATTAAGGGTCTGTTTTTGACCGTTCTGGGAAGACTAATTAAGGTCTGAGAAAAATAAATCCAAAAAAATGAAGTAGTTTTCATTTCCAGACTGAGGTACACGGATCAAATCTCGAAACACAGGTACTTTTTGGGATATACACATACTTACCTGTGTCCAGAATAAGTCATATTTGTTTATTTAGGGTGGTATTCAACTGTCTCAGTTGAGAGGTGTCAAAGCAGTGTTTGTGTATAAACAGCACGCTGATAATGTCAGGCATGTAAATTTCTTCTATCACTTGTTGGATGATGTTGGAAGACTGATGTGTACAGGCTCCTAGTTTAAGGATAGGGAGTGAAATAGCTAAGTGTATTGATCACCTCTAATAGACTGGCTGCCTGAGGAATTTCAGGACAGATAAAACGCATATTTAGCACTCACCAGTTGGCGTCATCATTGTCGTAAGCACTATATTTGGTTGTCATAGTGCGTGTGTACTTCACAGGAGCTCGTTGTCTTACGTTACGATTACACCGGATTTAGCCGTTGAAAGTAGAGTGTCGTGGAGCAATATGGTGAGTAATAGTGAGGTTAAGCGTAGAATGTTAGGCAAGGAAGCTAATTCCACCAACAGGGTTATGAAGCTCCATCGATTGGGATGTATGCTACTTATGCTGAATCACCATAATTTTTAGCGAAGGATGTTTTGCTGAATTAGAATTAGGCTAGAAAAGACAGAGGTAACCGGACCAAAACAAAACATTTATCAAGGAAGTCTTCTACTCTTGATCTGAGACACTTAAGCGTTTGAAGACAGTCTGGACGAGATTCTCGGAGATGCCAAGAATCATTTGTTAGAGACTTTTGCTCATAGGTCCCATAATCGTTCTCAGTAATTCTTTTAATCTTCCATTGGCCCAATGGCTTGGTGCATAACACTTTGTCATCCGAAATGATGGGTGTTGGGAAATCATCACTCAATTGTCTTCGGATCTTTACTACCAAGGGAATGAGGCAGTTGTTGATAAAAGTTTTCAGTAGACTGTTTGAAAATGCTTTCAGTGACACGTGCTCCCATTCTCTAAACTATACCATATATTGCCTTTACATTATAGTGTTATTTATTCCATACAGACCATCTTCAAATTAGTAGACATCAGTATATGTACAGGGTTTTCCTTTCTTTGGATTGGTGATATCCTACATCATCTCCACGAAATGTATTTCTCAGTATAATTATCACTTCAACACAAGCTTAAGTAAATCAGTTTCATAGATTGTAGAAAAGAGATAGACTGACGTGGTTGAGTTTTCTGAGCTGGGTAGCTTAAATGAGAAGCCTTCGTTATCTTTCTAGACTACATGTTCAGAGAGAATTTCATTACTATTATTATTTCTACAGGACTCAGTTTACTGGAGTTGTAGTAAGAACTCGTGACCATTGAGGTGCATCCTGTTGGGAGTAGGGATGGATTTCCCACCGATGACAGTGGTTGCGCTAAAAATCACGAATTGGTAAAAGTTAGAATTCATTGAATGGCCACTGAATCGAGTTCCAGTGACTGAATGGTATACGAACTAGCCTTGTAAGTGGAAGGCCATGGTTTCAAAACCCAGTGGGTGCTTACTGCCATAGATTCCTAAACTAGGCTGACGAAACAGCTGTCCAGTACTCCCTGGTTTTCAATAGTTCTCTAACTGATATCATTCCGTGATCAACTCGTCAAAACAAATCAAATCCTTACAAATCAACCCTTGAAAATTTTTGTTATTTCAAAAGATAGACTCATGCTGTTTCCTCTGGATTATTATTACCACCAGGTGTAAAAGGTTTTGACTAAAGGACAAAAACTACATAAGATTAAGTTCACAACTTTCGGATTAACAGTGCGACCTCTTTACAGGTAAAGGTTATTGTCCAGTAAACCGTTTTCAGGCTCAGTATTGTTCTCTATCCAAAATGCAGTACACTAGTCATTTAATGTCATATGTGGACATCTGTTTTGATCTTGCTAGCACTTGTTGTTTCCCATGCAAAGTTCAAGAAATTCAGTTGTTGGTTCACATGGATTTGATTGGTTACATGTTAGATTACGAGGTGACATCAGTTAGAGAACCATTGGAAAACTTGAGAGTACTGGACAGTTATTTCCAGGGAACTCTTCATCATCACGTATCCATCAGGTTTGTAGTCAGGCATTTCGATTAAGGAGATTATTGTCTAGTTGAAAAGCACAGGAAATCGTATCATTGGTGATTCCTAAGCTAGGAGAGGAAATATGCTCAGTGTTATTTGGCTATACAGCGGTTTCCTGCTAAATGATATCAGTAAGTGTGTGTGTGTGTAGAGGCACGCGATCCATCACTTGGTCACATTTCTTTGCAAAATTGCCTAATTAGATCATTTTATTATATATTCCCTTGATTCTTGAGTCATTCGAAGTACACTGGAGTGTGTCTGTTTGAACAACTATAAAGTATTGAGACACAGTATAGGCCTCAAAAAGAAATCGCTGCTGGGGTCGCCAGGTATTTTTCTAAACTTCCCCAGCAGTGAGGTCAGTATTGTTTTTGTAAGAAATAATCTGGAAAATGCAACAGATAAAGTCAAAGACTGGTAATAGATTTGTTTCAATGAAACTGACTATTTGGAAACCAGTATACCAGACATGTAAACTTTTGAATAAAGAATAAAGAACAGCAGCGGCTTGTGCAAAATAAGATGGTGCCGTCGTTTATTTCGTCGGCTTCTCATCATCTGCGAAAAGCTTGCAAAATTTACATGATGTCAGTTAATGACAGGAGGTAGCAAACCTAATGAACAGTGCTCAGAAAATTACACTTTTGTAATCTTTACCCAGAGAGTTCAAGTTTAAAACAATGGTAAAGGAGTTACGTCATAAAGACAAGGGTTGCATAAAATGATGAGTAAATAATAAATTGGGTAGTAGTGTACTGAGTTCAACTCAAATCATAGAAACAAGAGACAAGCGAAATTATACTATATCAAAGGGGATGAGGTTAAATCCAAAAATTACATAATCAGATGAAGTAGGGAATAAAGACATTTAGTTAGCAACCAGGACGAGAAAAGACAGATGATCACTGCTTCTTTCCCAACACATAAATCAGGTTTCAAGCGTCTGATGGAGATTGCTTGGACAAACTGTGAAGAGAACTGAACTATAGGATTTTCATCATGAGCTGACATTGGTTAGAGAACCATTGGAAAACCTGGGAGTACTGGACAGCTGTTTACATTATCCTAGTTTGGGACTCTTCAGCAGTACGCACCTCGGCATTCGAACCCAGGACATGGGTGGGTGCGTACTGATGAGGAGTCCCAAACTAGGACGAAACAGCTGTCCAGTACTCCCAGGTTTTCCAGTGGTTCTCTAACCAATGTCAGCTCATGATGAAAATCCTGTGACCAATCAAATCCCTACAAACCAACACTTGAAGAACTGAACTATGTTGTCTGCTGATAATTCTAAAGGATCCACCTCATGGCTCGTATCAAGATGATGACTGGCAATGGCACTATTGAAATCGTTTGTCCTTTGAGACGTAGACTTTTTGATACATGTTCAGAAAATAGGAGGTGTGCTCTTCTTCTTTCTGTTCTCCCAATGTAAATTGGTATACACAGTTAGAGTTAACATGAGAAGGGTATTCGTCAACTCTTAATCGCAACAAAAAAGAACATGTTATCCGATTAAACAGGAATCAACTTAGCTGCAAAAGAGGCTTTCGCATTTCTTCTGAGCTGTTTCCCAACTCTGAGAATGAAACATTTACGCATTAGTTTTAAATTTCATTGACTAGTGTGTTCTCTGGAATACTAGTCCTTGCATATTCTGAATACTTCCAATGCCATTCTACTTAATTACTAATACTGCACAGTAATTCTTGCTAATCACCTCGCTTTCATTGAAAATTTAACTTGTAACTACTGTGTTTAACACACACAAACACACACATGGACAATCATGTTTTTAACAGGAAGCCCTTTTTGAAACAGTCAAACAAAACAAATAAACTGATAAAAAGCGGATTATTCAAAACTATGTTAAACGGTTGACATTATTTCGAAGAAAAAAAAATGCATATAATACATAATCATAATAGATTTAGCATTTCCATGTTGTAAAAAGTAGACACGTAATATTCGAATAGTAGAAAGAATTTGAACAACAACAATAATAATAATAAATGACAATATTACAACAAAGGCATGAATATTATCCACAAATCAGTTGATTTTTTCTTTTCTCACTACAAGTTAGAAACAAGGCAGTTGGACTAAATCAGTTTGTTTTAATGAATGAACAAGTGAATAATGAACCTTGTTCAATTTAAAATTGAACATGAGACACTAACACGACTCTGTCTTATATTTACTTACAATAGTACTTGAACATATATATACATATATATTACATGTAATATTAAGCATAGAATAAAAACAGTTTGAATTGTTAAAATGAATTCAACTATTGAAGTGACAAGTGACTCCATAAACCAGTGCTAACACTTTTTTAGACTTATAGTGTTCTGTGTTTATTTTACAGTTAATTTTTTTTGTCTTCTCATGACGCTGAACAACTTGACTTCAGTTTGTCGACTATAGATAAATGGTGTTATAGAACCTGTTTTGGCACTGACATAGTAGACTGTCTTGTCTTTTCCTAGCTGTAACAGTTATTCCATAGTGAGTAGTGGTTATTATTTAGTGTCTATAAAACACAAAATAATTGAGCAAAGAATATCCTTTTCGATAATTTCCTCCTCTTCTGGCTCTACAATTATATATATATATATATATATATATATATATATATATGTATATATATATATAATTTATTTTTATTTATTTTGGTTACAGCTTGATTCCACACCGTATTTTCAGTACAAGTATGAAATTTTCAGCATGGATATCGGTAGCCCAAATTTTACAGGCCGACCATAGATATCGGGTGTGCGTCGGCAGGGGATCGAACCCCGGACCATGTGCATGGTCGACGAGAGTCCTAACCACTGTGCCACCGATGCACATATATTGCTGAGGCCGTTGGGATCTACATTAAGAAGCCCAATTTATGCGTTCAAAAGAAGCTAGTTCAGAGACACTGTCCTTATCTTGGTCATCTAGATTAGAATGATCCTCAACATTTTGTAGAAATTTCCCTAATTTTAGTTGATATTCTATTTGCTATTCTATTATTATTATTATTATTATTATTATTATTATTATTATTATTATTATTATTATTATTATTATTATTATTGTGGTGAGAGCTGTCTACTAGCCAAATTGGTAGAAAGTAATTTGCGTCAATGTTTACGTTCTCAAGATTGGTCGTGAGAAAATATATAAACAAAAACTGATTCAAAAACCGACCACAGCAGACTTTGCATAGGCGGATACATTTAACATATAGATGATCTGACATTCAAGAAACAGTCACTAAGAGATGAAAGATTAACTTTAAATGAGAAACAACCAATCAGAAGACTGTGTTTGTTTACTTAACTAAACTATAATAATGTATATGAAAATATATAAATATGCTTTGATTTCCTTAATAAACGATATATATATATATATATATATATATATATATAGAGAGAGAGAGAGAGAGAGAGAGGAAATTATTGTCAAGGTTATTCTTTGCTCAATTATTTTGTGTTTTATAGATGTTTATTCAAAATTGAAGGTCATAAATCAACTGACACAGAAATTCAAGTGAGAAATTATCAACCGAAGTTGATTAAAACAAAATACGCAACATGCTGAATCTTAGTAACTATGCTTATTATTGCTATTATTATTATTATTATTCGTCTGTATTTGTTCTTGTCGTTTATGATCTGAACAAAGCATAGAGAAAACAGACACGGTTCAGTGTGAAATATAACTCAGTCAGTGTTTTCGACTTTAATGTGAGTTATAGCCTGTTGACTTGTAACTCACTCCAATATGCACATGTTTAAACATACACCACTATCCACAGGGATAGTTAAATAAGGCTAATGTATAAAAATTATGCTACTGTATTACAGATATGGACAAAGTTTTACAAACTGCTTAGGACTTGTTGGTCAGTCCCCTCCCCACCCTCACCATTATCGAACGAACGATAGTGTTGACGGTGGTTTATATTCCACCGCCAAATAGTTGAACTTTTTCATGTGTTTAAGTCTGCTGACTGGTGCAACTTGACGCCTAGCTTTCATTGCCTACCTTTAAGAGATGATGTATTTTCCGTTGAAATTTCAGCATAGATTGGCATGAAAACCCAAGGACAGATTGATAAAATGCACTGGCTTTGGATTTAATTATGAGGAAAGTGTTATCACTGTTATTATTTCAAGTACTGAACAGCTCTGTCTCGTCGTAGTCAAGATCTACTCCAAAGTATGTACCCATGACATTTAGGTCACCAGGCGAAATTCATTGACCATTCAGGCACTTGGGCTAGTGCCCAATGACACATGAATTCTAACTTCTGTATATTCGTGATTTTATTGAGACCACCAGCCAATTTCTTCACACCCGACTGGATTGACTCTACTGGAAGTAGAACTCCAGACAACTCTGCAACTTTGTAACCAGTCACTAGAGAACACCAGACTGACTTTGAAGGGTTAGTTATTGTCATGGGGAAAATGGCCTTGTAAAATTATCAAGCATTACTCTATTCCATTACTGTCTTACTGGAAGAGATTTTCAATGATAATGACTTATAAAGATAGATATCACAGTTATTGTATTTATGGAAATTTACACAATAGAACTTTTTCACACTTTTCCAAGAAAACTGTACATGGATGTTACTCGATGGAGAATGTTCAAAATCTCAGAGACATGCTCAAAGACACAAGGTGGGACCTGTTTAATGAAGACTCTCTTGATGACACAATCTCTAATATTACAAGTTATCTCAAATTTTGTCTTGACACCTGTTGTCCCAGAGAAACGCCCTTCATCGGATTTGAGCGTTTCTCCTCCCCTCAAATTAAAAAGCTTCGCAGACAAAAAGAAAAGTTATATAAAATGAAGGATAATGCTGGTTTGGAAAGAATTAACATCCTAATAAAGTCTGAAATGCACAGGTTGAATTCAATTTATAACCAAAAGTTTATATCCTGTAAAAATGCGTCTAATATATGGAAACTTTTCGAAGCAATTACTGGTGGTAAGCAGATGAACAGTATTCCTTATTCCCTTGATGTTTGCACACTAAACAAGTCCTTCATACATTCTCCCAAAAATGCCAAACTTTCTAGTGTTACAAGTGTTAATGAAACGTGCTTCCCTGATTTAATACAAATGATGTTCTAAAATGTCTCCAGTCTCTGAACCCTTCTTGTAGCCTGGGTCCAAACGCTTTACCTAGTGTTATTCTTAAAAAGTGTGCAGATATCCTGTGTTATCCTCTCATGGACATATTTAATGAATCTTTTTCTAAAAATGTCGTGCCAGCAGTTTGGAAGGACATTAAAATTGTACCTATTCCTAAGTCGTCTACTGCGACATGTTTTAAATTTAGACCCACTGCTATTACTTCCCCTTTTCTGAAAGCTATGGAAAAGTTACTCTTAATTAATCTTCAACCTTCACTTAAAGCCTTTAACGATCCTAAACAATTCACCCATAAACACAGTAGAAGTACTTTAGATGTAGTTGCAGTCCTGTATCATAACATTGTCTCCAGCTTAGACAAGGGGGCCAAATTTGTTTGCTGCACCTTCCTAGATTACATATCTGCTTTCAACTCAGTACCTAGGGACATTTTACTAAACAAACTCAAACTGACTGTTGGGTTGTCAAATGGCTCCATTATTATTTCTCAGAAAGAAAGCAATACACTGTATATCAGGGAAAGTCGTCCTCTTCATTGCTTACTGAGGCTGGTGTCCCTCAAGGCGTTGTTCTTTCTCCTTTTCTGTTTTCTTTCTTCTTGCATGACTTGCCTCACTCTGAGGAAATGAACTTTGTTAAGTATGCCGATGATGTAACTATTTCAATGTCTGTTAACTCACAGCTAGACTGTACTAAGGTGAACAGCTTTCTATCAGGAATTAGCAAATGGTTTTCGTCTAACGGCGTTAAACTAAATCCTTTCAAATCTCAGACTGTTAATTTCAGTTTCCGATGTAAACGAAAGTTAAATGAAGCTGTTGGTTCCTATGACCCTTGCAAAATTGATGAGACTGATAAAGAAACCCAGTCTGAAGTTAAGTATCTTGGATTAATTCTCTCTTCTGACCTATCCTGGTCCTCCCATGTCTTAGCGATTTCTAAAAGAATATTTCGTCTGACTTTTTACATTAAGAAGTTAAGGCACTCAGGCATAACTCAACCACTCCTCTTACAGTTTGTCAACTCGTGTATTTTACCTATTCTTCTTTACTGTTCACCCTTATTCTTTCCTGGATTGCTTAAAAGAGATTATATCATACTTCGTAGAACTCTGAAGACTGTCAGCAGGACGAGTGGTGTCATATCGTTGGCAATGTCACTGACAGGCACTTGATGTCATGCAACAAATTTGTTAAAGGAATTTTGTCAGATTGTGAGCATCCACTTTACCCGCAGCTCCAACCTTGTGTCTCCACAGGTTAAACAAGAAGTCTTTTCAGAAGACTTTATGCACGTACGTCTAAGTATAAAAATTCCACTATACTATATTTAGCACGTACTTTATGTGATGAAAATAGTGTCAGGCATGAACTAACTAACCTTCTTAGCACCACTAAATAAACCATGTCCTCCGCCCTTAAAGCATCAAACTTTATTGTTATTGTATTTCTTACATTTATAATCCTCTCAAGATTTTGTTGATGTTTATTTTTTTTTCAAAAGCGTGAAGATAATTTAAGCTGTGTTATAACTGTTGATTTTGTATTTCCCCTCACTATACTATATCAACAGAACATTAGATCCAATAATCTATAACATGCTAAAGTTTCCAAACTGAATCGACAATAGTGTTTGAAACAAACTCACTGTTATTATTATTACTATTATTATTATTATTATTATTATTATTATTATTATTATTATTATTATTATTATTATTATATCTAATAATCTCAATTCGTGCTTCGAATATTTTTGACTTTATGTCGTAAATGTGCACAAATTCCCCCGGTTAATTTTGTTGTAATTTTTAATTTTATTTATATTTTGAGTAAATCAGATGCAATATTGTGACAAATGCTGAGAATTCCATTCTGCATTATAAGTACTGCTTTTGGAATAAAGTAGATTATTATTATTACCAAAAACTGTTTCCTTTGATAATTATGGTCAAATTTGCCCAATTATTATCAATGATTATCCGTAAATTCAGATGCTATCTATGTAAGAGCCGTCTACCCTGAGAAAATAATAGTGATATTGAGACTGTAAATATTATAATCCTGTTCATTAATATTTTTATTATTCGTTCGTTCATTGCGTTCCGGATGCAATACCTATTCATTTCTTAGAACACAATCTTGGCGAATTATTTGCACTAAGAGACGCGTCACACAAAATTATCCCTTAGTTTGTGCGGCCACTGGGATACAACCCCGCACGCCCATGCCAAATCAGGCGGTTGTCTTATAACGAACGGGTCACTCCCCGAGTATTGATTTGAAGTCTGATCCACTAGGTAGCAGAACAGCCTCAGGAGCTGTGTTCCCATGGATGATGATGACCAGACCAGTTGCATACGCCATTCTATCCTTGAGGATTCTGGAGCACATGTACATTGTAGGTTTGATTTCAGACTGTGCCAACTTCCATAGGTAGACCAACATGTTAATCAGTCCCAGGTGATCACATTCTCCTTTCCACTTTTTTGAGGAACACCCCTGGCGCATGAAGGCAGTGTACAGGACTTACCGACTAGAGGCTATGAAAGCTTGACCAAATGAGAAAGCAGTTGAAGAGGCAGACCGAAGTCTACCCGCCCTTGATCGCAACAGACCGTTTATGGGGCTAGGATATCAGTTCTCTACCATTACTTTCATCTGGCTAACTTCACGACCGTCCACATGCTGTCATCTCCCCCTCGCATGATGGCCTGTATATCACCCTTAGATCTACATCCCCAGTTCCTCGCTTCCCATTCGAGTTCCCTTTGAAGGTCCACTTATAGTATGATGTTACTTGAATGTCTTCCTCCTGAATGTGTATCCAATCCAGTCATCGCCATTTCCACTTGCATATTTGTTGGTCAGGCGATAGGTTGTAGTTTAGTTCACTTTCAGTCAGAATTCTTTGTTGCTTTTCCTTTCTGGCTGGCCATATGATCTTCAGCATAGACGCCTGCAAGTCATGTTGTGATGAAACTGTGAATCAGCCTGGTGGAAATTCTTTTGGTGATGGTTACACTAATTCTCTGAACTATGTAGAAGCACTGACTCGATATTAGTGTCAAAAATTCGGATCTTGTTCCGTTTGCTGAGCCCCGTGGATCTCTATACCAACTTCAGAGTAATGAACGCCCATTTTACTTTCTTGATTCGATTCTGGTTGTTTCGGAAACCCTCATCTGTGCTGCCTAAGTCATCAGAGTGAGAGAAAACCTGCATTAGATTTTTGCCGTTTGTGGTTGGTATCTTCATCACATCTGTCTTCTATGTGTCTCTTGACAACTGGTGGGCTTTTCTTTGTAAATCTTCGATTTTGTATTACATTAGAGATAGAGCATCCGTGAATTATAATATAGCAATATGGTCGATGGATAATACTGGATGCGAGTGATACTGATTTACTTATGAGTAGTACTATTCACCAGTGCGATCTAGTGATAACTACTCAGATTAACTGGAATTACTGAGGAAAACTACCAGTACACTGCCACGCAAAGAGTGGGTAACTACCGATCTACTATACATATAATATTTTCAGAAAATAACCCAGTATATATATGAAGGTGATTCAACTCTAAACTACCTAGTAGTTTGAGACTGTTTATTACCGCGCAGGTAGGATGCTGTTTACGGTCTCTTTCAGCTAGTGATACAGTAAACTTCTAAAACAAATGACCAAAGAAAGGCCAATAAACAGTAAATAAATTAGAATTATTGTGTATAACTCCTAGCTCCCCTATTAACTATCCCTATCAAATAGCATAGTACCTTAAAACACACAGAGAGTATTAGGAACAACTAATAAGCCTTTCTGACTACCATATTCCCCTACCAACAAACAACAGTGATTAAAGTAGCTAGCTGAGCTTAAATTTCTAAAGTCTATCGAAATTAAATTTACAATACGTCTGAATATGCAGAAAATGCAATAGGAGAAAGTGTTAACTAAGGTCCTGTCATGTGATAAGTTCAACATTCCTCTAGGAAAACAAAGGAAATATGGTGTTTTGAAAGCTTCCGGTTTGAATTTTGTTGCCCTATCTTCGAATGTGAAATACCTGCAAACAGATAAAGAGATAAGACTAAGTGGAACCGTGGGAAGGAGTGCCTGATTGAACTTTAATTGGGTACTAGGTGGCAACTAATGTCTTTTGTTTGGTTCACACTGAATCCTATCAGTCAAGTTTGCACTGTGGCTACCGACAGACTAGGTATTTCGCCATCACGGTGCGCTGTGAATTGTTGTTATTAGATGGTTGGAGGCAGTCAGCAGGAAGTCTTGGAACTTGTCCCATTACAGTCCTACAGGAGGTCAATCACCAGCCCAAATAACTCAGTGACCATAGCACTGGCTGACGCAGGTTCACATCTCAGGAAGGATATGAATTCCTTCAAGATTGAAAATACACGTCTCTAGCGAGTTACAACAAGCATGAAACTCAGGTACAAGGCTTCCTGCCAAATACCTCAACAAACAAACAGTGTACAAAATCCCATCATGAGCTGACATCAGTTAGAGAATCAATGGAAAACCTGGAAGTACTGAACAAAGTACTGGACCAGTGGGGTGAAGCCCATTAGGTGTGAGGACAATTACTCGCCATCGATGACATTGGCTAGTGCCAGTCACGCTATATAGTTCATCTATTGGCAGAAGCTGGAATTCATAGGGTGGCTGCTTGGTCATAGGGTTGGCGTAATGGTCGGTCTACAGACTGGCTGGCCTTGTAACCGGAAGGTTCTGGGTTCAAACCCCAATGGGGTGAATGCGTACTATTGAAGAGTCCCGAACTAGGTGGAAGAAACAACTGTCTGGCAGAAATTCCAGATGGTTTTCCAGTGGTTCTCTCCCAATCGATATCACCTCATGATGAAGTGCTGTTACCAGTCAAATCCCTGCAAACCAACACTTGAACAACCTTGTACAGTTTGCTTCACTTGTCAACAGTGCACAGTGATCGTGAATGTAAATAGGCATAAATTCTAGCAACAAACAAGGATCTAATTGAAATAATAGCGAAGATTGAAAGGATCTAATTGTAGGAAAACAATTGTTATATGGGAATAAAGTGCTCAATACTTTGAGTGGCATAAGTAATGAATGAATTATACTCAGGCGATTTTCCACGGTCATTCAAATCCTTCATTCCCTCACTTCCAGTAAGTAACCCATAGATTTTGGCTCAGCTGCTTGCATTTCAATGACCTCTACCTTAGCATTCTACTGAATGTGGCTATCAACGTTTTTTACACCGGAAGAATGCTTCTTCAGCATAATGAATTAATAATGACGACAATTTTTGTTCAACAACTTGACAATCACCGACCCATTATTATTATAATCAAACCTTATATAATTACATTCCTTACCCCTATGTAAATAATTCAACGATTGTCTTGTGTGTGATTGGTTGAATTAGCTAGACGCTTTTTTCAACCAATCAAATTTCAGTCCTTCGCTGTTTTAGTTAGGCTAATTTTTTGGTGTTAATCAGGTATTTGATAATTTCGATTGGTCAGTAGTTTATACTGGATGGAAAAGCCTACCTTTACTACTGCATGACAAAAGCTTAAAATATACGAACAGATTTACTCACCACTTAGTCAAAAATAGAGCAGTCATCTGTCAGACAGAGTATGTTACACACGTATTCAGCAAATACTAACGCTGGTCATCCGTCAATTCCCTTTCAACCATGGTCTTCGGTGATTCCAGAGGGCAATAATATACACAATATCACCACTAATAACAATGATAATAATATTAATTTCGGCAATAACACACCAAAAATAATAAATTCGGAGACTTTTGTAATGCATCGTGCTCAATTTTTGAATACATTTGAAGAACCACAGAATAATTTGGAGGCTTATTTAACTAACAATATTTGTATTCGACCATTCGACGTGCGCTCGCATACACTGCCAATGAATATGCCTACGCCTAACAATTATCAGTCATCAGAATGTATGGGTCTTCATGCCGGTCAGGCAGATACGAAATTCATCAACTGCTTCCAGAGTAATCCACCAGCGTTAACTGATAAGGCATTGTCTACTCAACATTTTCCCAACGACATTAGTCATAATCATCTACGTGACAGTCAGAATTCAGAGATAAGATCCCAGTTTTTTCATCCAGGACTGGATTTAACCAGCTATTTGAACGCTGGTGAATGCAGACCACCACCGCAGGTGAATAAACCGACATCAGAAGTTATTCTTATTCAACAAAATCCCAACGGTATTACTACTACTACCACTACTAATGATGACGATGAAAATCACCAACGGGACTGCAAACTTCACAATTCCACGTTTAATTTCTCGCCGTATTCAACACATCATTTACACAACTCATTTACAAATCTTACAGAAATGATGAAGAAGACAGCGTCAGAAGCAAATCAGTCAGCGTCTGCCCAGCTTCACCTTTCCAACAATCGATTTTCATCGTTACCTTTTCACCAGTATACAAAAGACAATCTGCTAATCCCATCGTATGCCAATGATCGAACTGCAGTCAATTCACCGTCAACCGGTAATAAATCATCTTATGTTTATAATAATAATAATAATAATAATTCTTTGTCCGAGAACATAACACGCCGTTATCAACCGAATCAAGGAGGAACACCACAGTTTCATAAACAATTTGAAACAATTCACTTGGGTAAATTACCAGCAATAGCACCAGCAACAACAACAGTGTCAACAATAAGTACAAGTATCAGTGTTCAAGACAGTTCTGTAAAACCGCCCTATTCATACATTGCATTGATTTCAATGGCTATTTTATCACAACACGATGGAAAGGCTACATTAAACGGGATTTATCGTTATATTATGGAGAAGTAAGTCAATTTGTGTGTAGTGCATTCGTTACTAGCCACGTCCATATGTGCATTAAGCTGTTTTTTCTGTTTTACTGTCAGGTAGATAATAATAGTTTAACAGGCAATGCAACATAAGATGTATTAAAATAATATTTGTAATATAATTAATCACTGAAAAATATAAATTCTATTTCTTAGTGGTAGGTGAAAATTCTGCTCAATAAGATTGGGTCACTGGTTCAGTAAGAGCATGATCATGGGTGAAACGATTGAGAATTTGGCACTTGACAGATTGTGACTGTTTTAGTTGAGATGAGATGACTCTGTCAGCTGTCGTTTGCAATGTGGTCACTATTCTAGGTAGCTCGCCATCACGGTGTACATTGATCCGATGATATTAGTTGGTTAGAGGCAATCGGCTATAGGAAGTCTTGGGCCTGGGTTTCGAGCTAGTTGGCACTCGTCAGCAATGCGAGCCCAAATAGCTCAGTGGTAACGTCCCTGTCTGACCTCAGCACTGGGTGACGCGGGTTCGAGTACATGAGTTCCTTCAAGGCTGCAGATACGCCTTGCTGATGAGTGCCAACTAGCACGAAACCTAGGCTGAGCTAGGCTTCCTGCTGATTGCCTCCAATTATCTAATATCAACAGATCAGTTACATATCACAAGGAGCATTACTTACCTTTGATGAATAAGTTTTGATGATTTAAGGCCAGTTTAGTAACTCTCTGGCTTCATATTTAGTTATAGTTCTGCTTCAGTGTACTGCAAATGCAATGCTGTTTAAGTTCAGAACTTCCAGCAATTTCAGGATTGCAAAATATGCCTGTTTAGACATTTTTATTTAAAAGGTGACAGAATGACAGAAGGAATGTCTACATCTTAAGTAGAATATTTCATTAGGAATTACTTTACAACACATATAGACAGTTGATTGATAGTATCTGTACATTAAAGCGGTTAGTCGGGATAACTAGCCTTCGGTTGCAAGGTGTACTAATATACTGTTTGTATAGGTGACTGATATGGAGGGGGAGGTGATTATGAACAAGAAATATAAAACTTGGGTATTATGGCGAAGTATATTTCCCAATTCTAAAAAAAATGCAAAGCTCTTTGTAATTGTATCACTGCTATCACAACACTAGCACCTTATAAAACGGGTTAATACTATAACTGGTGTCTATCAGAATACTCTGTAAGCTATCTTCGCCCCAATTGTTCTTCGAATCTGCGAGAAATATGCTCTATGGTTGATTCAGAAAGAAATGAAACTATTGAATTTGTTTCCGTTCTTTACCCTCCTCTAGCAGAACACTGGGCATCAAAACTTTGTTAGTGAGTCTGCCAAAAACTGATCGCGGACATCCCACATGAATTTCGAACATTCTAGCACGTGATCACTGACTCTATATAACTAGTGAATGATAATTATCGGTAAATCAAGTTCTCTAAACAAGAACACTTGATATTTTTGATGAGATGCAAGTTTCGTGTTAGTGACAGGACTAACTTTGAGCTGTGTTCATCACCCTATCCAATTTGAAGATCATAAGTCAAGTACCTTGCAACAGGGCGTATATCCACAGTACGACCGTTGGTTCTACAGGTATTGACAACCAGACGCACTTTACCCTGTTATGTACCTGTTCTACTTTCATTTGGTCTTATTATTATAGTAGAAGTAGATGGCGTAACTTGAGTTTCATGTATCAGCAGTAGGAAGTAGAATTTCCACCTAGTTTGATGACACTGTTAAAAAAGACGAAGAATGCAATACATTCGGTGATTTTTTTATGTAGAATCGTTTAGATTCAACTGTACGTGTCCCTCCAATTAAGTTGAAAACTTTGTAGCGCTAAGTAATCCCCTAAAATTCTTAGCCTACAGCTTTCGTTGTCATTCGACAGTGTGGGCAGGCCTTCAGTATTCAGGTCAACTGGTTAGGCTGGAGCAACGCAGTCTAGCATCCCTAACCGATCTCGCAAACTGTTATGTTAACTTCACTTGTTCGTGTACGATCTCTGCTTACCCCAAGCAGAAATCAATACTCAGGGTTTCTGATCGTGAATTATATTTTTTGTATTTCGACGATCAATTTAGTGTTGGAAGATATATCTACACACACACACACACACATTGTCGTATGTTGTGCACTTGTCGGCATCCTTCGTGTCTCAAGATAATAATACTGACATTGAACCTGGTGCTTTGTTTACTTAGATTTCAGTTATCTGTCAGTAGTGATAGAGAACAGCACTTTAGCTCTAACCGTCACGATAAGTCATTTAATGTCAGTGATCTACGTACATACATATATAATCAATCGTTCAATTGTGTAATAGTGAGGCTTTTTTGATAAACAAAATTACTTACCATTCCACAGACAATAAATAACTTCTACGCTTATTAGTCACCAAAGGTTGACAGCATTGATAGCATTAAGTCAGACTCGCAGTACAACTGGAATGATATCTGTCCCGTCGAACAAATAGTTCAATAAACTATGAGGTCGAAGCCTCCAGTCTACACCAAATTGATTACCACGCCATTATTTCAGTTGTAACTGACCACTAAAAAAAGGTTTACCATCTGAGTTAATTGGTGGATGGTGACCAGCAGTGTAATCAAGCATTCGCATTTTGTCCTATTTGGGACTCGTCAGCTGGATGTGTTACAAATAAATCCTGAGTTATCGTGATTTTCATCATAAACTGACATTGGTTAGAGAAGCATTGGAAAACAACCTGGGAGTACTGGACAGCTGTTTACATTATCCTAGTTTGGGACTCTTCAGCAGTACGCACCCACCGGGATTCGAATCCAGGACCTTCTGGTTACAAGGCGAGCTCGTATACCATTAAGCCACTGGAACCCGATCCAATGGCCCATGGATTCTGAAGAGTCCCAAACTAGGACGAAACAACTGTCCAGTACTCCCAGGTTTTCCAATGCTTCTCTAACTAATGTCAGCTCATGATGAAAATCCTGTAACCAATCAAATACCTACAAACCAACACTTGAATATTGTGATTTCATTCTGTAATTCAATTACTCCAGGGTCTATCTACAAAGTAGGCATATATAAAATCGTAGTAATAAGGAAAAAGTACATAGAATAACTAAATAAACAAAATAAATGAATGTCTATCTCTTATTACTACGATTATTATTATTATTATCATTAGTATTATACATAAAATCCACCAGAATAGAGATTGCATGAATTGTTCAACAGTGTATGTGGCATAGCTACATTGAATTATGAGCACATGACGAAGGCATCTAACAGAGAGGATGCAGTATAAAATAATAATAATAATAACAATAACAATAAAGCTGGCCTCAATGTGTTTTTGTTGCCACACTCACACACACACACAGCGAGTTGAATTTCTCAGTCATCAAATGGTTGAACAGAACAAATGAAAGAAGTCGTTTAGTGATATCTATGAGTCATATTGATAAGGTTTAGTTTACGTCAAATCTCTCTCTCTCTCAATATGATGGACGGGTAACCAGAGTTATTTATATTACCGAGATGAAATACTGATCCACACCTGTGGTTGTACATATGTGTAGTGAAGTTGGTTACTAATTTACAATTATTTACGTCAATCGGTTACAGAGACACTCTTGTTCACACATTAGAGGGTAAATTAGTAACAACCATGATGAAGAAAACATAAGTCACATTGATAGAGAGAAAGGTGGGGGAGAGGGAAGTAAGAAGAAATGATCTCTGTGTACATTATAAGAAGTAAAGAGATTTTTTTCTCCACAGGTTAGATATTTTTCTCCTTAATTTGTTGTGCTGGTCTGTGACTAGGTGACTAGTCTTGTCGTTTGTGTGTGTGTGCGTGAATTATGCATTGGCTATTTTTACAAGAAAATAGATATGACGAACAAAAAAATGCTTTGTAATACAGTCCCTTTTTTCAAGTGTTGACACTATGATACACAGGTCACTCACTTGCTTACACTGATCGATTCAAATGTAGAGAAAGAACACTACTCTTTCTATAAGTTGGCTGGCTTAAGTATACCTTTTGCATCAAATTGATGGATGCCATAAAGTGTTGTCGTTAGCTGACATTCATTTCGGCGCAACATGAATGCACTTCATCATTGTATGAGATTGCAAGAGTGAAGTTGAATTTAAATCTCTATATGGTATGTTTCTGCTTCACCATTTAAACAAAGTAGTGTTTAAATTAAATACTAATTAAATACCCAGACATCGTCGAAACATCTGCTCAAAAAGCCGACATGTCAACCCGAGACCGAGCACTTCGGTTCAATCAATCGACGGGAAAATCTGAAAATTCAATTAAATAATTAATATGACCCGTTGCACAAGAGACAGTGGCTCTCGTGGCCCAAGTGGTCTAGTGGATAACGCTTTGGCGTTTGAAACTATGAGCACTGAGTTCGAGCCCCGGTGGTGGGAACATCATCACTCACTGAGAAATGCAGGTACATCCAGCTGACCACGAGTCCCAAATAGGACGAAATGCGCATCCTGGCTTCATTCCACTGCTAGTCACCATCCACCAATTAAAGCAGTGTTTTCATTAATCTGAGTAAAAGAATACCACTGTAGGATGGATACTTGTTGAAGAAGACAGCAGAATTCCTTTTTCATCATTTTTAATATGTCTCCGTAATCGGTTTTACATTGCCTTGTTTATTATAAACATCACATACTGAAATAGCCTAATATATTATTAAATGGTTTTGAGCAATAGATTGTAAGTTAGATAGAGAAATGGCACCAGCTAGATGACAACTGAGAAGAAAAGAGTGTCAGTCAGCTATTACGTCCCAGTTTAGTCATCTTCATCAGTACTCACACATGATCGTAACGTAGACCAAGCCGGGGACATTTAGTTTAAAAGGCAAGCCCACTGAACCGTTTTAATAATAATAATAATAATAATAATAATAATAATAATAATAATAATAATAATAATAATAATAATAATAATAATAATAAGGATTTATTTTGGACAGTGTTTATGTCATGTACAGAATTTTCAACGAAGTTTATTGCACAATATTCTCCCTTCGTTCAACATCTTCAAATAAAAAAGACCAATTGATCCATTATGGTATTATTTCTTCTTTGTCACTTTGCAGAAGTGTATGACATTCGGTTACAGGATTTCATCATGAGCTGATATCGGTTGGAAGAGAACACCTGGAAAACCACCTGGGAGTGCCGCCAGACAGCTGTTTCCTCCACCTAGTTTGGGACTCTTCAACACTAGGCGTCTATCCCACTGGAGATTGAACTCAGAACCTTCCGGTTACAAGGCGAGAGAGGTCGTCGACCGACCACTCGGACCCGCCAATCGAATGGCCAAGCAGCCAGCCGATGAATTCCAACTTCTGCTAATTGGCGCGCTATATAGCGTGACTGGCACTAGCCAATGTCATCGGTGGCTAGTAATTGTCTTCACACACATCTCACTGGTCACGACTTCCCACTAGAACCTACTCAGGTAATTACCTGCTTGAATAGGATCAGTCGCTAGTGACCATCAGATTGATATTCAAGTGTTGGCTTAATTGTCTATGAATTCGCCTTGTAATCGGAAGGTCACATTTTCGAACTCCGGCGTTGTTCCTTACACAATAATTAGTTTCTGAAAGAAAACTGTTATCACGTATACGTTTAGAGATGTGTTTACAAACTTGATGAACGCATTGTAAACTTTGTTTTTGAAAGATTTTGATAGACCTACAGGCAGTACAGGCTAGAATATGCACTTCCTCTTATTTGGGACTTATCAGCTGAAAGTGCCAGAAATCTGCAATGAATGGTGGTGTTCCCAGTGCGATTCGAATCCAGTACCCACCGTTTCACTAGCTCACTCATTGTTCAGCGAGTATGATTAGAAGCTGTTCATGGATATTTGTGTTTTTCTGTTGATATGGCTCTATCGCAATTGTATTAATCAGTTTCAGTTTGGTATGTGCACGCCTTGTCTGATGGTGACTAGAAACAGAACCCAAGATTGCCATTTCGTCTCATTAGTGATTCGTCATCTGGATGCACTCTCCCCACCTCCTTCAATGACTGATGATATCCCTACTGTGTTATAATTGATTTCATTAGTTTGTTCTTCAGTAGTTCGTCCAATTCAGTTACTGAATTAGACTTCAACACTTAACAACCTACGAATGTTAAGTTATGGAGGTGATATGGTTAGTCTTCACGTAATAATAATAAGCATGAATTGCAGCTTCTTATAAAAATTCATCGATAAAGTCATACTTCTACAATTTTCCCATTCTGATTTGACTTACTCAAAAGTAAAAGCGGTCTGTTCACTTAATTGTAAGGTGGTAAGTCGGTGGCACAGTGGTTAGCACACTCGCCGACCATGGACATGGTCCGGGGTTCGATCCCCTACCGACGCACACCCGATATCTATGGTCGGCCTGTGAAATTTGGGCTACCGATATCCATGCTGAAAATTCCATACTTGCACTGAAAATACGGTGTGACATCAAGCTGTAATCAAAAAAATGAAAAAAATAAAACTTAAGACATGTTTATAAGTATTAATTAAAAGCCAAATTACTAAAGAAAAAATGTTCTTTTCGACAAGCTGCTCTTCATCAGGTTCTACAGCTATTTGCATCAAAAATAATGATGAAAGAATTGAGGTTATTAACAATATTTGTGTCTGAATAATATCGATATTAGACTACCTGGGCAAAACCGACCGGCCACAAGGCTTGCATTGAAGAGTCCTTCTCCTTCATCATCTATCGGATACCAAATTAACTGTCAACAGCATTTAGATATTGAATACTCGAAACAGCAACGGCTATTGCCGTTCGCCTAAAACACCTAGTGCTCTGTGTTTGTGTTTGTAGAAGAAACAGGCCCGTCCAGCCAGCCAGCCAGCCACTGTCACTGCCCTGGCCTTCTCTGTGGAGCATAGAAATTCATAAATCTCGTATTATCATTATTCTTCCTAATTTGTCTGTTTGATATTCAGCGTAGTGCATATTGACATTGATGCATATTATCACACTTACAGATGCTTTAGTGGAGTGCAATCTATTCATATTACTGACAGCATTAGCGTTTAAAACAAGAAGTAAAAGTTAATAAAGCAGGATTTAATGAAATTCATCAAATTTCGGTGGAACTTGTCAGTTAAATACTCTACATACATGGATATACATACTATTGAAATTACATTGGGAGATATTTGCTTATCAATCTTATATCTCCTAATGTAATTTCAATAGTATGTATATCCATGTATGTAGAGTATTTAACTGACGAGTTCCACCGAAATTTGATGAATTTCATTAAATCCTGCTTTATTAACCTTTGCTGCTTGTTTTAAATTCTCATCGGGAAATAAATGTTCTCAGCATTAGCGTTGTTAATAACCCTAATTCTTTCATCATTTTCAATAGTTGGTTTGTAAGGATTGGATTTGTTTTTTTACGAGTTTGACCACGGATTGATATCAGTTAGAGAACCATTGAAAACCAGCTTGGAGTACTGGACAGCTGCTGTTTCATCCTAGTTTGGGAATCATCGGCAGTACGCACCTACCGGGTTTCGAAACCAGAACCTTCCCTTTACAAGGCAAGCTGGCTGATAGCCCATTCAACCACTGGGACCCGATTCAATGACCAACGCATTGATTCTAATTTCAGCCAATTCGTGATTTAGAGCGACCACTAACCAATGTCATTGGTCACTCCTATCGGGTCCCAGTGGCTTAATGGTCTACGATCTCGCCTTGTAACCAGAAGGTCCTGGGTTCGAATCCCTGTTGGTGCGAACTGATGAAAAGTCCCAAACTAGGACGAAACAGCTGTGCAGTCCTCCCAGGTTTTCCAATGGTTCTCTAACCAATGTCAGCTCATGATGAAAATCCTGTAAAGAATATTCTTTGTTGTTCGGTGATCAGTCTTTTGAAATTACTTAAAAGCCTTTGTTCAAATGGTAAAAGTTCGTTTGCCTTTTTTCAATCACTTTCTACTGTTAGTAGATGAGATGCAGGAACAATGAACATATACTTCTTACAACACGGTAAAAGGATCATTTAGTGTATTCCAGTTTTCTACAGTCCTGCTGTTGTCTTCCGATTAGGTTTACTCATCATCCATCCACCCACCCCGACTCCATCCCTGAAATTAGTCGAAACTAACTTTAAAATAACAAGCATCTCTTATGTCATATCTGATCAGTATATAATCTCGACAATTCTAGAACTATTGACACTTCCTGTTTCTTTAGCTCTCATCCCATTTATATTATATAATGTAAAACTTATAAGGTGTAAGAGTCAAATTCATGCATTGTGGGGTCATTATTATTATATTACACTTGAAAGGAAGCATTAAAAATTCAATTAACTACTTATGAAGAGGTTTTGATATCTTCATCTCTTAACTACACACACACACACATGCATGCACGCACGCACGCATATGCGCACACAAACACTCAGACACGAACGCAGACTTCAAGTGTTCACAAGTGTGATGCAATGATGGATATTATTACTCTTGTATCCCTTTTGCTTTACATTGCCCATTCTTTTTTAAAAAAAAAACATTTAAGAAAAACAATTTAACTTATCAAGATGAACAAAAAAAAAGTATAAATCTCATTGGACAGGAAGTTGCATAATACTAAGTAGAATGATTTTTGTGATTTGTGTAGCACTGCTTGGGATAAGTATTATTCATTAACTGACTAATTATTGTATTGGTTTGTGTGAAATAAATTCCCACGCCTTCTGTGTGTGTGTCTCCCTCCGCACCCTCCTCCCTTTTAGGTTACCAATATCTTTAAGCTGACCACTTACAAGTGACTAGTGGCATGAGGAGTATTGTGTACTTGTGGTGGAAAGTTCGTGTGTTCGTGTGTGCTGAAGTTCGTATGCATATATAGCCAAACTGGCTGAAATGATCGTGAGATAAGGAAATGATTTCACGATTTGAAGTTTCCCAATGTATAGGCTAATGTTCTTAATATTAATTGCATATATAGGGGCATGAAAGATGAATTAGTGTTTTATCATGATATCAATGATACATTTGTTACACTGATATAAATTAATTTAAGAAAATAAAGTTTTAGGTTTGTATAGTCGATAAAGCCAGCATTCCTTTGTCACTTAATCATTAGACCCATTTATTTTGATTGGACACTAGTCAGCAAGTAGTGTAATGCATCTAGTCCTTTGTTTAGTGTGGACTGAGTTCTATTAGTCAAGTTTGCAGTGTGACTGCTATTTTAGGTGGCTCGCCACCACGATGAACTGCAGTGTGAATTGTGAATATTAGATGACTGGAGGCAACCGACAGGAAGTCCTGCTTACACCTAGGTTTTGTGCTAGTTGACACTCACCAGTCAGCAAGACGTATCTGCAAATTCCACTGGTAGAATTCAGTCTGCATCAAACAAACGACTAGACAAATTACACTAGTTACTAGCTAGCAAGTGCCCAATCAAAGTATCCAATACAGTCCTACAGGAGGTCAATCGCGAGCCCGAATAGCTCAGTGGTAAGGTCTCTCTCGGACTGCAGCATTGACTGAGTGACGTAGGTCTGAATCTCAGAAGGGACATGAGTACCTTCACGATTGCAGATAAGCCTTGCAGACTGATGAGTGTTAACAAGTACGAGACCTAGGCTGGTGAAGGTTTCCTGCTGATTGCATTCAACTATATAATATCGGATCCATTTATTGAAAATAATTTTTTTAGTGTTACGACAGAGATTAATAGCGAAGAAACTGGTCGTAATTTGTGCATCAATTCTGGATACAACTTGGAAACAGCTCTCGGAACTGGGATAAACCAAGTACACATCTGATAAGTTCAGACCCGAACGAAGGAAACACCCCTTTGATGTTTCAAGCCACTTTCATATGGTTAGTATTCACTGCTAGTTGATGTTTACTGATGTCCAGCTACTCATATGAATCAATCAGTAGTGCACAACACCACGAAGTTATGCTTGCTTCCTTGATTATCACTCAAGATACCAAGCAGATAACAAACTGCTTGTGATTTGGGTATTTTCGGTGTCCAGAGGAAACTAACTGTGATGAAGTTTCGCCTCCTCGAATTGTGGCCAGAAAGAATCACCAATAAGAAACTATGGGAACAAACAAAACAAGAACCAATCGCCCAACAAATATGCAGGAGAAAGTGGAGATGGATTGGACACTCGCTGAGGAGGCCGCTGGGTGACATCGCGCGTCAGGACAACGCTCGAGTGGAACCCGAAATAAAGGAGGCGAGTGGGACGTCCAAGAGAGACATGGAGGAGATCGTTTGAAGAAGAGTTGAAACAGTATCGACTAACATGGATGCAAGTGAAAAGTACAGCACAAGACAGAAGCAAGTGGAGACGTGCAGTTGAACACCTATGTTCCACTAGGAACCCAAGGGAACAATAATAATAATAATTAATTGTGTATTTTACGAAGGACGAGTTTAGTATGTAAAAATCCCCAGAATTTATAACATCAGGAAATTGTAGGCCCTAACTTTAACCACTTTCATTTGATTTTGAAGGTTAACGAAGCACTTGGAATGTGTTCATTAGTTAAATAACTCTACAATATTTACATACGGTCATGTGAAGAGGTCAGATGTACAAAAATGTTGAAAATATGAATAATTAGACATGTAAGTGGTTGTTCGACACTGATGTCGGGGTCATTCCTTCTATATGGTTCAGATACTGTGCACATCACGGAAATCATTTCCAACAGGTTACTACAGACTTTTAACAACAACTGCCTTCTCTTTGAACTCAATACCAGTAAGCTAGAAAGAATAAGAAACCAGGAACTCCGGCAACAAATACACCAAGAATGTATATTGCCGAACAAGTATGCAGAAGAAAATGGAGGTAGGTTGGGCACCCGTTGAGGAGTCCAGCGAGTGACATCGCGCGCGCCAGGCCCTCGAAGGGAATCTGATTTCGACACAACAAATTGGGTGTCCGAGAGTGGTATGGAGAAGATTACAGACTATGAGAACTCATGGAGCCGGATAAAGAGGAGTGCAAAACACAGCACGAAATCGAGATGTGCTGTTAAAGCCCTACTCTTCACTTAGAACCTAATATTTAAGTGGAACATATGATACCATTCGAAAGAATATTTTCGTGGCCAAATCTTACACTATTGTTGAGTGCACATACTTTTTTGTTATCATTTCCTTTTGTATTCATATTTTATTTTGAGCAATCATTGTCTGCAAATACATGAATCTCCAATAAATGGCAAAAACACAATGTCCTGTAGGTAACACTGGAGAAAACAAGTGACTTTTATGACTGTGTTATACTTACTACAAACCACCTGATAGATTCATAAGGGGTTTAAGTCAACCTTGATATTCGAAAAACCTTATTCAAGTTTTAACCAACCTGCTGTTCTCTATCGGTTTCCCTTTTTAATTCTCATTTTTCGGAAACTGTTAAGCATTACTGGGATGAAGTGAAAATAACCATTTCCAAATGTTGACTTGTAAGGTCTTGTCATTGATCTCAAGTTATATCACAAGTGTAGCATCATCTAGAGAACCATTGGAAAGCAGGTAGTGCCGGAAATTAGTTTCGTCCTCCATTGAAACTCTTCAGCAATTCACACCTATGCTTCCAAGGGAGATGGTGCCTTTGGCTTTCAAGTTATGAGGCGGGTTAGTTGACCTTTCAGCCATGGGGAGAGAATTCATCCAATGGGGAATCGCACCTGTTATGCATTAATTATTCCACTTAGCTTTAGCTATCAGTAAATGAATATAACGATGTCACTGTCTTTACATTGACAAGGGACTTGCCTGATATGTACTTATTGTATTTGTCGGACAAATCAATATGAAAGGAAGACTGAGACAAGTTTAAACTATATAAAAGTTCAAAAGAAAATTAGACGGAATTAGAACAGAACTTTATTTTTAATGGATCATACGTGACATACTGAATGGGGATTTACTGGGCATTACAATAATATCACGTGTTATACCTTGGAATGATAGTAAAAACTTGCAGATCGTAATTCATGTCGTCAACTTTGGCTTTTCTTTGTCAGTTATAGCCAATTGATCTCTTCTATAAGAATGCTAAACATTATTCCTAACTAAAAAGGTTCTTATCAAGTGGCGGTTTGTAGGGATTCGACAAGTAACAGATTCGCTCACGAGCTGACATCGGTTAGAGAACCACTGGAAAGTCAAAGAGTGCTGGGTAACTGTTTCGTCCTACTCTTTGACTCTTCAACCGTAGACACCCAATCAGGACCTTATGGGTTCCAGTGGCTCAGTGAATGGTGTACGGGTTGACATTGTAAAAAACGGAAGGACCTGGGTTCGAGTCTCAGTGGGCGTGTACTGCAAAATAGGCTTATTAATTATAAGTCCCATGTGTAAGCAAGTAGTTGGGTTCTGGTTAGTGAAATAAGAATAGTTGGATGCAGGTCGACCCAAATCACATGAAATATCTGTCAGTAAAACGCCTAACATCTTGAAGCTGTTTAAAGACTTGAATAATATTTTCATATGGATGTTTTCTTTCCTTTCCGTTCCGCGTGGAACATAAGACTGCAAGCGTTTTGGAGTCCCAGTGGCAGTGTTGTTTTTCATGGGGTGGGGTTGTTAACCTTACCTTTATTCTGGGGCTCACCATCGGCTAGTAAACTAGGCGAGAATTGAGAGTATGTTGGCCACATATGTATAGCTGGCAAGCATTCTACCACGGAAACACCCTGACTCTCTATAACTTCACAGAATGTTAACTTTAACTAACTTGGAGGGATAATATTCTCTATAGTTTGGTTTGTAAGGGTTAGTTATGTTTTTACGAGTTGATCACGGATTGATATCAGTTAGAGAACCAACGAAAGTCAGGGAGTACTGGACAGCTGTTTCATCCTAGTTGTGGGAATCATTGGCAGTACGCACCCACTGATCCATTGAATCGGGTCCCAGTGGCTGAATGGTATACGGTCTTGCCTTGTAACCGGAAGGTCTTGGGTTCGAACTCCAGTGGGATAATATTCCCCAAGTAAAATTAAATGGTTATTCAGTACTGTTTAACTTTTAATGATTTCTAAAATAAGAGTTTTTTTGTTGTTGTTGGAAAAACACCTAAATCCCACCCATAATAATGCTGCTTATAATTACTTTTTTCTCTCTCCCCTACAGCTATCCTTATTATCGAGACAATAAACAGGGTTGGCAGAATTCAATACGACACAATCTCAGTTTAAACGATTGTTTTGTTAAAATACCCAGAGATGATAAAAAACCTGGCAAAGGGTCATTTTGGACTTTACATCCAGAAGCACATGGCATGTTTGATCATGGTTCCTATTTAAGACGGAAACGTCGATTTAAAACTGATTTAACATCAACAGAACGTTATTGTAGCATGAAAAAACGTGCTAGTAGTATTATGGAGGAGAATTTAATAAAGTCCATGGGAAGAAAGAATTGGGATGAAAAAACGGTCAAGTATTCTAGTGACATCAGTAAGATGGATAAAGAAAATAATGTCGATGTTGATGAAGTTGAAGAGGATGAAAACGATGAAGGGATTGGTGATTTTCATGGTGACACTGTGGAAAGAAGTAAATCTCATGGGAGATTAACAACTTTTGAAACACAACAGAAGTCTAACATGTACCAGACGCTGAATACTACTACTACTGCTACTAGTAGTACTACTGCAACCAATACTGTTAATGCCACGATGACTGCTACAACAACTGCGACTACTTCAGATACCGCCTACCATCCACTCTTATGCTTACAACGTCAGGTTGTAGCCCAGTCAGATTCACTTAACAAGTCATCGTTTAGACTGAAAACATCCGATGGTACTATCCAGCCACAAGCACAAGCACAAGCACAACCACCACCACCACCACAACAACAACAACCGCAGTTCCATGAACATTTAAATCTACCAATGAAATATAAAGATGGATACAGTCAAAGTGATACGAGTTATTATACACTGGTGGATACGAATACTGTTACATCTAAACCTTGTGATGTGCTTCAGAGGTCAAATGAATCTTTTCAGGGGAATGAGGTTTGTTTGTTGTGTATTTAGTTATTGGATGATTTTTTTTTACTTATGAGCGTTATTAAAAATATTATTAATTTTTACTTTCACAAAGTAAATCTTGTATTAAATTGGTGAATGGTGATTAGACGTGTAGAATCCAGGATGCGCATTTCACCCTCCTATTTGGAACTTGTCGCAGCTGAATGTACGATAGTGTTCCTATTGAGGCTCGAAACCAGTACCCACTTGGACCATGAGAGCCATCACGTCTTGTGCAGTGAATATTGTACTTTTTTCACGTGTCAACAAATGTTGCCAAATAAAATGATGTAGACAGTCAAAATATCATGGAGAGAAGTGGTTTAGCGGTTCGGTAAGTTTACTGCGTTCATGACTCATAACTCAATTAAGTGTGAAAGTGAAAGCCAGTAACTTAGGCAGTAGGTAGTCTGTTGTAAATGTATACACACATATTTCAGCATAGTCACTGTTTAGTGAGAGATGTAATAGGCATAGCTGATACTTTCAGTGGCCAGACTTATTAAAGTTACTGAATTGGAGAAGGTCAGAAGGCACTCTTATACAAATTGTCATGTCTGGATTAAAGGCATAACTGAGATGTGATCTTTATGTGCTTTCTAGTAATAATAAATAATAGCTTTTTGAGTTAGACCACAGAGTGATGTTGGTTAAAGAACTATTGAAAACCAGGGAGTACTGGATAGCTATTTTATCCTTGTTTGGGACTCATCGGGAGCACGCACCCTAGCGGGTTTCGAACCTAGAACCTTCCGGTTACTAGGCAAGGCCGTATACCATTCAGCCACTGATGCTCGCTAGTGACTTGCTAAAGGATGGAGTTTCCTGGAGTCCTATTGAGAAGCCGGGAGTAGCATGGAGTTCCCGCCGATGACATTAGATGGTGTTGGCGCTAAAAATCACGAATTGGTAGAAGCGAGAACTCATGGGCCATTGAGTCGGGTTCCAGTGTCTGAATGATATGCAGGCTTGTCGTGTAACCAGAAGGTTCTGGGTTCGAAACCCAGTGCGTGCGTATTGCCATTGAGTCCCAAACTAGAATGAAACAGCTGTCCAGTACTCCACTTCTGGTTTTCAATAGTTCTGTAACTGATATCAATCCGTGGTCTAACTCAACAAAACAAATCAAGTCCTTACAAGTCAACTCTTGAAAATAATAGCTTTGCTCTGAAATAATATTTATGTAATGTACGGAATTTTCAGCGGAATTTATTGCATAATATTTTCTTTTCGTCCACGATCTTCAAATAAAAGACTTGACTGACTGACTGACAGTAGATCGTGTGACACAGTTCTGTCTATCCTACCCGAAGCGCAAATCAAGCCATTATTATGATATCTATTCTTTTCTCTCCTTCGAGTAATACACAACGACGTTTTGTTGAATGCCAATTATGTTAACAGTTCAGGAGTACATTTTGTGAAGCAAGGACACCATTGAGGAACGGTCATCTCGTGTATTGGGATGATCTGTCATCCGTCGAGTTGGATAATGCTGTTTCTCATGTTTCATAGAAATTTGCCAATAAAGAGGTTGTAAATGTTTTAAATACTAGCCAGAGTAAACAACACTAACAGAGGTCATTTTTTACCAAACTTAAACAAACTGAATAAGAGAAACTCTATGCAATGTATATATTGATGGAAGTATTCGGTAACCCACGTTTTAAGGAGGTCGTCAACAAATGATAGGTGATTCACTAATTTACTCACTCATATATATATATATATATATATATATATATATATACGACAAAAATTCAAATTGCGCGGATTGTCAGTCCATTTGTTTCTGTGATAAAATCAATCAATACACCGAAAAAGGTTAAAAATTATGACATTTTCGACAGACAACTCACTCACTCACTCCGTTGTTAAACACGTGCCGATGTATACGGTATTCAGTCAAAGCATTATTAACTTTTAGTCTTTTTCAGTATGCATATAGTCTACCTATCTATCTATCCATCTATCTAGCAATGTTGGTTGCTAGGACAATTTGGCCGTTAACTATGACACAACAAGTAGATTACAACTCATTTATCAACCTTGACTTGAAGGCGGTTAAATTGGTCTTAAAAATGGAAAGCTTATTCATTACTAATAGTCACTAGTGAATATATTTGTATATGCGTATTCACAACTTAACATTTCTACTGGTTAAGTTTAATTAATATCTAAGCATTACGTAATCAATAAGGTGGCTGCTCCGTATTGTACAATTCTACCTGTTAGTATATGTCTACAGAGTTTTGATAGAGTGTAGAATTTCACTCAAACTAGACATGTAAGAAAGATATTTTTATCATACAACACTTTAGATAAACCAATAAGATAAGTGTTAGTATTGCCTTTAATTAAGTAGTGCAGTTGTCCTCTTCAACTCGGGAACCCCTAGAGTTGAAGCATCTGCAATATACTACTGGCAAAAACAAACTCATGTGAGTATCTTTCTTTCTGTCAAATAAGATAGAGAGTGGAATCCTGTTTTACCAGTATTACCGTGCTGCAGTAGTCACTACTTGCAGACTCGAAGATTATCAGTCCACTTCTGATATTGTGATACTGTCGACTGCTTAACCAAAAGGAAGATATTTTAACTCTTGGAGGAAAGTCTCTCAAAGCGATTCCATTTCTTAAATGTAGGTGGCACTTGTTCCCTGTGCCCCTCCCGCCCCCCCACACGGTGAACTGAGAACGCCAGCGTCTCGGGATTTTCCAATCCGATGACCACTGTGAATATTTTCATTCTTTGTTTATTTCCTCTGTAAACTTCTAGAGACTAGGCGCTGTTCTGCTTCGGACACTTTGGTATGTATTCAATTTCTCCTGCCTAGTTCATCAAGTGAAGAAAACAAATCCAAATCCCATCGTTTTAGGTAGTATTTTAATTGCTTTTGCCTAATAGGTGATTCCAAACACCACTAACACCCCCACGCTCCCTCACCCCTTGGTTTAACTTTTTTAGACAAATATACTTTGACATGATCTGTTTTATATTTTGTCTTTTGATGGCTCAAGTTAAGCACACAAAAAAAGAAAAAAAGAATTAGTAGCACACAATGCCTAGAGAGAGTGACACACGAAACGCTACTACTGATATGAGTAGACATTTATATATGCTATTAAGTAAATATGCCTAATATAAATCTAGGGTTCTAAATGACATCTGATATATATTAGCAGTTTTCTTCTGTTATAGAATGATACATTTATGCAGTATAATCTTATTCACATTGTAGAACAATAATAATAATCATTTGTATGCACTTATTACCGCTTACACGCACGCACACACACACACACACCAATGTACACCTCAAAGAAAATTTTGTGATTGTAGTGTAATACTGAAAAAAAAGGGGAGAGAATTAGTCTATGCATTTCCCAGAACTTCTTTTGTGAAATATTAGCCCTGAATTCTAGTGTCCAGTATATGTGTACACTTACATGCCTATAATACCTGTGTTGCGTGTGTGTGTGTGTGCGTTTGTGCTTTAGTATAGACGACAGTGCAAGGTGGTTAACCTTGTTCAAGGAACCAAAAAGTTATCCAAACGCTTAAAACAACTTTCAACTAACTGTCCACCATGGTAAAAAGCTACACAGATTAGTCGGCCTGAATATAGGACAGGTAAATCGGAGAAATGACTTTCACACTAAGCCTAAATTTACAGATGGATAGATCAAAATGGTTAGAATAATATTATATATATATATATATATATATATATATATATATATATATATAAACTCCATTAATCAAATACACAGTCATGATCAAAATGTAGGAACTTTTTTCGTTTGCTTAAACTAACATTCAGAGCGATACACATATTGTAGAAAGATGGGAACACAGAATGACTCAGATAAATGGAGGGCACCGTTGAGTGGAAAATCTAGTTGTTCTGTCGTCAAAATTTGATAATGGCTTGATGTTAATTAAGGGAACATTGGAAACCAGGGGTTACTGACACAGCTGTTTCATTCTAGTTAAGGGACTCTTCATCAGTACACACGTCCAGTGGGGCTCGAACCCAGGGTATTCCGGTTGCAAGGTTAGGTTGTTGACCATTCAGCCACTGGGACCCGATACAATGACCAGTGCATGAATTCTAACTTCTACCAATTCGTGAATTTAGTGTGACCACCAGCCAGTGTCATCAGAGGCAAGTATCTGTCCTCAAGCCAGACCTAGAAGGTACTTAGTGGGTTGGAACCCTGGTGAGTGAGTACTAATGAAGAGTCCCAAACTGGGACGGAACAGCTGTCCATTACTCCCTGGTTTCCAACGGTTTTCTAACTGACGTGAATCCGTGATACATCTTGACGAATACAGTAACTTTTGGTAACTTCTTTTTTTAAATGACACAGTTTTATTTAGAAAAAGACGTAGAGGAACATCAGGGCTTAATAATCATAAACTCAAAGGTTTGATAAATTCCTTATCCGTAGCTCCAACATTATATGTAGAGAGACACAGAGACTAAACATTGATGCGGCCGGCAGTTTCAAGAACAACTTGTCCTACTGATGAGTCCTTCTAATGCTTGGTGAAGCAGCAGTACATACGTATCTATATGCATCGGTTGTACGGTGGTAGGATTCTCTCCAATCACATACACAGTTCAAGGCCCTACTTCCCGCTGATGCATTCCTATGCCTTATTTGAATTAAGTATGGAAAAAAGGAAGGTTAGGCGTGAGGCTAGCAACCCCACACTGTGAAAACAACATCATGTTTAGTGAAACTTCAAGGCTCCAGTCTTGGACTCTTCTAGATTTTTCGGCATTTAATGTTAGCTATTTAAAAAAACACAGATTAAATAGAATTCCAGTTAAGTTTCTTCTCTC
Organism: Trichobilharzia szidati; assembly: GCA_944472155.2. NCBI lineage: Eukaryota > Metazoa > Platyhelminthes > Trematoda > Strigeidida > Schistosomatidae > Trichobilharzia > Trichobilharzia szidati. The sequence continues at coordinate 40,416,523 of OX235279.1, forward strand.
CTTTCATATTTTATCATCCAGAATTGTTTTGCTTTCCTTTAAAAAGGTTGACGAAAGTACCGCAGCAAGAACTGATTTACACCAACAAAGAACAGATTTAAATTATGGTAATTCATGTCATGCCTACCAGCCTCCTCTAGAATTGCATCAAAACGAAACAGTTGATCTCTCCTCTGTGAATTGTCATCGGAATAGCGAACAATGGAAGCATCTATTGAAATCAGGGATGGCTGAGATGAACGCAAAGACGTCCTGTGGCATAAGTAATCAAAATCCAGAAATTCTAACTGGTGAAGTTCAACTGAACGAAAATTTACCTCCTTTGACTAATCCAGATATACCAGCCTATCTGTCATCATTCTACTCTAAGAGTAATGAATGCTCTGAACAGCCATTTTTGGTAAATGAGGAAAATTTGAAAACAAATTTATGGGATAATAAATCAAAAGTTAGTGATTTTGAAACAAATAATTCATTGATAAATAATTCTCATTCTTTTTCTTCACCACAATCACCGGCTGACGAATCCAACACTCAGAGTGTGCCTAGAACGCTTTTTAGTCAACCAGAATATCTTCAGGCACACAGTTTAGTTGCATGAGAGGAGTTGTATGCCTTTTTATGGGGACAGTTACTTTTTAGCACTGTGACTTGCTAATCAGAAAATTAATTGTAGCAATGAAATATTTGATAGGTATATTCTGAGATTTTGATTGGACACTAGTAACTAGTGTGACGTGTCTAGTCCTTTCTTTGGTACAGACTGAATTCTATCAGTCAGGTATTTGCAATGTGGCCATTATTCTAGGTAGCTCACTATCACGGTGCACAGTGATTTGATGATATTTGATAGTTGGAGACAATTGGCAGGAAGCCTTGGACCTAGGTTTCGTGCTAGTTGGCACTCATCAGCACCAGTCTGTACCAAAGAAAGGATTAGACACGTCACACTAGTTACTAGTGTCCAATCCAAATACCCACTACAGTCCTACAGGAGGTCAGCCACGAGCCCGAATAGCTTAGTGGTAACGTCTCTGACTGTGGTACTCATGGGGTGTCGCAGGTTCGAGTCTCAGAAGGGACATGAGTTCCTTCAAGGTTGCAGATACGTCCTGCTGATGAGTGCTAACTAGCACGAAACCTAGGTCCAAGGCTTCCTGCCGATTGCCTCCAACTATCAAATATCATCAAATATTCAGAGATTCTTTATTATTTCATGTAGTATTCAGAAACTTTTATATCCAGAGGTTTAATAATAATAATAATAATAATAATAATAATAATAATAATAATAATAAGGCCTTAAAGGTATTGTTTAGTTACCGTTTGACTGAATTCACCTCATGTATAAGCTGGAGATGTCAAAGCCAGCCAGAATCGGAGGGGCAAGCCAGGCCTTTATCACTTTGAATTAGTTTATAAATCTTCCACACCCTGCAGTATAAAGAACCGAATTCGGATTTTTCAACACAAGTGTTAAGTCACTCAGTTCTTCTATATGGGTCAGAGACTCTAATTCGCCCTGTATTGAAGATCAAATGGACAGAAAGAATCAGCAAGAAGAAACTATGGGGACAGACCAACCAAGAACGTATTGCCCGATACATATGCAAGAGAAAGTGGAGATAGATAGGGCACAGTCTGAGGAGACCGTCGAACGACGTCGAGCGCATTTCCGGTCATCGTTCGAGTGCAACTCGAAGGCGAAACGATGAGTTGGGCGTGGATACGGGGGTAACATAGAGGAGGAGATGAAAGTTTGTGGGCAATTGTGGAGTTGAAGAGGACCGTAGAGAACAGGACCAAGTGGAGATGTGTTGTTAAAGCCTTATGTTCTTCTCATAACCCAAGGGAACAACAACAATAATAGTAATAACAACAATATTTTAGACTAATCACTCCCCTGTCCGACTTAGTTCCAATGTCCTTTAGGGGCTCGTTTCTATGGTCCTAGTTAACTTTCGATTACTGATGTCAATTTGATTTCATTCGTATTACTGTTTCAAATGTTATTTGATATCAGAGAAGCATTTACATGAACCTTTACACACAGTTGTATTAGTTTCCCTAACCATTTCAATAACTGACTCACTGTCAAGAAGCTCTACAAACAGTTGCATAAATATGTTTAGTGTGAAACTAAGCACCATAAACTCATCAAGTTTACCTGTAGAACTACCTCAGGTATTCCATTATGGGTAAATTTTTATTTTGATAGAGTCTCACAGTGTTATACAGTAATATTTACTGATGACGTTTCGAGCACAAACTATTGCTCATAATCATATCATATTGCTCATAATCATATACCCATAATGGAATTACACTCTACCACAGTGCCCAAGTTTTATTCTTATATCAATGCTACCTCAGGTATTGTTTATAGATTCTATATAACAGAGATTTTTGTATTTGATAACCTTTATAAACTTTTACAAATACGACTGAACTGATTGCTACATCTGTTGTAGTATTTTGTACTCTACAATACTTTGAAATTGGCTGTTTACAAAATAAAGATAGTCGAAGAACTGTCACCTAGTAGCTAATGGATACACGTATTGACCAAGTGGAACTCATCACTTCAACAGTCTTCTGCTCCATATATACAATCGTTTCTAATTTTGTGAAATCCCTATAAACACTGTGGGTAGTACTGAGGATATGCTGTCACACATTAGGTGTTTTCAGCTTTCAAGGTAAACTTCAGGCTGTTGTACAGCTGAAGATATGCATAAATTCGCCAAACGTAGATGACTGATTTGTAGAAACAGGTAACTTTATGGCTTGGTGTGATGGAAAATTATAAGGTTGTACAAATCCTACGATTAACTCACTGTTTTAGTATATTGTCAAATATGTTTCAAAATCAAAGGTTATGGGGAATGCAAATATTCCAGTGGTAGGAGGGTTATATTTATAAAATTTCATTTATATTTTAGTGAGTTTGAAGCAAAGCTGATATATTTCTGTTTGGAGGATCATGAGCTGACATTAGTTAGAGGACCATTGGAAAACCTGGGAGTACTGGACAGCTTTTTCACCCTAGTTTGGGACTCTTCATCAGTACGCACCCACCGGGTCTACGAGCTTGCCTTGTAACCAGAAGGTCCTGGGTTCGAACCCCATGCAGTGGGTGCGTACTGTGAAGAGTCCCAAACTAGGACGAAACGGACATCCAGTACTTCCTGTCGGTTTTTCAGTGGTTCTCTGACCGATGTCAGCTCATGATGAAATCCTCCAACTAATCAAACAAAATCTCTACAAAACGAATACTTGATAACATATTTTTATTTACAATGTTTTACAGAATGCCCTGTATAATGCACAGCCGGATCAATCACCGCACAAATACCTACATCTTGAATCAATGAAAATGGCAGCCGCTGCCTTTGCATGGCAAGCAAGTATGGCTACTAGGCAACAGTATAATAACAATAACAATAATAATAATAGTAATAATAACGATGATTATGTTAACTATGAGCTGTTGTGGAATCACTGTAACCCAGTTAATACTGAATGTTTAACACAAACAGGGAATGAAGGAAGAAGTCTGGAGAATATTGAAAGTCAAATGACTGAATGGTATTCAAATTGTAATGACTCTGTAGCAAATACAAATCATATGAATATTAAATCCTCATTCGAAAATGTAAAACTACAAGGTGAATACGCATCATTATCCTCAGGTTCATCAACTAGTGAAGATTCTTCAGTGGGATTAAATGAAACAGATTTCAATTTGACCGCATCAAGTCAATCATCATCAAACAGATTATTAAAATATGATCAACAATTATGTTGATATACCACAACATTAGAAGCTATCCATAGATGGATAAGTGAATAAAATATTATTTTCTTTTTTCTCTCTTACTACTGATAATAAAGACAGTAGTTAGCGTAAATATTACAAATTTTGTGTGGAAGAAGATAACTGATTGAACATACTTCATACTTCAAAATTTTGACATTGATTTTCTTTTCACTTGATGAAAGTGTGATTCCATACATATTTATTATAAGATATCTATATATATACATATAAATATATAAGTATATATAAACATAATGGGTTGTCTGTGAAGTGTTAACTGAGAATAACATACGGATACGAATGTTATTATTGCACTATGTAAATGTTATCATTATTATAAATAGTGCATTGAATAAGCATATTATTCCTTGATGAAGATTTATTTCCACTTTCCGAAGTTTATAATGTTCTTATAGGAGCGCTGCTAGTGCTAGTAATACAAATATTCCGATTTATCTCTTTGTACGAGGAACAACGTTAACTAATATAGGATTGGATTAGGAAAGAGCTAGGGATGGGCAGACGAAGAAATATCACCTTACCATGAAGTCACTGATCATCAGTCTGCGCCCAAATAGGCAGGTGTTGACTTTATAGCTGAATACTCAATTTACTGAAAATTAATGGCTGGAAGTTATCAGTGACAGGGAGAAAAACAGTTCTCAATATATATATATATATATATATATATATATATATATATATATATATATACGATACCATCTTGCGAAAATCCTGGTCATTCTACAAGCACTAATTCTTACTCCCATGCACACTCTTTCACCTCCCTTTCATGCACTTTTTAGAGGTCTGACAGCTAGAAATGATGCAATCTGTACAGCGTTCCACGTTGCGAACTCAGTTTAAAAGCCTCCAACATATTTGAGTACGACATGTCTGGTGCACTAATGGTGAACACATACTTGTGAAACCCATTTCAGTACTGATTGAGTTTCGACATAGAACTTTGCACTGAAGTGCAGTAGTTCAACTTGACACACCCCATGTAGCATACGATAGAAGACAGCAGAGAAAAAAGAGATTTGAAAGAACGAAAATAATCAGAAATGTGAGGGCGAAAGAATAGTAATATGGAAAAACATGAAGGTTTTTTGTGGATATGGGACGTTGACAACGAGGATTTTCAACCAGCCATATCACCTCCAATTGTCTCCAGACGTCATTGGTTCTTACCGTCCTGAGGACATCTACCAGTCAGGCAGCCCGTCTATACCTCCCTACGTGGCCACTGGCTGGCTTAAACTAACTGTTGTTATGCAATTTATTGACTGATGACGCCATGTTTTCGTCTAACCACCACGTGCTAGCTAGCTCTTTTTCAAGCTGATCCATCCATCCTATTTCAGCTGAGTTAACATTGCCCGTCAGTCAAGGAAGGCAATCGATGCCTAGACATGTGTAACACATGTCCTAGACAACTTACTCAATCAATTTAACTGCTTCACAACCTCGTCAATAGATTTATTTTCCCTCATCCATTACCTAGCACTCAACCAATGCCTCACCAACTGACCATAGCCCTTATTATTATGCCACCTAACACTAGATGTAGATGGAACGCAGACACATATGATCGAAGACAGCCAGCTAGATGTCTTCGTTTTCATGTGTTCCATTTTCAATGGTGATGTTTTAGTCACAGTCCGCCATAAAGGAGGTTGGAGCGAACTGCTGAACAATATACACGTACTTTGATATCACATCTACTAAGCCAGAGATGGTATAAGTCAGCAAAAACTATATGAGCCTTCTATATCTGTCCTAAGGTCATTCCAGTACAAAATAAACTGTGGTGTTCATTATTATATTCGATCTTGAGATTGAATGTTTACATTACTATTGGAATAAATGGATTTCTATCGGCTTCTTACGTGTTCTGAATTCTGGTTTCCTTGTGACTTTACACTATTTGAAGAAAGATACCTCAAAAACAGCTGAGACATTAAAGTCTACGAAGTCAATATGGAGGTCTGGTGAGTAGTTCGAAGCCAGAGCACAGACATATTCATGGAAGTCCTCTCAACTATTTTCGTTACACTCATGATGATAGCCATAGTTTAAGACTATATAAGGGGTAATTGTAGGTGAGAGATTGTAACTTGCTTTTACAGTTTGAAAAAAAAGATGCTCTCAGCATGTGATGAATAGACCCGTCAACAATTATATGAAGTTCAACAAATGTTCTAATGCTAGCTGAGGACAAAAATCGATGGTAAGCGGTTAGATGGCTGGAGGGGGATGGGAACCTAAGTTACAAATAAAACTGTATTTGTGTACAATAGTTTCCTGGTAGAGTATTCATAAACTAGCTGTCATAGTGTTTACAGGAATCTTCACCAGGCTGATTGGATTCTGCCTTTCGATGATAGCAGTAATTATGCTCCTACAACATCAGTTCGTATAATAGTGTATATATCAGCCAAGCTGTTGACCGTTACGACTGTACATGCATTGACTCCACAAAAAATCATCAATATAATAATAATAATTTAACTATGTACCCAACTGAGCATCGGCAGTATAGCAGTAGGGTGCTCGTGAGCCACACATGAGGTCCGGGGTTCAATCTCCTTTCAACGAACTCTTAAACCTCAATTAGCTGGTAGTAAGTCCGGTACAGAGGGAGGATTGGACGTGAGATTAACGGCTCTACTCTGTAAAAGTTAACATCATTGCTACTGATACTTCGAAGCGCATGCTTGAAACCCTATGTCCCACTCGGAACACGAAGGAATAAAATAATAATAAATAAATACCCTATCTAATTATCATAAGCTCTCTTCATCAACCCTAGTTTTTGCGAAGACATTGTAAAGCTATGAAAGTCGCTTATGGACAACTAATATTACAGTGGTCAAAAGTAGTACCTATAAGTAATATAATACAAAGTAGAATAGGCTAGTAATAGTCAAACTAAATATGAAGTAGGTTCACGTCAGTTTTCGGGGATACATGGACGATTGGTCTGGATAATCATATCTCAATTAGTAGCTTAGACAACAATATCCACTGTTCAGTCATGACTCGCTTAAGGATTTAGAAGAAAACTAAAACACCCTCAGCTACTCAATTTACTAGGACAAATCAGCTGACGTTTGCACAAAGGTAGTAGATTTAATTAAATTTTACGCCTTAAATAATTTAAACTTCTATGGCATATGACTGACTAAGCTTTAGAAACGCAGAAGCTTGATTTGCAACACTCCATACAGCACACAGAGGTCAGGGAAAGAGAGAAATTCAAAGCAACTATAATAAGCAGAAGTGTGAGGCAAAAAGAACAGTTACACGGGAAAAAATAAAGAGTGAATACCTCTGCGCAACTGAGAACGATTTTTCAGCCATATCACCAATAGTCTCAAGCTACTGGTTCTTCACAGACATAACTCTAACCTAACTAGAAAGGCTGTATCTCCCCACGTGGCCGAAACCAATTGGTTTGATGCCATGTTTTGTTTGACTACCACTAACTATTTCCCAACCTAAGCCTATGTTAGTTAACACTGTTTGACTGACAAGGGAGGTGTTGAATTGGTATCCGCATCACTTGTCCTAGCCATATCAGTCAATGCAACTTCACAACAAGAGTCCTGGGTCACTAACTGGCTGCATTCCTACTTCTCTAACAGAAAGCAGTACACCATATATAAAGGTAAATCCTCCTCTGCTGTACTCACTGAAGCCGGTGTCCCCCAAGGTGATGTACTCTCCTCACTTATCTTCTCTTTCTTTCTACATGACTTACCATCTTCGAATGACATGAATTTTGTTAAATATGCTGACGATCTGACTGCATCTTTGCCTGTCAAGTGTCATAGTTACTGCCCCTAACTAAATTGCGTTTTATCAGAAATCAGCCAGTGATCCAAGGAAAACGGTCTTACCTTAAATCCCTCTAAATGTCAAACAGTCAATTTCACTTTCAGCCATAAATCTGACCTAAACAAAGTGGTTAGCACTGACGAGGTGTGCAACATAGATGGCACTGAAATAGAGACCAAGTCGGAAATTAAATATCTTGGCGTCATTCTATCTGCTGATCTTTCCTGGTCGTCTCATATCTTGATGATTTCTAAGAAAATATTCCGTCTTACCTTCTACATCAAGAAGTTAAGACATTCTAGAATAATTCAAGCCTTACTCTTACGATTCGTTAACTCTTGCATCCTGCCTATTATTCTCACTTGTTCCCCCTCAGTTTTCGCAGGGCTACTGGAGAAGGACTATATCTTAATACGTAGGGTGTTAAAGGTTGTGAGCAATGTGCCACTTAACCAGCTTGTTAATATTCTGGTCGACAGGCACATGGACTCATGTGAAAAATGGGCCAGATCCATTTTATCTAACTCACACCACCCTCTTCACTCACAACTCTCCCCTTGCATCTCATCAGGCGAAACCAGAAGCCTATATAGAAAACTATATGCTCGCACCAGCAAGTACAAAAACTCAACCATACCCTACCTAGCTCGTGTTCTGTGCGATAAAGAAAGCATTAGGCGTGACATCTATAATTCATTCAATAGTCAGTAGTACAACTGGACCTCGTCCTTCCAACTCATATCATTTATAGGTACGACATTTTCTTTCTTTCTTTTCCTATTCTCTCTCTCTCTCTTTTCCGTTATGTGCTGCTTTGTTTCTTTCTCTCGCTTACGCCAGTAAATATGACAGCACCTACTTTTCCAACACTGTTCAGCTCTACCTTTGCTACCGACATGCCACTGTGTTGTTGTATTAATGAACTTAGATTTCCTTAATCTATGTAGAATTCTGTTTATTGATAATAAACTAAATGGATGCAATACTGTAGTAAAAATGCTGAGAATCCCATTCTGTATCACAAGTACTGTTTTTGGAATAAAGCAAATTATTATTATTAACTTCCCTTCCTTACCTCTAGGCCCAATGTTAATGTTACCCACCCTATTCTATCATCTAACATGGGAGATAGAACGCAGGCACCTATGATCAAAGACAACTAACTGGCCTTTTCATGTCTTTCACTTTCAAAGACCATGTCTCACAATCAACAGTAAAGGAGGACAGAGAGAACTGATGAGCAGTAAATACGTCCTTTGATTGATAGGCAGATGTAAGAACTACACGCCAGGGATGACGTAGATTGGTGAATGCCGCACTAGACTTTGTATCCGTGTGGTGATCGGTCCATTAGGCCCAATGCAACTTCCCAATTCAGTGAAGTGATCACAACACGTACCACCACTTCTCTCCTAATGTTCAAGCTAGGAGTTGGTGTAGACCAGTTCTACATCACCGTCTTGCATTTAGTAGAGGCATGTCAAAGATAACAACATTTCTGTTAAAGGTGTTCAGAAAACTCAGCATACTCACTTAGAAATACAAGTTGATCTCTCAGTCACTAAAGTCGATTCATGATAGAGTTAAACAAAACTGTAAACACTAAGCATCCCTGATGTATACCACTGGTGCCTTCATTAGTGTGATATACTTTCTCGGCACTCCCTTCACAGCCAAACATTGCGACGGAGGCAAGTGTCGCCTACAAGTCAAGAAATATGCCAAGTATTGAACACAGGTATGTTCCAGAATTTGTCGGAAGGTGAAGCCATATGTATGACATATCCAGACTTCTACATTATGCCTATCTGCTTCAGATCTCCGCTTTATAAAAATAGACTTCTTAAAATCCATGCAAAAATACTGACTCTCCCATTGTTATTTGCATAAGCTACTTTACTTGCCATGTATTCTAAAAATTCTGGAAGTAAGGTAGATAAAAGCTTTACGCGCAAACATGTTAGTAACGAAGGATTTCCTGTGAATCGAAATACCTCCCACTTTTCTTTGTATACATCGACTATTTGACTTCGGAATCGGGGTACATTGGTTGTTAATTCAGTGACAGCACTCACACATAGATGAGATAAAACTTCGAATAGTCTTTTATGATTCACAACAGAGAAACTGGTGGCCTGCGAAGTTATCAAATATCAGAGAGCTGCCAACTAGTGATTTATATAACTCAGGGTCCAAAAAGCGGAAAAATTGGTGTATCGCTTCCAAATGTCTCAGGGATGCGAAATAGTGGTATTGCGGCTTGTGATTATGCGTTTTTAAAGCTGATTCGGGCCTAATATCGTTCAGCTAGGCTACCTTGCTTGCTACTCATAAATCCTGTAGTAACCATAGCAGAAGCTATATGGACGGTATGCGCGTGAGTTATGCCATTCCAATAAGTCGCTTATATGATTGTGGATGGTTTCCTATAGTCTTGGTAGACGTATAGAGGCTATTCGAATGTTAAATCGGTTGGGGGCAGATAACGACTTCATTAAATTTGATAGGTGCTCGCTTCGCTAATACAGGGGCCTGTGTCACTGTAGAGTTGCTATGCATGCTACTCTGACCTATGATAAAGTGTTTGGCTAGTCTTGTATGCGAGATGGGCTGTATTGAGCCCATCTATGCAATGCATAACTGATTAATGCGATCATTGGTCCGTGCAACTATGCTTAGCTACACAGCACCAAAATATATGTACTGACAGTGCGAATGGTCCGCCGAGGAAGCGGGCTTTCGAGTGGTTGCGCCAGTCGTCTCATCTCACAAGAGACAGGGATAGGCTCATTAAGTCAGCTATGGTCCCTTAGATCATATATACTACATGGGTGGTAATTGTAGTAATTCTATAGCTAATACATGCATTTATGCTCTGACATGCAAGAGGTCGAACGAGTGCATTTATTAGAACAGAACCTCGATAGTTACCAGTCAATACTGAAAATTATATTCTGTGCTAAAAAGGAGACACATCACTGTTTCTATTGAATAATAAACTATGATTACCATGAGACTATGGAATTCCCTTCTGATAGCTAAATGCTTGCTGAATTTTATACAAAAGAAATATGTCATCACAGAAAAGAGTTTTTGAAATATATATATTTTACTCCAAATATACAACTTTATCAACAAACAAAAAAAATATAGCTTAGAAACGAATCTTGATAAGAGATGGATTTTGTGAATCTGAAATATTCTTTCCACCAGTTACAAATACAGTCCCAGAATTACTGCTCATGGATTGCTCAAATGCATGTAGTAGTAGTGGGTCAGCAGATTTCAATGGACATTTGCACATGTATACAAGTTCATTCACGTGTAGATTGTTCATTAGCATAGATCTTTGACAAGAAGAAAAAACAATTAACATAATAAAAAACCCACAGTTAAAACAAAACTGTCTTCGTCCAAGTGGAACGTAGAACTTTACACTTGAGTTTTAAAGTGTTCAGTAGCGGCAGTGTTTCTTTCACCGGACGGAGCTGCTAGTCTCACGCCAAACATTGCCTCTATATCAGACTTACTACGGGATAAGCGAAGTTTACGATTGCGTCGGTCGAGGATCGAATGGCGGACTACGTACGTCGTTGGTAAGCATTTTAACACAGTCACCGACACACACACACACAGAGTTTGAGCAGTCTCTTTCAGTGTTAGTGAATTTCCACATGAACCAATGACATATATGCGGGGCAGCACACTAACTTCAGAGGTCATGAAGATTCCTGGCCAACAGTAACAGCAGACAACAATCAGCATGGGAAGCATCGTTTCAACTACAGGCGGAACTGATGAGGATATCAAAGTGGGGATTGGGAACGCAAGACAAGCTTTTAATACGCTCAAGTCTGTGTGGAGATCAACAGCACTTTGTATGGAAAAAAAGATGCGAATGTTCAACTCCAATGTGAAGTCAGTGCTACTATACGGATCAGAGACTTGGCGCGTCAAGAAAGACACTTTGAACAAGACTACAGACCCCTATCAACAGCTGCCTTTGCTCAATACTCAAGAGTAGATGGCCGGTCAGAAAAGATCAGCAACAGGGATCGCTGGCGATCAGCGAACCAACCCAGCAGGAACCAATTGTGTAACAAATATGCAGGAAGAAATGGAGGTGTATTGGCCACACTCTGAGAAAACCACCAAGTGACATCACACGCCAGGCTCTTGAGTGGAACCCGAATGGGAAGAGGTGAGTTGGTCGTCAGTGCGAGGGCGACAAGGAGGAGGTCATGCGAAGAGGATACGAAAGCATGTGGGCAGACGTGTAGCCAGGTGAAAACTCTAGCAGAGAACCGAACGCAATGGAGACGTGAGGCTGAAGCCCTTTGTTTCTCTAGGAACCTAAAGAAACAATAATAATACTCTAACTTCAACAGTTGGGTACCTGCAGGTTGAAAGAGATATCCTGTCCATTCTCTATGCTCAAGAATTCAAAAAATGTGGTCTATAGATACTGTCAGTAAAAAGCTGAATAACCTTTGTAATGCTTTATTGAAAGAACACGTGTCAAAGAAGACACTACTTATAGGTTAGGCATTAAAAGGTGACACTTTTACTGAGGCGATTAAAAGTCGTCCTTCCAAGTGTACCAAACACTCTTTTTATGCCTATGATCTACACTTAGCATTCTCCAGAGGCAGTATGATTTGACAACAGGGTCAAGGACAAACTAATGCTTATGTTCAAGCTTATGTGCATTCACTCTTTCACATGCTCCTGTAGAGCTAACTACATTGGACGTTACAAGTGTGTTCTCCGCAAACGCGTAGCTGAACGCTGACCGCTCCGTCTTCCTTTATGACTGTGACAAATCGCCATTGAAAGTAGAACAAATGAAAACGCCGGCCAGCTAGCTGTCTTTGACCATAGGTGTCTGCGTTCTATCTCCCGTGTTAGGTAGTATAATAGGTTGGGCATCCAGTGTTAGGAAAGTCTATCAATGAGGTTGTGGAGCTACCCCAATTGAGATGGTTAAGTATGCCCAGCCATCGTCTTTTCTCGACGGGCAATGTCAACTGTCTGGTTGAGGTCAGGTTGGAAGACAGCCAGTGGTGGTGAAACGAAAACATGACACTACTCCATAAAATCTTGGACAGTTAGTTTGACTCACGCAGGGAGGTGAAGATTGTCTGGTTGTGGTCATTGGGATTTTAAGCGCCGATATATGGATACAGTGATATGGCTAAACATCGCCACTGTTAATGTTGGCGCAGATGCATTCACTCTCTGTTATTTCTCATATCCACAAAAAAATTCCCTCATGTTTTTCCATATTAATATTCTTTCTCCCTCACATTTTTGATTATAATCGTTCTTTCGAATCTCCTTTTTTCTCTTTTGTCTTCTCTTGGATGCTATATGGTGTGTGGCAAGTTAGATTACTGCACTTCAGTCTAAAGTTCTATATCGAAACCAGTCATTCATTCAGTTTGATTGGTGAAAGGCGAACATAGGATGACAAAATCTGCCATTTGTGAACATCTTCTTGAGGCAGGTTATTCAACCACAAGCAATTCATCCATTAAAGCCACTGTAAAAGTCGGAGTTTTCTCCACTTATGCGTAGCCGAAGTTATGGTGGTATATATATATATTCTGTAAGAATTAGAAGTGTCTATTCTTCAAATATGGTCAAGAAATATATCTCAAACTAAGATGAAACAGCCGTCCAGTACTCCAGTGCTGGTTTTCAATGGTTCTCTAACTGATATCAATCCGTGATCAACTCGTAAAAACAAGTATAATCCTTACAAACCAAACTATAGAAAATAATCTCAATAACCAATCAAGACAACCTCAATCTTTAGAAAATCAACCCCCCCCCCAATCAGAACAATCTATTATCCTCTGACCAAAAATGTGGCTAAAATGTATAAATATGGTGTAATTTTCCTTAATAAAAAAAGTTCGTTACCCAAGTCTCTTGTCCGCTTCCATTACTGTATTAGTAGGTTGAAAGCTTGTTAAAAATGTGTGAGAGTACATTTTCAATTACAAGGGTATGATAATTGCAGGATTAAAACAGAAAAAATAAGAGGAAAGTTAACATAATCATTGAACAATGACGGATAAACAAATGAATGGGAAGACAACACACACGTACACAGGGAAATATTATAACTATGACAAAAGAAACTCACTTTATTTGATCTTCTAATTGACTGTAATAATAGTCAGGAAACAATCCCGTCAGACAAATAATTCTCGGTTGTTTCAGCTCATAGACTGATGATTCTGATGGAATTTCACCCAGGGCTTGTGAATAAATTGGCGACAGACTAGCATTGGTCAAACATGGGTTATCACTATAAAGAAAACCAAATGAAAAATGTAAGCGGAGAACAGCTACTATTCAGTATTATTAGCATTAGGGGTTAAAAAAAGAATACATAAAACAACCCTGTCTGATAATAAAACAGAAAGTGGAACTGGATTTAGAAGAGAAGAACATTGGTTTGGTTCAACATATACTGCTCTATGACTTTATTCATAGTATGTGGTGGATAGTTTTCCGACAACTGACAAACGACAGAATTTAAGATAGGAAAGGCTGGCCTGGAGCGTCGGGGGCATAGCGGTTAGGGCGCTTGCCGGCCATGCACATGGTCCGGGGTTCGATCCCCGGCCGGCGCATTCCTTTACCTCACTAAGCCAGAAATAATACTGGTGAAGAGGAAAGGTTGGACATGAGGCTAGCAACCCCATCCAGTAAAATAAACACTGCTAAAGAAACTTCAAGCTTGTAGCTTGAAGCCCTATGCTCCACTGGGGAACGTGAAGGAAAAAAAAACTATCAACAGTTGTGATTCACTTAGTTGAAATTGTAGAAACACCCATCAGAGTTATTCTAGCGTAGAAGACAACTGAGGTAATTACTTACTTTGACTGGCAATCTGCAGCGGCTGAGTTAGAAGAGGAAATTCCAGTCGCCAGGTAGGATAAAATCGTTAGCCCCAGTTGAATATTTACAGTATTTAGGTAGCTCGAAGGTTTCTCCACTTCTTGGCATCTGTTTGTTTCTTCCTGTTTCATTGGCACTTTTTCCCATATAACGAAATCGGGCAAGCGAATAGGTGACCCAGTGTAGTCAAAGACTTCACATTGTGGTCGGATCTTCATGAGAAAAACAGGGAAAGAAATTGCCGATTAAAATAAAGTTATTTGTTTAATTAATACAGGGAAATATGAAGGTTAATCACATAACGTGTTTGTCGGTGCTTTAATTAGCCAACAATATCATTTTGAGACAAATACAGATTCCAGTTATTTTTCATTTACGGAACACAGGAAAGAAAGTGCCTGTAGGAGTGAGCTTTTATCACTATTTAAAAAAAATTTTTACTCCTTTTTGTTCCTAATGAAACATAAGGCTTTAAGCTTCAGTAGCAGAGGTGATTTTTAAGGGGTTTAGTTGCTAGCCCGACCTTCTGTCTTTGATGGACTTACTACTCCCGGCTAGTGCATTTGACGAGGATTGAACCCTATACCACGTGCTTTTGGAGAGTATTCTACCGCCGAACCACTGATATACCTGTGAGAGTGAGTTAATTAAAATCCATTTATGGTTGTGGTGTGGAGAATTTTCGAATACCTAAGCTATCTGAAAGGTCAAGCCTACTGAGTATTGAAAGAATGGGGGAGGCGGATGATTGTTGTGACAATGTAAGTAAAAATACCAAGAGACGCACATGGTAATTAAACTAACCATTACAAGAATACGATACACACCAACCAGTATAATGCTGACTACGACTGCCTAACAAATTTAGCTGGAAGAGTAGTCAGAACAGAAGTCATAAATTGTAGGATTTCATTTGACATTAAAAATCACATTGTCGGTTGGAAAACATAAACAAGGAACTATTACAGATACAGAACTAACCAAAAACCTATCACCCAACAAGAAAATACGCAGAGGGAAACGGAGATGACTGAATTGGACATCTGTCTGTCTGTTTTCGACATTAGAACTTTGCACCAATGTGCAGTTCATGTAGCACACAAAGGAAGAGAAAGTAGAAAAAAAGCATAGTAGAGACAGTAGACAGAGGTGTGAAACAAAGGAATACTAATAACGAAGAACGATATAGTTTCATTGGAAATCATAAGTCATAAGGAGTGGATGCATCTGCGCCAGCCATTGAGAACGATTTTGAGCCATATCACCGATTGTTTCCAGCCATTGGTATTTACCGTCCCGAGGACCCCAACTAGCTAGGAAGTCTACACCTTCCTACGTGGCTTATACTAACTGTTGTTGATTTCATTGACTGATCAGGCCATGTTTTGGTTTGACTGCCGCTAGCTCTTTTCCAGCCTGACCAATCCTATGTCAGCTAACATTGTCCATTGTCAAGGAAGGCGATGACTAGGCATACGTAACACATGTCCTAACCATCTCAGCCGATGTAATTCCACAGCCTCGTCGATTGATTTCCCCTCCCAACTACCTAGCACTCGACGCTTAACCGCAATATTGCTCACCCTATTAAACCACTTCACACAGGAGACAGAACGCAGGCACCTATGATCAAAGACAGCTAATCAGGCTTTTCATGTCTTCTACTCTCGATGGCCAGGTCTCGCTCACAGCCATATAGGAGGACGGTGCAGACTGATGAGCAGTACACAGAATTGGATATGCATTGAGGAGAACGTTGAGTGACATCACAAATCGGACAGTCCTCTCAATAGAACCCGAATGGGAACCAACAGATCACTACTGCAATCGATAGGCACCTAAACCCATGTGAGAAATGGTCTAAATGCATATTGTCTGACCCTCAACACCTCCTCTATTCTCAAATCTACCCAACTTGTATCTCTTCAGCTAGGACTAGAAGTCATTGTGGAATATTATATGCTTGCCAGTACAACCAAGTACAGCAACTCAACGAAACCCTATTTAGCCCGCCCGCCCACGTCCTATGTGATAACGATAATGTTAAGCGCAAAACCTACGACCTACTGTGTTATTAGTAAAATAATTAGCTCTTTTATCCCCTTCTATTTATAACTTATGGTGATACTATTTCAATTAGTTTTTAGCTTAGCTATTACCATTATTATCATTATTTTACACTTTTGTACATTCCTGATTTTACTGTAACTGCAAATACCAAAAAAGCTGCCTATTATCAACCTGTACCATTATTTTTTATTTTTGTCCTTGCTGTTGTCGAGTAAATTACATGCAATGTTGCAACAAATGCTGAGAATTCCAGAAGGAATAAAGCAAATTATCATTAAGTTGGGCTTCCGAGAATGTTAAGAGGGAAATAATGTGTAGGGGAAATGAAAGCTTGTGGGCAGTCATGACGTAAGATGGTTGGAGGCAGTCGGAAGGAAGCCCAGCTCAACCTAGGTTTCGTGCTAGTTGGCACTCACCAGTCAGCAAGGCGTATCTGCAACCTTGAAGGAAGTCATGTCCCTTCTGAGATTTGAACCCGCGTCACCCAGTGCTGCAGTCTAACCTCAGTAATAGAATTCAGTCTGCACGGAAGTAAAGACTAGACACATAGCACTAGTTACTAGTGTTCAAATCTCAGAAGGGACATGACTTCCTTCAAGGTTGCAGATACGTCTTGCTGACGGGTGAGTGCCAACTAGCACGAAACCTAGGTTGAGCTGGGCTTCCTTCCGATTGCCTCCAACCATCTAATATTATCAAATCAATGTGCATCGTGATGGTGAGCTACCTAGAATGGTGGCCACATTACAAAACTGACTGATAGAATTCAGTCTGCACCGAAGTAAGGACTAGACACATTACACTCGTTACTAGTGTCCAGTCAAAGTCATGACGTTAGCCAAGTGGAACGAAGATGTGCTTCTGAAACCCTATGTTACATTCGGAACGCAAAGAATAAACAAAAAGATTCAATGTTAAATTGCCGGCAGCAATAAGTTAACCAATTAGAGTGTGAAAAAGCTCAGAAACTTTCACAAAAGTGCAGCGGTTTAAGTGGTCACACCTTTAAAAGTTCACAAAAGTGGATGGGAAAAATTCAGAGGAAATACAACGAACTGGAGGAAGAATAAGTACATAGAGAATTATCATAATTTCATGGATCTGGGAGTCAATAAAAACTGAATACACTCGCACCACTGAAAACGACTTTGAAACAAGTCGCCAACAGTCTCCAGCCGCAGAGTATATACCTCTCTACGTGCTTCAGATCAGCAGTCAAATACTTTATGGTATGACTTGAACACCACCTACTAACTCTTTTCCAACCTAATTCCATTTTGACTAACAATGCCCCACGAAGTAGACGCGAAGGAAAGCCCAGAAATCTGACATGAAAACTAACGAAGTTTATCAACTAGGCAATTCTAAAAATGAATTGCAACCAAAATAATAAGCAAACTAATTTCACTTATAATCAGATAAGATATAGATGACTCAAACACACCAAGGTGAAAAATCAACCCAAATAACAGTGAAGTCAAATAGCAGAGCTTTTATTATGTGAATACAATCCAATAGCCAGCCGATGAATTCTAACTTCTGTCAATTCGTCTGTCTATCTGGATTCAACATAGAACTTGGCACCGAAGTGCAGCAGTTCGAGTTGCCACGTTCCAAATAGCACACAAAGGTAGACAAGAAAATGAGTGAAGAGAACCAATAGAGTTTTGACAAGTATAAGAGTGAAACAGAATGAGTAATGGTAGAAAGGAATATGAAAGATTACAGAGACTGAATACATCTGCGTAAGCCATTGACAACGATTTTGAGTCATGTCACCTATTGTCTCCAACCATTGATTCTTAGAGTCCCGAGGGCCCCAACCCGGAAGTCTGCATCTCCCTACCTGACTCAGTTTAACTGTCAAGCATTTCATGGATTGATGCCATGTTTTTGTTTGGCCACCTCTTACTCTTTTCCAACCTGCACCTATATCAGCTGGTAATGCCCGTCGGGGGAGGCGATGGTTAGGCGTGCGCAGCACGTGGCCTAGCCACCTCAATCTATGTAACTTTATAGCCTCGTCGATTGATTTTCCCTCCTTGCCCATCACTCTACACCTAACGTCAACATTACTTACCTTATTATGCCACCTAACGTGAGAAAGAGATCGTAGACATCTATGATCAAAAACAGTCAACCTTTTCATGTCTTGTCAATTCGTGATTTTAGCTCGACCGTCAGACAATGTCATCGGCGAGTATTCGTCCTTAATCCTTACCTGGTGGATCCCACTTGTTATAACTATTCAATGGAACTCCAGGCAACTTTGTCCTGTTGCCGGTCACTTGCAAGCATTTGAAGAGTCTAGATTTCGGTTGCTCGTTTGCATTGTTGTCTGCTTTCATTTAGTCTCGTTTGAACTATCTTTCAGACCCCAAGGTGGGAGTAGTGATGTACTAACTGTTGGCAACCTAACACAAATATCCTTCATTCCAAGGCGCCAATTTACAGGCTGATCACCTATCCACTTTTTCCCTCCTGTCCCAGGGCTAGTAAACGAAGATCGATACGGAAACCTCTGGGATAACATTCGTAGCACATGTCCAAAGCCACTGAAGCCAGCGTTTTCGCATGAAAACACTCAATGAATGTTGATCGCTACTGTATCGAAACACCCTACTGGACCTCAGAATTATCCATGCGATGGTGTCGTTGAACGCAAGCAATACTACACAGACAGAAATGATCGAATACGCACAGTCGCCAGCTCGGGGAGGCCAGGTCTTACAGGGGTAGAGCAAGACTGCGTGCACCGAAGCATTGTAAACTCGACCTTCGACAGAAAGTTTAAAGTCGGGATAGCACTAGAAGTGGCGCTATCTTAGCTTTCATGACACGGTTAGAAATGTCATCCGTTACACCTCGACCAATGCACTCACACAACTACCCAGGTGATACACAAACTTATCGACAATTTCAAGCGGTTCACCTGCACCAAGGATGAGTGAAGGTATTAGCTTCTGTCAATATTGTAGCAGTGCTTTGTACTTAGACGGTGCAAAGCACACCCCCTTACTTGCACACTTATTCAATGTTAAAAAAACTTTGGAAGAGTAAAAAAGAACAGTCTGCTGCTACACTTTCGTCCAAGATTGATTTATCACAGTTGAAAAAGTAATTACAAATTATACAAAGTACGGAAGTCGTAAAGTAGACATTGTGTATCAAAATGGAAGCGCGGTCAACATTATTTTTTAAAAAAAAACATACCGCAACATGCTCGCATTTGTTCAGATAAGCAGCAACAGAACCAGATTTCGGCAATTCACCTGTCCAAACACGATGGGTATCTGGTAACCAATCAACAAAGAAAGGTCCAAGATCTGTGATGCGTTGGGGTATACGAGTACCCGATTCCACAGGACTAGTGAATGCTTTAAAGAATGATCGAAGACGAGAATGTAACGGTCCGTTAGGTTGGAAGTTTGTACTATTCAAAGCAACCTGGAATCCTAAGAAAGAAGGGTATCAGATAACACAGTGAGTGTGATGAAAATTGTATTTTTTTAAAAAGAAATACAGCTCGCTGTAAATATATACATATCACACACACACACGCATGTTGACTTCACAGAAAGGCAGACAAGGCTAAATATCTTTATTGTGATAAAATATCTTGGAATGAGCGGCATAAGAAATACAGCCATCACAGCATAGCACTAGTGGTTACATTTCCTGTTTTCCTTTAGACATCAGCTATTTACAGAAAGTTCTTTGTAGTGGCAGCTTGATGACCGTTATCTGATAGACTAAAGGGTAACGGTAAAGAGTAGATACCAAAGTCATATGATGACCTTGAACCGACCAATCAGATTCATCCAGGTGAAAAGTGGTATCTGTTGTATATATATATGTATATATATGAATTATACAGGGCATATATGTCTTATATGCTGTAAACCTCGGTCCAAGTTTCTCTCATAGGAGTGTTTATAGGTATATCAAATCAATGTAGATTCAAAATTTATCTAAGTGACTGTATATCATATCACATCACTCCGGGAACCATTTACCATTCTATTAAGTTTGTTTTTAGATGGGCTCACAATCCTTCAATAGAATTTGTATGAGTTCCAATGATAAGATCCACTAATTCAGACGAATGATTGGCTTTATGATGAATATAGCCTAATGATGACGGTTGTCAGTAGCCTCTCCACTCGCTGTCTGTGTGAATTTTGCAACGAAGATTGTAAACAGCATCCATTTGTAATTCTGAGCGATCTGATTGGTTGGTTCAAGGTTATTTGACTTTGGTGTCTATTTTTTACTGTTGCTGACTTAAATAGTTTTTTTTATAGAGTTGAAATCTACTACATTTTAAGCTCTAGTGCCAGTAGTGATGCACAAACCTAGTAGGACCATCTGACGTCCCCATAATACAGTACTTGACGATGCCGTACACTAGCATGCGTTTTGAGTGTATAGGGATACGTTATAGTACTAGATTTTCCAAACTCGCTGAAAATACTACCTACCTAGTTGCCCACGTTGGGGTAGCGCGGGATTCGAACGAGCGACTTAATGACTGGAAAAAAAACCCGAGTGACTAAGCCGATGAGTCATACCTCTACTCTATTAGTTAGTTGAAAGCAGAAACGCTAAAACAGTAAACCGCTGTTCTACAAATCAAAAAGTACACAAATATCGAAATGACTGACTGGTTTCAACAAAGAACTTTGCACAGATGTGCACCAGTTCGAGTTGCCACTCTCCCTCCCTCCATGTAGTACACAAAGCAAGAGATTCAAAAGAGAGAGAGCGGTAATAAACACAAGTGTGAGCAAAAAGAATAGTAATATGGAAGCAGATCAGTTCTTTTGGATATAACACTCCACAAAGAGTGGATGCATCTTCGCCATCATTGACAACGAGGATTTTGAGCCGACCTCCAATTGTCTGCAGAAGTCATTGGTTCTTACCACCCCGGGGACACCAACCAGCCAGTCTACGCCTCCCAACGAGGCGGCTGGCTGGCTTAAAATAACTGTTGTTATGGATTTGATTGACTGATGAAGCCATGTTTCCGTTTGACCACCATGTGATAGCTACCTCCTTTCCAACCTGATCCATCCATTCATCCTATGTCAGCGGCTGACATTGCCTGTCAGTCGAGGAAGGCAATCGATGTCTAGACATGTGTAACACATGTCCTAGACAACTCACTCTATCGATGTAACTGCTTCACAACCTCGTCAATAGATTTATTTCCCCTCCTTATCTAGCACTCCACGGATGCCTCACCAACTCACTATTGCTCACCTTATTATGCTATCTAACACGAGATGTAGATGGAACGCAGACACCTATGATAGAAGACAGCTAGCTAATTGGCCGGTGTTTTCATGTGTTCCACTTTCAATGGCGATGTTTTAGTCACAGTCCGCCATAAAGGAGGATGGAGCAAACCGCTGAACAGTATACACGTCTTTTGGGTGACAACCAGCCGGATATCACGTCTACTAAGTCAGAGAGATGGTGCAGGTTGTTTGGCAAATACAAAATGAGCCTTATGTATCAGTGCTGAGCTTTTGTCAGCAAAAATGCCAAAGGATAATTTCACCTTCACTTGTGGAGCGGAGATATTAACTTTGCCTTAGTGTAATGAGGATGATTCTCTGAGAAAATTGATACCTCTGAGTATTTTATCACTACGCTGTCATGAAGAAATTATGCTGTCCATACTAGACAATATGGACTGACTTTTTGTTTAGTGCCTTCCCACTGATGATTGCACAACAGATTAGATGTAAAGTACGCTCTGTTGTATTATTTGTAATCGAGAGAGAGCTGATTAGTCGCTGGTTAGGTGAATGGTTCGCATAGTTCTGAAACGATACTAATTGTGGTAATCAAGACTGAGGCAGAGATCATTAATTACTCCAGTTTATGTAAAGCAGTAAAATCTTCATGTGATAACCATGGGAGAATGAACTTGACCAGTGTAGTGCTCCAGACCCAGGGTTCCATAATCATAGGAAGACAAAGTGGGGTTCGAGATAAACAAAACTGTGAAAATCGGATAAGTCCCCGGCTCGGATAGGGATGCACTAATCACTTCGACAGATTTTAGGCCACAGATATCGGTGTCCGACGCTTGACGTGGTAATAGTTATCAACTTTGTCGACCATGGTGCTGTGGTAATATGAAACTATGAAGACAGTGTCAATAAAATATAGAATACTAATCAAGACACTCTACTTGAACTCATGAAAGGTAGTTACCACCTAGAGTAACGACAACCAGTAGCGTCCATCAGGACTCTTTCCAGTCGGATTCTGTTTAAGGAGAGGAAGTCGTTGGAAATTTCACATGGCATAACTCTGCTTTAATTTGAGTAATGTTTTGCTTTTTCTCTGGTATTTTTATTTCTAATGATTTTGACTGCATTGAATACGGTCAGTTAGCAGCTATACAAATGTTTCAAAATACTAATGACTCGTTCAAAGGAAATTCTATCGCTGAAACGCATTCACTAAATAAAAAAATATGCTAGTTGTGTAAATCATAGGCACAGCTACATAGTAATATGACTTTCGAAGTTTACAATTATTTTGAAAACAAATACAACTGCGAACTTACGGTAATAGTACTGTTTACTGTTTCGTTTAACTTTCTTAGCTGACAAACCAAAACCAGAGTATACAATTGGAGACATGTCCAAAGTGAGAATCGCTGACGAGACCAAATTTAGGTTACCGAAGTAAAAAACAAACATTTAAAGACAACGATTTAATTTTACTTCAGAATAGATTTCATCAGAAACTGACATCAGTTAGAGATCACTGGAAGCAAAAAGACTCTCCAGTCGACCACCATCCACAAATGCCACTAACAACCACTTCAATTATACGACAAAAGAAGCCTTGAAGGCCACATAGTTAATGAAAGTCACCTAAGAATGCAACAGTACCAAACAGAATTCTCTCCCAGAAGCACTACTAAGAACAGATCCAAAGACATTTGTAGATGCTGTCACGCCGCTATTGCCGAAGGTTTGGAAGGAAAGAAAGGTATCTACTGATTGGAGGAAGGGCTACCTTGTCGAACTACCAAAGAAGGATGACTTAAATCCTTGCAAGAACTGCCTCGGAATCGCTGTGAGCTATGTCTCGAATGAACAGAAATTAGAATTCACGGGTTATTGAATTCCAGGCCAAGTGAGCGAATGGTCAGAGAGCTTTGTCTCGTAACCTGAGAGGCTCCTTGGTTGAAGTCTTAATGGGATCGAGGGTGATCACTGAAAAGAGTCCCAAACTAGGACGAAATAGCTGTCTAGTGGTCCCTCGATTTCAAAGACCTCTAACTGATGTCGATTCGTGAGGAAATCTACATTGAAGTCAATCCCAATGCCTACAAAGGTCCATGATATAATTTGCTTATATTCAGCATGAACAAAAAGTATTACCATATTTGTCGTTTATAGACCGTCTAAGTTGAAGCCAGGTATTTCTAGAGGACAAGTAGCTTTAAAGATAATCTAACCAGGAAACATAACTAGTCTCCTTCAAACTGAGATATGAATCTCTGAGAAAAAGCCAAGTAAAATTTAAATACAGGTAGTATCCCACAAAACAATCATAAGATTCGCCTCTTTCAGAAGTGAGATGATGTTCCAAGACTTACTTTACAGAAAGAAGTGAAAACCGAATTGAGTTACTGCCACATGGAGTGAAATGTTTGGATATGTTGGTCATTTCACCTATTTGGTTAGTTTCATCGACCCTAACGGACTGATGTCTGAGGAAAACTCAACACTTACATGAAAAGCTTGTTTAGCATTTGCCAACTTGAAACATCTTTCATTCATTTTTTGTGTGCTTATAACAATAAACCAGACAGTAAAGCATTTAATGAAATCAAGAGCTTCAATAAACCTAGAACAATTCTAGGACTACAGATTACTAATGATAAGCACAGTAAGTAGTAGGAGGAGGAGGAGGGGGAATGAACTATGTAGATGTAATACACAATAATGTGTAAACAAAAGTGCTGTCGGTAGGCACAAAAACGATTTCAGTTCAACAGACAGGTTTGTAATGAAGTCTTTTCATACGCCCAGTAACGGTCCACATTTATTCTGTGAAGTTAATAATGCTATCATCTGGTTGCTCACATCTTGAACCTATGTCTCACTGGGTACAGTGACTAAATCGACTAGTCAGATGGCTCTACATATATAAAAAGACGAGACAAGTAGCTGTACCATTTGAAGTCAGAGTAAAAGCAAAAAGCTAATACTGGAAAGAAGTATTGTAATGACTTACACTTTTCGATAGATAGATTAAAGTCTGGCAGTGGTTTCAACGGTAGGACTGTAACGCTACCTAAAATATTGCGTGAGAAAATATAAGTTAAGAGAAAAATTAATTCTGTACTGAAATAGAAAACTTTTGTAATTATACATTAAAAAAAAAGAAAATGCAGTGGATAAATTCATCACAATGGTGTGTCTGTAAATGAAGAATACAGCTAATTATATTATTATAATTCCTTTGGGTTCCGAGTGGAAGGTAAGGATTCAGAAGAACACTCATAAACTCTTATCTCTTTCTCACAGCATCTCTCGCATGTCGCCTTCGGACGCACAACTCATTGTTTCCAATTTAAGCTCTACTTGAGGGCTTGGCGCACGATATCACTCAAAGGTCTTCTAAGTGTTTGTCCGATTTATCTCCATTTTCTTCCGCAAATTTGTTGGACATCAGGTTCTCCATTGGTTCGTTGCCAGGCTTGTAACGTTAATAATTATTCCTCTTCAACTTTAATATCTTTTTATGGTAAGTGGCCCACAAAGTCTACTTCACTTTAAGTGTTTTGTGCATCCACGCATAATACAGCTTCTAAAAGAAACATCCTATTAGTTGCATTTGTATGAATAGGGTAAGTTTCCAGTAATATACAGAGTCAGAGTAGTGAAGGAGAATTCACTTGAACTGTTGAGGACCTTGATGAATGCGGGTTTCAATATCTTGAAGAAATCAAAGGAATAGAAACCTGTTTTTATGAATATATTGTCCTGCGGGTTGACTTTTATTTCAGAGCTTCCTGGGAAAAAATTATAATTTGTTTGAACTATACTGGGCTACTTAATGGTTTCTTAGCTATGATCACTTTCTGCTTTAATATCACCTATTTCAATGCCGTCAGTACCGTCAACACCAGCAGTATACAAGCTTGTCTAATAAGGACTTACATTTCATGTTGTGTTCACTTGTTTGACACCCACAGGATAAATTTTTTGTCTTAGTTCAGGACTCTTGAGGTTTGACGGTTTAAGATATGCTACTAAGCCATCCAAAAGACAGGGTTATGAATGAACCAGTGTTTGGACACATTTATTCTAATGCATTTAGACAGCCTAACAACATGTTGTATGCCGCCAGTCACTTTTGCGTAGCATGCACCCATATAACCCTACTAAAAGTTGGATCCAAGGCCTCCGCGTTACCACCCTAACTTGCTGACCCCTCACAGCCACAGTTGAATTATCCGTGAATTTCAACTTTGTCAATTCGTGATATGGCGTCATGGTCATGCATCAAAGTTACTTACATAGTGTTGTTATGGCTATGTTTTGAAATAAAGAGGAGTCGAATGTACAGAGTTGTCAAATGTCTTCAGTTTCGAGGGGTCAAATCTTACGGATACACACCAGAAATGTAGGTATAGAGACCCAATAATCTCGAACTTTACCAACATAATTAATACCTACATGGCATCAAATGCAACGCCACCCATCACACCACCAGTACTTACACAAGTAAATACACTGATGTTTTGACTACTCCAAGAGCATGTGTGGGCACGTGATTTCTCAAGATATAAAAGGGTGCTTTGCGCTATCTAACGATACACGGCACATATAATACTTATAGATACAGCATAAGTATGCTGAATTAAATGGGAGGATTTTGTGCAAGAGAATTTGGTTTACAATAAATATCCTAATGTAAAAAACAGACTGAGTCTTTCTCTATTTTACTACATCATTCAATAATCATTACAAAATATTACCAGCTGGCTTTCCGCGTCCTTCAAGAGTTAGTTTAAGATAATATACCTGAGCATAAAGTCCAATGAAAAGTAACTAAAATTACCTCGATGACAAAATGCAGCAAGGAATTCTTCTTCCATGAGTTTAGCAGGATCTAGTTGCAAAACAAGATTGGAAACACTGGCTTGTCTGACCATAGACACCAAGTTATCTTTCGTATCATCACGCTCAGCGACTATTATAATCTATACGTATTACGCTGACAAAATGCACATTACATTTTCCAATAAAGTAACCATTCTTCTCAAAGACAGGTAGCTGATTTCTCTGGTTCGCACCTGTTTATCTGGACAGGATTGTATTAAGGGCAGTGATCTACTCGGCTAACGTGAAAATTTAAAAAAACGAATAAAGCATGCGCAGGTGGACAAATACGTAGGAAAGGAATTAAATGTAGCAGTACAAGCAATAAACAAAATATAAAAACACGCCATTGAAAAAGCGATGTAATGGGGACGTCACGATAAAGTATAGCTGTGTCAAGAATAAGATTTACGCCGCAAGCTTAAAGTAGGATGGAAAATGTTTAGTTACTACTCATACCGTGATTTATATTTTAAATATTGGCAAAAGTAAATGAGACAAAGCATGTATCACATGCCTAAATACGTATTCAGTAACTTGGCATGAATGACATGATACTTGGCAGTTGTCTTATAACGAAAACAAACCCGATGGCTACACAAGAGAGCTCTTTGTCAACATAAGCAGTTGGCATTATAGTGAGTGTTCTTAGTTTCTGCATTACACAACGGAGATGTAGTCCATCGGCTTAAGATCTCAACTTGCAACAAGTAGGTTTCGGATTCAGACCCAGGACCTACTTCAGGCTGCATGAGTGAAGAGCATAAATAGCACTTATGTAAGCGACTGCTGTCATAACAAAAGTTTTGATTAACTAGAGTAACCGAAGGTTGCTAGACAAGACTTAACTTCCAGTAACGTTTAAATCCATAGTGCTACAAAATGTTAGAAGGAAATAATCAGTTACGGAAACTCAAATAAACGAAATAAAAGATGGTCGTAATCGACATGTGTTTATGCAGCCACTATCGAGTACTTACCAGCTCATTATGCTTAAATAACTACTTGTTATCTTAGGGATAGTTCACATTCATATGTATCAAGTTTTGTTCTGTTACAACGAGTACAGACACATAATGTGAACAGAGCCTTTCCTCGTGTCTATTTAGTTCACTTTTATATATAGATACTATTTGACCACAGATTCAATAGATGTCACAGTCAAAAGTTTGACTATCTTTAGTCTCTTGCTCATTCAAATATACAAGAATATATGATTGTCTTTTACGAAATCAGTGTTACAAAGTGACACTAGACAGTAGTATTATGAAAAACCGAAGATAAATAGTGATCATAGTCCTTTTTACTCCACTTCACACGCTATTATATATATATATAAGGAGAAGGCATTCACGAAGTGTCAGATGGGACCCATACATTAACGCAATACAACCTTTTTGTATTAGTATTAGAATTTATAAACAAAGTTGCATAAGCTGCTGTTTTGGTAAGCAGCATGACAATTTACTATTTTCACTGGCATTGACTATTATCTGATATGCTTGCAGTGAGTATGTACAAGCCAAACAATTTTGTTCTTGCTCCCTGATATTGCACACTAGCTTCATTTCTCTGGAAGGCTTTAATAAAGCAAAAATAATTTCGCATTAGTCAGAATGACTCGAGTACTTCACCTAGTAACCTAGAAGCTATGTGCATCGACAGATCTTTTGTCTTATTGAAGTCTGACGGTTTACGAAAACCGCCATAAACTCCAATAAGGAATATAGCACTGAGAAACAGTTTCATCGGTCTGCCCAATATCCGCAAAACTTGCTGTGTACTATTGTTAAAGTGACAATCCATCAACATTCAGCTGCAGGCTCATGCAATCAAAAGATGAAAACTGACACCAACTCAGTATAAACGTAGGCATAGTTAGCAAACCAATATGATAGTAAACTTTACTACCAATAACAGCTGAGGGGCATGACTGGCTAGTTTTCAGGTGTCTTATATTAGTCGGCAAATTTGGAAGATGTCGTTTAAACAGTCGCATTATCCTCTCACCATCAACCAATGAGCTGTTAGTGATCATCATTACCTTAAAAGCGGTCGCTCTGAGTTTCACTCTCGAATTGCTTTAATCAGTTGTGTTATTGGAGGATTTCTCATGAGAAGACTTTATAAATCAAAGCTAATAAACCCACTTGGTAAGGTGATTTGCATGTCAGTATGCACGTTTTCTACGCTACAGGGAGTTTCATCTACAAAACATTCACCAGCCCCGACGCTGAAATCGGGAATTATTCTCTTGACAAGGTCCCCAAGCAACTGCAACTTTAATCTTTTATTTCTCTTATACACTGTGGATCGGTGATGTCTCTTTTTCGAACCAAACTTAAGCACAAGGGTATATTAAAAGGAATAAAGTACTTCTAAGGCATCTAGGGTGATTTGAATCACTCACACTTAGTACTACTTCACTTCCAGTATCCATTATAATAAACTTAAAAACACTTAACTTACCATGACAGTAAATTTGAAATCGTGGATTCTGCAGTTAACCTTGACATAAGGGGTAGTAGTAGTGACATCAAAGTCAAATGGCCTTGAATCTACCAATTGCATTCTACTAGGTGGCAAGTGGCATTTGTTTAAGAAAAGTGTATTTGTTACATGCATATCTAATAAAACTCAATTACACAGGGTATACATCTATAATATTCTGTAAAAATTGGTCACAGTTTCTCATAGGAGTTTCTGTAGATATATTAAACTAATGTCTGTGCAAAGAATTTAAGTGGCTGTACACATCATACCATATCGGGAACCATAGGAGAGGAATTCGCTGTTATAATACGCTTTTTGTAGACGGACCCAGAATCCTTCAATGAAATTTGTTCCACTCATAGGTCCTACAAATTCAGAAGTATGATTAACCCTATGGTGATTATAGTCTAATGAGTATGAATGGAAGTGACTAGGAGGACTAATCGTTGTATTATTGGTATTAAAATATCTGGGTGAAACTTGCAATGAAGACAATGAACAACATCCATGTGTAATGCCGAGCCATCTTATTGACTGACTCAAGGTCACTTGACTTTGGTGTCCATTTTTTACTGTTGCCACATAAAAGTTTCAGATTTATTGGTTGAGGACAGAAGGCTAGTAAATTTCTGTGCTTTTCCAAACCCTTCTTGAACGAATCAGTTGAGGTTGCAGACACCACTTCTTCTGGGAGTCGGTTCCAACAGTTTATAACTTCATATGAAACCCATACTCAACAGCAATATGATTTCTTCTTGGCTTCTGGACTCTCCTGCCATGTTCTCTCAGCTGTTCCGACCTGGTGGGAGAGAATAGATCAGGTCAAAGGTCATTATTTAAAATTTTAAACACTGTGATTAAATCACCTATCTGCCTACGGTATGACAGGGAGAAGAGATTTAAACTATCTAGTCCTTCCTCATATGATAAATTAGTCATGCCGAGAATCATACGTGTTGCCTTCCTCCGGGACCTTTCTAGAATATTTGAGTCCGCTTTAAGACAAGGGCTGGCGGGCTGGATACAGCTTTCCAGTCTTGACCTGAGCAGAGATGTATATAAGGAGGTAAACATGTCTTTGGTTATTCTAATAATGGCTCTGAGAATTGCCCATAAGGATCTGAAACTACGTAAGGCCTCCGCGCGACAGTGTGCTGTAATTTTTAAAACGTGACCAACTATGACACCTAAATGCAAATGACTCTGAGTTGTTAGGTTATGCCTTTGCATTTTGAGCCAGATGTGCTTCGAACTTCGTACTTGGTTGGCGGATTTCTGCAGTAGCTTTGTTCCTAAAAGCGTTGTATAATTTCTTGGTCTCAGGAGTATCAAGTGCGGCCAACGGGTTCCAACATTTGTGTTTGCGTCTGAGTACCTTACGAATCTCTCGGTTTATCTGAGTGGGTCAAGGTTTTCGACCCTTTAAGACAGACCAAGGGATGAAGTTTAAGTTGGTTCCACGCGGCTTCTCCTTAGGACTCTGGGTTGATGTACCAGTTCACTGAGATGGCTCCTGAAACGATCGCATTTATATCAGCTTTTCGAACGTCCGATCGAGCTGGGGTCCTGGTACATGATGCTGCTGCTGTGAACCTGAAAGTGAGCACAGAGTGATCACTTCCTCCTAAAGGAGGAAGATGTTGCATGAGATCCACGTCCTTACCATGGGAGAACACTAGGTCCAGAGTTGAGGAGGAGTTCCGTGAGTCATAGCACGTGAACCTAATGACATGTTGGACGAGGGCTAGTGAAATGCCAGATTTCAGCAGTTTATGATCAAAAAAGTTGTGTGAAGATGGTGTCCTAATGCTTGTTCAGTCAACTGTTGGGGGCGTTGAAGTTGCCGACTGCGAGACTTCGACATTTCGAAGTCCAGGAGCCCAGCTTCTCTGTTAGGAAGTCATCTGCACTGCAGTCAGGACTGTGTTATACAGCAGTGAGGTCAATCGCTTGGCTTGTACATTTAAGTCTGCAGCGCAGAAGTTCACACGATTCACCTTCGTGAGCAAGTACTTCGATGCTACGCACGGTTAGGCAGTTCTTGAAGTAGATGAATACGCCATCTCCTTTGCGCTCAGTCAGTCCACCCTATGCACTTCGAAGTTTGGCAAGTTAACTTAGTTATCAGTGATATCGGGTGTGAGCCATGCCTCTGTGATGATAATTACATCCGGATTTCCGCAGTATATCACATTATCCAGCTCAGTCCGTTTGTTCAATAGGTCGCAGCGATTGTGTAGCAAACTGTCAATTCAGTTTGATGCTTCCACGGCCTACTCACAGAGGTTTCGGGATAATCAAACTGCGAACTTGGACAACCCGGAAACCCTTAATCTTAAGGTTTTTTCTTCGTTTCTGCGTCGTTCTAGGGCTGCAGACTGTCTTTTGACACGGTGTGCTAAGGATAATTCGGCACAGACGTAAATGTTTGATCCTCTAAGAGTTTGAGAGTTGCTTAGAAAGGCATCCCTCTCTCCTCTGGATTTAAGTACGGCCTTCAGGAAGCGTACAGGCTGATTTACTGTAGAGTCAGGCCTTATATTGTTTTCGGCAGTAGCTTATCTAAAAGGGGCTTGACCAAGTTAAGGTCATGCTCGAACCTGACCCTGGGACCAGAGGCCGCTTTTTGGAGAATGAGCGACCTGTCAAAGAGATCAGGTTTGCTTTCTTGCTCTGCGACGTAAATGTATTTCCGCCCTTCATAGACACTGTGACCAACGTATTGCCCTTATCTCACTTTTTGTGAGGGACTACATTACGCCATTCATTGGCGTCCTCCTCGGTAATCGCAGTCGATTTTAGCTGTCTGTTCTTCATAGGCGTGAACGACGCTTGATTTAAAAGCCCTTGGACGACTTGAGCTGCGGGTTTTTGACCCCTGGTACTCTTCCTCTTTCTTGCCAGTCTTTCCATTATTGTCAGTGAAGGGCCTATCCGGTATCGTATGGGAAGCATGGGTGTCTGGAATATGGTGGGTGCTCTTCTGTGCTGAAGGACACTCACTCTCTGACAGAAACGCATCAGGGACATGTACTGTTTTGTCGATGACGCTAGTCACGTCATCGGTGTCTGAGCAGTAATCAGTCTTCTCCTGTGGTGGAAGACCCTTGCAGTTCAGGAGCTTCAGAGCCCACTGAGAGTGGCAATCGCTTCTGTTATACCAATACTTGATACTCGAAATTCGCCCTACCATGCTTTAGCTAGATGGTTAGTAAATATCCTCAAGCCTTCGCATAAGCAGATAGTGCAAAATAGCGTCAAAGATGTATTTGAATTCGCAGACAAAATCAAAGATATTAATATCAAGGATAAAACTACGATATTTTCGCACATAACATCTTTATTCAGAAATGTACGTCTAGTAGAAACAGTTAACTACATTTGTGAACGAGTGTATAACCAGTCGATAAATGTCGGCATCCAAACGGAAATCCTAAAAGAATTGTTATTAAGGTGTACCATGAATGCAGATTTCAAATTCGATGGCACACTTTACAGATAAGTGGACAGCGTGGCGATGGGCTCCCATTGGGTCCCATTTGGGTAGATTTCTTTCTAAGTAAACTAGAAAATGAACCTTTGAACAACCTTATCAGAAAATCCCAATTTTATTGCCAGGATGTGGATGTGTTATGTATGTGAATATGAGGACCTTGTAGTCTACGAGCGAATCTAACTAATGCGCTGGCTAATCTGTCCTAATCGCACGTCAACAACAACAACAATACCGCCGGGCACGCAAAACAAAGAAAAGAGAAAACTGGACGTTGATATGAGAGCTTTTATTGTCTCTAACAACAGTCGAAAATGTTAAACAAAACTCCGTATTTATACAGTTAGAAAAATCAATGTCACATTTTAAAAATATTAACAAACCCTGGGAATTCAGTAATTTAAATCAATAATCACGCAGATGCGTGAATCAATGATTATGCTAGTGTGGGAAATAAATACTGAATATTAATGATTCACCTGCGTATATATTACCTCCCCCTTTTAAAAAGAATCTCGCAAACAGTTTAGTATCTTTTTTCCTTGGGGTCGATTTGGAAATGAACTGTTTGTGTTCGTTTGCGCTGGGATCGTCGGCTGGGTAGCATCTCTTGTTTTGCTTCTGGTTTGACTGGTGGTATTTTGAAAGTTTCCAGTAGTAAATCCAGTGGCAATTTAGGTTCTTGGGATGTAGTATATCGACGTCGTATCTGATTTTTATGTCTTATCCACCATTCATCCCCAACTTTAACCTTGTACATTAGAGTTCCATGTCGACATTCTATCAAGCCTTCGGCCCATTTTCTGTTCCTCGGTCGATAATCGCGCACATAGACGGCATCACCCTTGCGGTAATACGTCAGACTATTTCTTCGTTGATGTGACGAAGATGGTAACATGGAGTGGTGATGAGTTCGTAGCATTCGACCCATTAGAAGTTCTGCAGGGCTTTTCTTCTGTTCTGCCAGTGGTGTAGTTCGGTATACAAAAAGAAAGTTTTGTATTGCTTCCGGTTTCGCCCCTCCCCCTGCTTTCAATAAGGCTCGTTTGAAAGTGTCGACAAATCTTTCTGCCTGACCGTTGGATTGAGGGTGATAAGGTGGCGTCCGCACGTGTTGTATACAGTTTCTCTTGCAAAATTCCTGGAACACTTGTGAGGTGAACTGACTGCCATTGTCAGATACGATAATTTCTGGTATACCGTGACATGCGAAGATCTTTTCCAGGACTGATACTGTTCTGCTGCTAGAAGGTGGTGTCACTTGTACTACCTCCGGCCATTTTGAGTAAGAGTCCACGAGAACCAAGTAGTATATGCCTTCTATCGGCCCAGCAAAATCCACATGTAGGCGGGACCATGGTTTTGACGTGGGCCATGCTCTCGGTGGCTGATCTTTGGCTGCCATGACAGACATCACTTTCCGTTTTTGAGCAGAGCCTCTCTTACTGGAGCTAACAGTTGCTACTTTGTTGCTACCAGACATCGAAGCACTTTTGGCGCAGCCATACTCACTGTGACGATTCGAAGTTGGTGTTTCATTAATCACGTCATTCTTTCTAATGGGCTTAGGTTTAATATATCTGTCTCTGATTTCTGGCTTTCTTGTTGAGGGTTCAATACTTTCGATCTTCTGGCATACACTGCTTAACGGAATCTCTGAGAGGTGCAGCTTCTCGAACCAATCTAAACCCAAGAGGTCAAGGTTTGAATTATTGATGTAGCATGTGCCGATGAAATGACTATCGCGAAAACCAACGCTGCATTTTATTTCTCCAGTCAATCGAAGTCTTCCACCACATGCGCTAATTGCTATCTGATTTGTCTTCTCTATGGCAGGGCATCCCAACTTCTGCCATAATTTCTTTGATATTATTGTAATGTCAGATGCTGTGTCGATTTGTAGGCGTGCCGGCCGTGTATTAATCGTCAGATCGATATATTTGCGAGGTGCTGGAGTACTAATATGATATGTGGCAGTAACACCCAAAGACTTGAGCTTGTTGCGCCGTCTGGGTCGACTATGAGATCTGGGTCGGTTGTTGCGTTTGCAGTAGCCATCTTTGTGACCAACAGTATGGCATCGACCGCATTTATGCTGTTTGAATGGGCACACGTTTGCAAAATGCCAGGCGCCACAGTGCCAGCAGGCTGATGGTGGTTTATGCTGAGAATGACGCGGTGCGGTTGATGTCGACGGTACTGGATGCACCGCATGCACTTCTGCTGCATTTTGGTTGCCAGACTGCACCAAGACGGTATCGTTGTGAATGT
Organism: Trichobilharzia szidati; assembly: GCA_944472155.2. NCBI lineage: Eukaryota > Metazoa > Platyhelminthes > Trematoda > Strigeidida > Schistosomatidae > Trichobilharzia > Trichobilharzia szidati. Next base: position 40,451,570 of record OX235279.1, read on the forward strand.
TGATTAAACGCTGATATTCTTCACCGACGTCTTTCAAAGTCATTCGTGGATCTTGTTCCAGACGATTTAATAGGCGTGTGCGTATATCAGCAAATTTGGGAGACTACAAACCACAAATGAAAATCAATACCTTGAACTGGTCTTCTGAGAGCGATTTCAGTTTAAAACGTTCACACGTGCGATTGACTATACCCAACTGTGTATGGATATCATCATTTTCGTTCAAAACTAGTTTCATGCAATGATATCGAGTGTTGAATAAAGATCTCTGATCACCAAACTGATGAAGCAGGGTATGGACAATTTCATCGAATGATCTTTCGCTGGGCTTCTGTGGGAGAATTAGGTTGCAGTATTTATCCAGTTCATCTGCTCCCAATTTTCGAAGTAGAAGCCGTACTTTCCAGGCATCATCTTTATCCGCAAAGTCTACTCGAAATAGGTCTTCATATCTGCGAAACCAGGTATCAAATGTTACGTTCGCATCTGGATCATAAACGAATTCTGAGATGCTACTACCAATGCTGTCGTTGGCTGTAGATGAATCAGCAGAGCGTGATATTTGTAGACCAGCAAGCATTTCCATCAATTTTAGCTGCTGTTCCATTAGTTTCTCTAAACGCAGTGGGTCCATCTTCAGCAAACCCGTCGCCAAATTTGTTATGTATGTGAATATGAGGACCTTGTAGTCTACGAGCGAATCTAACTAATGCGCTGGCTAATCTGTCCTAATCGCACGTCAACAACAACAACAATACCGCCGGGCACGCAAAACAAAGAAAAGAGAAAACTGGACGTTGATATGAGAGCTTTTATTGTCTCTAACAACAGTCGAAAATGTTAAACAAAACTCCGTATTTATACAGTTAGAAAAATCAATGTCACATTTTAAAAATATTAACAAACCCTGGGAATTCAGTAATTTAAATCAATAATCACGCAGATGCGTGAATCAATGATTATGCTAGTGTGGGAAATAAATACTGAATATTAATGATTCACCTGCGTATATATTACCTCCCCCTTTTAAAAAGAATCTCGCAAACAGTTTAGTATCTTTTTTCCTTGGGGTCGATTTGGAAATGAACTGTTTGTGTTCGTTTGCGCTGGGATCGTCGGCTGGGTAGCATCTCTTGTTTTGCTTCTGGTTTGACTGGTGGTATTTTGAAAGTTTCCAGTAGTAAATCCAGTGGCAATTTAGGTTCTTGGGATGTAGTATATCGACGTCGTATCTGATTTTTATGTCTTATCCACCATTCATCCCCAACTTTAACCTTGTACATTAGAGTTCCATGTCGACATTCTATCAAGCCTTCGGCCCATTTTCTGTTCCTCGGTCGATAATCGCGCACATAGACGGCATCACCCTTGCGGTAATACGTCAGACTATTTCTTCGTTGATGTGACGAAGATGGTAACATGGAGTGGTGATGAGTTCGTAGCATTCGACCCATTAGAAGTTCTGCAGGGCTTTTCTTCTGTTCTGCCAGTGGTGTAGTTCGGTATACAAAAAGAAAGTTTTGTATTGCTTCCGGTTTCGCCCCTCCCCCTGCTTTCAATAAGGCTCGTTTGAAAGTGTCGACAAATCTTTCTGCCTGACCGTTGGATTGAGGGTGATAAGGTGGCGTCCGCACGTGTTGTATACAGTTTCTCTTGCAAAATTCCTGGAACACTTGTGAGGTGAACTGACTGCCATTGTCAGATACGATAATTTCTGGTATACCGTGACATGCGAAGATCTTTTCCAGGACTGATACTGTTCTGCTGCTAGAAGGTGGTGTCACTTGTACTACCTCCGGCCATTTTGAGTAAGAGTCCACGAGAACCAAGTAGTATATGCCTTCTATCGGCCCAGCAAAATCCACATGTAGGCGGGACCATGGTTTTGACGTGGGCCATGCTCTCGGTGGCTGATCTTTGGCTGCCATGACAGACATCACTTTCCGTTTTTGAGCAGAGCCTCTCTTACTGGAGCTAACAGTTGCTACTTTGTTGCTACCAGACATCGAAGCACTTTTGGCGCAGCCATACTCACTGTGACGATTCGAAGTTGGTGTTTCATTAATCACGTCATTCTTTCTAATGGGCTTAGGTTTAATATATCTGTCTCTGATTTCTGGCTTTCTTGTTGAGGGTTCAATACTTTCGATCTTCTGGCATACACTGCTTAACGGAATCTCTGAGAGGTGCAGCTTCTCGAACCAGTCTAAACCCAAGAGGTCAAGGTTTGAATTATTGATGTAGCATGTGCCGATGAAATGACTATCGCGAAAACCAACGCTGCATTTTATTTCTCCAGTCAATCGAAGTCTTCCACCACATGCGCTAATTGCTATCTGATTTGTCTTCTCTATGGCAGGGCATCCCAACTTCTGCCATAATTTCTTTGATATTATTGTAATGTCAGATGCTGTGTCGATTTGTAGGCGTGCCGGCCGTGTATTAATCGTCAGATCGATATATTTGCGAGGTGCTGGAGTACTAATATGATATGTGGCAGTAACACCCAAAGACTTGAGCTTGTTGCGCCGTCTGGGTCGACTATGAGATCTGGGTCGGTTGTTGCGTTTGCAGTAGCCATCTTTGTGACCAACAGTATGGCATCGACCGCATTTATGCTGTTTGAATGGGCACACGTTTGCAAAATGCCAGGCGCCACAGTGCCAGCAGGCTGATGGTGGTTTATGCTGAGAATGACGCGGTGCGGTTGATGTCGACGGTACTGGATGCACCGCATGCACTTCTGCTGCATTTTGGTTGCCAGACTGCACCAAGACGGTATCGTTGTGAATGTTGATTAAACGCTGATATTCTTCACCGACGTCTTTCAAAGTCATTCGTGGATCTTGTTCCAGACGATTTAATAGGCGTGTGCGTATATCAGCAAATTTGGGAGACTACAAACCACAAATGAAAATCAATACCTTGAACTGGTCTTCTGAGAGCGATTTCAGTTTAAAACGTTCACACGTGCGATTGACTATACCCAACTGTGTATGGATATCATCATTTTCGTTCAAAACTAGTTTCATGCAATGATATCGAGTGTTGAATAAAGATCTCTGATCACCAAACTGATGAAGCAGGGTATGGACAATTTCATCGAATGATCTTTCGCTGGGCTTCTGTGGGAGAATTAGGTTGCAGTATTTATCCAGTTCATCTGCTCCCAATTTTCGAAGTAGAAGCCGTACTTTCCAGGCATCATCTTTATCCGCAAAGTCTACTCGAAATAGGTCTTCATATCTGCGAAACCAGGTATCAAATGTTACGTTCGCATCTGGATCATAAACGAATTCTGAGATGCTACTACCAATGCTGTCGTTGGCTGTAGATGAATCAGCAGAGCGTGATATTTGTAGACCAGCAAGCATTTCCATCAATTTTAGCTGCTGTTCCATTAGTTTCTCTAAACGCAGTGGGTCCATCTTCAGCAAACCCGTCGCCAAATTTGTTATGTATGTGAATATGAGGACCTTGTAGTCTACGAGCGAATCTAACTAATGCGCTGGCTAATCTGTCCTAATCGCACGTCAACAACAACAACAATACCGCCGGGCACGCAAAACAAAGAAAAGAGAAAACTGGACGTTGATATGAGAGCTTTTATTGTCTCTAACAACAGTCGAAAATGTTAAACAAAACTCCGTATTTATACAGTTAGAAAAATCAATGTCACATTTTAAAAATATTAACAAACCCTGGGAATTCAGTAATTTAAATCAATAATCACGCAGATGCGTGAATCAATGATTATGCTAGTGTGGGAAATAAATACTGAATATTAATGATTCACCTGCATATATATTAGGATGACACCTTTATTCTTTGAGATTATGATTCTCACAAGATAACAATAATAACTCAATTCAATGGTGTACATTCTGCTATGAAGTTCACTTGCGAAGACGAATCCCAGAATAGAATAGCCTTCCTAGATGTCTTCCTTACAAGAAAACCAGATGGTAGTATACAGAGAAATTTGCATAGGAAGAGAATATGGACAGGACAATATACACATTTCCATAGCTCCGTTCCTCTCCAGTATGAAAGAAATCTAGTAAGGACCCACAGCCACAGGGTTAGAGCTATGTGCTCAGAAGAGGTAACTGAGGATAAACTAGGGATCTTATACAACACCTTGACTGAAAATAGCTGTCTCGACAAATTCATTAGGAAACATATGGCTAAGAAAGTTGAAAAGGACTGTTCACCATCCGTAAACGAGAAGCATGTATACGTACCACTGCAAAACAAGGGCTATATATCTAGCGAAACAGACGATGTATGTCAACAGAATATTACGCTCACCTATCCCCACAGTCCAATACTGCATTAGCAACAGAATGCGATATATCTATTTGAACATTCTATTTGGTGTTAGAAACAGAATACTTTTCCTACGGCTATATACTGCATTAACAACAGAATACTGTGTATATTTGAACATTCCATTTCACGTCGTCTGATGTAAAACGAAGTCACACGCTCAGTAATTGGTTAAAGGATATAAACTGTATATATACAAACAGTGGTTTGATCAATGAAAAATATACTTCTGCTTCCGGGCTTTGCCTTCTTCTGTTACATATGGTGTCGCTGCCTGCAGACAAATGAAAATCCCATCGCCTGTAGTTTTTGAAGAACGAGACATATAGATCTTCTGGGGCTGTTGCGGAGTTAAATGTCATTCAAGAGGCGACAGCGAAGACGCTTTTACTTGGAACGCTGCTGAAAGGCTGGACGAAGGCAGCATATAATAATTATTATTGTATTATTGTTTCCTTTAACTCCTACAGAAACATAGGGCCTCAGCCGTGCGTCTCCATTGCGTTCGGTTCTTTGCTAAAATCTCCACCTGGCTCCAAATCTGCCCACGCGCTTTCATCTCATCTTCAAATGACCTCCTCCAAGTCACCCTTGGACGACCAACTCTCCGCTTCCCTTTCGGGTTCCACTCGAGGGTTTGTATAGTGATGTCACTTGATGGTTTCCTCGATGTATGGCCAATCCATTTCCATTTCTTCCTGCCTATTTGTTTCACAATCGGTTCCTTGTTGGTTCGCTCGCAGAGATCCCACCCTGTTGCTGATCTTTTCTGGCCATCTGATCTTGATTATTGAGCGAAGACATCTGTTAATGAAGGTCTGTAGTTTGTTTGAGATGCTCTTCATGACGCACTGGCCATGTCTCTGATCCGTATAGTAGAACTGATTGACTTCACATTGGAGTTGAAAATCCGGATCTTATTTTTGATGCTGAGTGATGTAGACCTCCACACAAACTTGTGAGTAGTGAAAGCTTGTCTTGCTTTTCCAATTCTTGCTTTGATATCCTTGTCAGTTCCGCCTGTAGTTGAGACGATGCTTCCCAGGTAGGTAAAAGAGGTTGTTTCTTTAAGGTTCCTCCCATTTATGCTGATTGTTGTCTGTCGTTGTTGTTGCTGTTGGTGGTGTTGCCCGGGAATCTTCATCACCTCTGTTTTCTCTATGTTCACCCGAAGTCCCTCCCATCTTTGATGCTTCTTCTGCCAACTTGTTGCTTTTCGCTTGTATATCTTCCAGTTTGTGGGAAATCAGACATATATCATCGGTGAAGTCCAGATCCTCCAAGTTTTTTGTGTGATTCCATTTTATGCCTGTTTCCTCATTGCCCGCCGCTGTTTGTCGCATTATCCAGTCTATCGCAATCAGGAAAATCATTGGCGATAATGGGCAGCCAGCTTGTTTTACTCCTGTCCTCACTTCGAAGGGTTCCGTAAGTTTCCCGTTGTGGATTACTTGGCATGCAGCATTTTCCTACAGCTGTTGGATGAGATGTATAATTGTCGGTGGCACCCCGTAGTAGCGAAGTAGTTGCCAAAGCACCTCTCTATCGACGCTGTCGAAGGCCTTTTCAAAGTCGATGAAGTTGAGATAGAGAGGTGACTGCCATTCCAAGCATATGATAGTGTGAAGCAAATAGAACGGCAAGCAACTAGGAAGTCAGTAGTTGAACGCTTGAAGGAGGAGTTTGACAGCCCAGTGGATAGAGAGCGGGCGATGCAGCCGTCTCGTACCACGAAGCTGGGAGTTGACAGTGACCCTCTTGCACCGGCGCTTGACCTGACAAACCCACTGCGTCGAACGACTTTATTGCATATCCCCTCAATGACGCTTGTTGGAATGGGAGACCATACACCGTAGTCACCAGGGCTTCAGCCGAATTAGGCAAACAGGTGAAGGTGATGGACTCTCGCATACCGGCCATGAAGACCAGGGTAAATATTCCCTGCGTAGACAGATTGCCCAAGTCGCCACAGCCCTACAGTGAAACTGTGAAAAGTTAACCAAGCGGATGTGGCTCCATCCCTGTTAACACGACTAGGTTAATAGAGCCGAGTGGTAAATCTGCACAAAATGAGAATAGTATAACACCCATCTCCTTAGTAGGCCCTGAAACAAACAGGAAGGCCAAGGAGAAACGTTCACGACGTCGCAAGACGACAAAGACGACAAGAAGGCAGACGATTGCAAGGTCTGCGATTCTGTTGTCGAACAAGTAGACTCTGCCTTCGAATGCAACTTTTGCAGGCAATGGGTACATTGTAGATGCGACACCGAGGTACCAAAAGTATATTACGATTTTATGCGTAAGAACCCATGACCATGGTTCTGGTACATATGCCCAAGTTGCCGTCCTGATGCAGCCTCTTGTAGTTCCTTGAAAGCTTAAGATGGCGTAGAGGTATCAGGGAAAAACGTGAAACGTTCTACTCCCACCAACTCGGAAAACAGCACAATTGCACTTAAATCGGGGATACCAAAATCCACATCGGTTAAACTTGCAATTCCTGCCATAACTTCCCCAGACACAGAGGCTGAAGCACCAAGGGTATCTGTCGCTGGGAAAAGACCCTTATCGTCTGCCAGTATAGTGGCCACGGCACTGAGATACACAATAATATCCAGTCGCACCAGACGAAACAAAACGGTCTTAAAGGGGATGACAAATGTGCGAGGACCGAACCTAAATCCACGGTTAGTAGATCAACTGCGTTATCCTCTTTAATGTACCAGACTGTAGTAGTAGTCTGCTGGAAAACAGGGCCCTGTTTGATCAGGAACAGTGGTTTAACTTGTGTAACACACTGGGACTGGACATCCAACCAGTAAAACCATGCAGATTGTATAGGGGCGATACTGCTCCTCAAGGCAAACCATCCCCACTGAGGGCAACACTGGGCTCTACCGAGGATGTCGACAAAGTTTTACTGACTTCTCAAGTCCTTTCTATAGGGAGGGCCTGCAATATACGTGTTAGGCCAGACAGGCCATGGAAGGAAAGACAGATGGCGAGGGAGTCGCCAGAGCCTATTCCTTCTGCCTCCATGGTTGTTCACGGCATCCCCGAACTGGTAACTGGGAACGCTTGCGAGAAGCACTGTCACAATGTACAGCAATGGAGATGGTCGGCATCCCAGATGGCTCTGGGAAGTTCAGGGGCTGTCTCTATTTACAGACTGCCTCGACCCACTCACCTTATGTCAATTAACACGTTACGTCTGTTAGCTATCAAGTTCAACTCCCGAGACCACTTGACTACTGCTCTCCAGAGATGGTACGAGACCAAGGACAAGGTCAGCAGACACATTCGCTGCTGCGAGAGCCGGCCTCGTACCCAAAGGAGAGAACAAAGCGTTGTCAAAGAAAATCCCCAACCCTTAGTCACAATACAGTGGTGCAGCACGGACGATGATAACCAGTGTCATCCAAGTGCTCCGATTGAACTAGAAGAAAAAAAGCCAACAGGCCGGTTCCCGGGGAACCGGCCAACTAATTCATAGGATAACTCCTCAACTGACAGCCCACATCAAGTCAACCACTCCCCAATACTGGGACGTGGTGAGACTGACTACCAGTTGCCTGTACAGTAATGTGAGAGGGCTAAGAGGCAAAATAGCTGAACTACAATCACAGCTGAACTCCAAAATCATAATACTGACGGAAACCTGGCTAACCCCTACGGTGGCAGACAGCGAAGTCAGGATAATAATAATAATAACAGTATATTCTCATTTTGTACATGAGGGACGCCAGTTTACAGGCATCATCAATATGATAAATTACATATACGATTAGTAAACATATTTAATAATAGTAATTTAATAAAATACATTTTTTCCTACCTGTGTAGGACACATCAATTGTACAGGCATGGATAAGTATTACTTAAATTACATAAATTTGGTTCATGGTAAAATTATAAGGTTGCAGTCATTTTGTCTATGGGAACAATATGATAACTAGTCATTCAATGGAGCACATCAAGAAATATAGAAATACTGTCTTCGCATTAACAAAAAAACCCAAGTATGTTTTGGATGGATTACAAATACTTGGGAAAAAATAAAGCTTGAAGTAATTCTTCCATATAACTTTGGTGTGTACGGCATCGAGTCTTATTCTTGATTTATATCCAAATTTGATAAAAATTTAAAATAAGTAATACACTTGTATACTTTTGTCAGCATTTTCTTCGTAACATGACAAGTGAATAGTACTCAATGTAGACTAATAATAATGGTAGTTTATATTTTCTTATAAACGGGTGTTTTCAAGAAATGCAAGCTATTTTTGCAGACAAGATCAGTTATGTTATAAGTTACAATCGTGAAGTATTATAAATGAATACTTTTTTATTAGTATAAAGGTATATTTCACAACTGTAATCCAGGGTTCGTCGTTGGTGAAGGCAATGTGCAATTCACGAGGGAATTGTGAGATATAGGGCCAATAATGTTTGCAGATCATTTGTCATTGTAAATGGGCAAATATCTTCATTCTCATTCAAAAAGTCAAATGGAAGCTGAAATGGTGAGAGACAAAAGAAGACAAACAACAACAACGCAAAAGCAAGCAAGTGGAGTACTTAGGGAGTGATTAATATTTATATACACATTTATATACTGTTTAGTAATTATAGTTATTTTGGTGCACTAACTAACTATCCCCGTGATGCTAACTTTTATATTGTGTGAACTAACATTATTGTCCTGTGTAAAAATGTCTATCATGTACTTCCAATAATATAAAAATTTATAATTGTAGTTTGTTGTAACTACACGTTTGATGAACTTAAAATATATATGTTGGGCGAAAAAGTGGGTGTAGGATTCAGATGCAGAAGTACACTGTCATCTTTGAGCAGTCTGGTGACTGAGGAGATGAACACTGCCAGTGTGTTTGCATCGCGCACATCAGCTGGTAGTCTATTCCAAATGACTGAAAACTTATTTAAGAAGAAATTATACCGCATGTAAGTCTGACAATGCTCTGTAGCAACTAGGTTGTGATGATTTCTAAGATTGTAACTGATGACAGCGGTAGGTTTAATTATTGGCTCGGAGGAGTGCACGAGCAGATTAGTTAGCTTGCAGTAAAAAATCAGGTTTAGCTTAAGAAGTCTTTTCCAGAGTGGTTCTAAACTTAGTCTGTCGCAACGTTCATAGTATTGGAGACCACTTTCTAAACCAAGAATTCTTAAGGTGAATTGCCGTTGCACTCCTTCTAACTTAAGCTTGTCAATTTGTCTGAGTCCGCTAAGAATAAACGGGCAGTATTCTAAAATAGGTCGGACACATACTTTATATAATAAAACCCTAGCTTCACAACAAAAGAAATTGCGAGTTATGCATCCTAGGAGCCTTCGTGTTTTACGTCTGGCATAATCAGTTTGTTCAGAGAACGTTAGGTTACTAGAGTATCTGATACCGAGATCTACGACTGAGTTGAGCTTGGCTAGTTTACGCCCATTTATTTCAAGATTCAGGTCAAGGTTACTGTTTCCGATACAAATCCAGCCGCATTTATCAATGTTGAACTTTAGACAGGATTCAGTACACCATGTTGCGAGACTACTTAGTTCAAGATGTATTTTATTTACCATATCGCTTAGTTCATGAGCGTAGCAGGAGTAAACGACTTTGAGGTCGTATTGGTTACCAAAGGTAGTAGTGACCACGCGGTCATAGTATTCGACATAGCCCTCCGCGAGCGCTTACAGTGGGACAATACACAGCCCCATCTGTGTTATAACAAAGCCAATTAAACCAAAATGCGAAGACTTTTGTCTCAAGCAAATAGGCCTAAAAAATGGACAGAGCTAACAGTAGAAGAACAGTGGGGAGTGGTAAAGGAGATCATTCACCATGCGGTCTCAAACACTGTTCCTTTAGTCACACCAAAAGTTAGGAAGCAACGTTCATGGCTAAAAAGGAGGACACAACGCCTTCTGCAGGCGAAGCGAAAAGCCTGCTTTGCGTGGCGAGTATCGAAGAGTCAACCCGAACATGAAGTGTACCTTGAACTCAGGAATCGATGTAACATACGAGTCCGGATTGATAGAAGGACATTTCAGAGAAACCTCGCCAATAAGCTTCTCGTGAACCCCAAAAGCCTATACAGGTTTATGTCTGAAAGAAAACCGACCAACCAGGGAGCTTGCAATCTAGTGGGTTCTGATGGGAAATCTCTTACTAGTCTTGAAATGGCAGAGACATTCAGTCTAGCCTTTCACAGGCAACTGAACAGTAACGAGGATTTTACCTCCACAAAACATCAAGATTACAATGCAAAACCAACGTGCGAAAACCTGCTGGGTACATTTCAAATTACCCCGGCTATGGTACTCGTAAAATTGGGAAAGTTGGCTTCGGGAAAGTCTGCAGGTTGCGATGACATAAGACCATCCGTCCTGAAGCAGTGTTCAGAAAGTCTCTGCCAACCCCTAAGTGATCTGTTTCAACACTCCTTTGATGTTGGGAAACTTCCATGTGAATGGAAACGAGCCATCCTATCCCCTATCTTCAAGAGTGGTGACCGGCGGAATGCGACCAGTTACAGACCAGTTGCGCTACTTCCAGTGATATCGAAGATAGTGGAAAGTCTCATTGACGACCACATGAGAAAATACTTCGACGGGACTAACCTACTCCATGAAGCACAGTATGGTTTCAGGAGGGGAAGATCCTGTGTGACGAATCTTCTACTAGCTTGGAACGATTCGACACTATCCTGGGACGTAAGGGTACCAGTCCATGTGATCTTTCTCGACTTTGCAAAAGCATTCGACACAGTTCACCATGGTCTGTGGAGTCCTCAAAAATAAACTTATCCAAATTTTACTATTATGTAGAAAATGAACATATTGTACACTACTTTGTTTTAACCAAAAACTCTGTACTTTGAACTTCCCTCGAGTTTTAAAATAAATATATAATTCTGCCTTCGACTCTCCGTCTTCTCCACCATCTCAACTGCCGTCGATCAATTATAACAACCTGCTTTCTATCTCGAATTTTTGCAGGATCACCGTAGCCTCCTCCTACGCACTTTGGTCGACCTCCGGCAACGTCAACACTGGAGAATTAGAACTGGAGCAGTCTTCCCGCAGCACTTCTGGAATCCATTACGTTTATTGTGGAATTTGGATCTTTGTAAACCCAAGTAACAAAACTTTAATATATTCTTCCCGTAAACTCAATTGATCTGGTATTTTGTTTTTCTATTTGAATTTGGGTTAATAAGCTAACAGAGCAAAAGGTCCACCACAAAAATTGGTGAGCCCGCTTCGAACATTTTTTTTGAACATTTTTGCGATAGTCAACTCATTTTGTACATTTTTGTTGCTATTTTGACCTTATAATCTCGCATTGCTTAATTTTTGTTACCATACGTTTTGCTGTTTTGTATATCTCTATACTTAAATATTTTTGACAATGGCTCCTTCTAAACGTTCCACTGTTGCTGAAGAAGGTAATAAAGGCGAAGAGACACAGAACTCTTCTAATAACGCCTTACCGGACTTAAGACTACCTCAATTTGATCTGAAGGACACATCAATATTTTGGTTACTTTCCCAGTTAACATCTCAAATGCAAGACTTACGACTGGAAGTATCTGAGCTCCGAGCACAGCGGAACCAGTCACAGACAGTATCCAAGCAACGGCGACCAAGATCCAGACGACGTTCTAGAACACCGTCTCAAAGCCGTAACATTTGCTGGTATCATAGGAGGTATGGGCATAATGCCCTGAAGTGTGTCCGACCGTGCATGTACAATAGTGGTGACGCAACTCAGGGAAACTCCCTAGCCAGGCAGTAATGGCGACGGCTGTTACTGGCAATCATCCCAGTCGCCTTTTCTACGTGAGGGACTTGACTACCGGCACATTATTCCTGGTAGATACAGGCGCCGAGGTCAGTGTTATTCCCCCCTCACTATCCAGGCGATCAGCCAAAATACCTGGTAAACTTTCACTCCGCGCTGCCAATCAAACCAACATACAGACGTATGGTGAACAGTCAATGATTCTAAACCTAGGATTACGCCGACGTTTCACATGGATCTTCATAGTAGCTGACGTACGTCACGCTATACTTGGTGCAGACTTCCTAAGTCACTTCAATCTGTTAGTTGACATCAGCAAGAAAAAACTGATTGACAATTGCACCCAACTCAAGATCCACGGTATTACAGGTGACTACTCTGTTCATAGCATCTGTATAGAAAAGCCGGAGAGTGAAATGTTCTCTACCTTATTGCAACGATTTCCGAAAATCCTTAAACCGTCATACAACGTCGAAGATATATCTCATACAGTTACGCATAAAATCATCACAACAGGACAACCTGTGAAGGCACGTCCACGACGGTTACCACCAGATAAACTAGCAGCAGCTAAGTCGGAATTCGAACATATGATGCAGCTGGGCATCATACGCTGACGACGTAAAGATTTGGAGAGCAATAAACTCATAGGAAGACTCCGACAGATTGCAGACTGACCTGCAAACTCTGGGAGACTGGGCTCTGGCTAACGGAATGCCTTTCAACCTAAAGAAGTGCAAAGTAGTGCAACTTCATTCCGGTAGGTCACAGAGTGTAAATTACACCCTTGGTGGCCAGAACTTGAGTTGTGTGCTATCAGAACGCGACCTAGGTCTTATTTTAACAGAAAAGCTAGACACCAGTGTAAATTACACGACGGACGTCGCCAAAGCCTACGCTACTTTACACTTTATGCATAGGCAGATGGGAGCTCTTACTCCCGAACTATTCTTAAGGTTGTATACGACATACGTGAGGCCACTCCTTGAGGTGCATAATATCATTGCTCCTCCGCTACTCAAAAGGGATGCTAACATTCTAGAAAGTGTCCAGAGACGAGCGACAAAATGGGTGATCGGCCTCCGCAAAAAATCATATGAGGGAAGACTGAAGAAATTAAGTCTTTTCACACTTAGTTACCGTAGTCACAGGGGAAACCTCATCACTGTCTATAAGATCTTAAATGACCAGGCCCACCCTAATAAAAGCATCCTGCCATTAAGTGATCATAGGCTTTCACGAGGTAACCCCCTAAGGATAACACACCAGAGACCAAAGACTCGAGTGCGTTCACATTTCTTTTCGCTTCGAGTTTGCCGTCTCTGGAACGCTTTACCGGCGGCCGTAACTACAGCGCCATTTGTGGAGACTTTTAAGCGGAAGCTGGACAATCATGCAGAAATGCATGGTTTGTGTCTCAATGCCTTATCCTCTTAAAATTTGAAACCACATTGTCAATGGATAAGCATACAAGCTAAATCCCCACGACCCGTTCTGTCTTCTCTCACTGTACCGACTACTCTATCTTTTTCTTCGGTCACCTTTATTATTTGACTGATCTCAACGTATATTATCTACACTACAACCTATTATTATTATTATTATTACTATTCTGCTTTTATGACTTCACCGAATGACCAACGGGTGTTAAGTCAAACTCCATTCACGGCAGCAACTGAGTCCTAACGTGCTGCACACTACAAACCACATCTTGAACAATCCTCGCATCACTCCTCTTGCAGTCTACCAGAGCTAAAGCAGTCGAGTGGCGGAACTTACTACGCATAAGTTCACCGAAGATCTGGAACCTCTACCTTACAATCAAGAAGCGAGCTCAAAGAAATCACTGGTTTATACTAGCTCGTAATCAGGATATTGGATATTAGAGTTGCACTGAGTTCTTAGTGCAACTTTATGTAACTGCATTTACATAAAGTGAAATATTACGAATGCTCCTGTTTTTAGAATAAAAAAACATGATTCTTTTCATTAAATTTAGTAATGAAGAATGGAATTTCTTCCACGTCAGTGTTATTTAATTAAATTTGTAATCTGTGTAGGCTCTGAAAGGAATAAATTCGGCATGGAGAACTCCTATGTAAACCAAAAGTACTTTTAGTTTACTAAATCTTACTGACTTCCTGTACAAATTTGATATTTGTCAAGTGTTTATTTAAAATCTGCTGGAGTATTCAGTAAAGTAAAAGTTATAGTCATTGGTATTGCTAGGAAACCACTTACTCGTTTTACGCAGCCGAAATACACAAATATCCCTTTATTGAGGAAACACTATAATGCCTGCAAAAGTAGTGCGTCAGTTTATGAGTTTCATAAAGTCTACAGAATGTTTTCTATTCAGTGATTACTGTTTGCGAATTATCCGAGAAAACACATTTCCGAGTGGGATGTAACACAAGGCTGAATTCTTAAACTGTCATCCTTATATCAGTTCAATTCAATCACACATATATTAGTAGAATAGTCTATAATTGACTTTAGAGACTTATTAGGGCATAGCCTCATCAACTTACAGTTTGATGATGATATTGTCCACCTAGACTATGAGAAGTAACCCCTGATGCTGGAAAATATGAAAAGAATACCGTTGTTTGATTATAGGTGTCTGTGTTCTATCTCATGAGTAAAGCAGTATAATATGGTGAGTGATGTTGAGGTTACGTATAAAGTGTTAGGTGAGGAAGGTAAGTTAGTCTTCAAGGTAGGGAAGCTGAATAGGTTAAGATGGCTAGAACACGTGATGGCATACGAAGCCATCGCCTTCCTCGAGGGATAATGTTAGCCAGCACATGTTAAGGTTCCAAATGTGTTTGGGTCGGTCAAATGAAAAGCTGGTATTGGCTCATGAAGTCGTTGACAGTCAGCTAGAGGAACTACTAGATATATGTCTGAAAGTCTTTGTCGATGGCACAGATGCATTCACTCTGTGTAATCTCACGTATCTATTCAACTTATGTTTTTCCTTGTCACGTTTAACTAATTTACTGATTTTCCTTTCTGTATAGTCTTCAATAAGTTATGCTAATATAAGTATTTCTAGAAACAATTATATTAGCAACAACACCTTTTGATTTTTTACATATGTGTATACAGTTAATAATACAATGCTATCTTTTGTGTCTAAATGACGTTACTCAGCCAATAACCACCTTTTCTCATATACTTTTCTAAAACGTATAATTTTATAATATTTCGTAGTATTTTTAACATTATATAAGTTGAAGGGTTACTTTGCAATGTCTAATGCGTATGAAAATCGGTCGCGAAAATTTAGCATAACTAGCTCTGTTAACCGGCTGTTTTCTTCAGGATCATTATAAATAATGTTACCACTAATTGTTCCACTACACATTTTACTCTGCTAAATAGACTACAACTTTGTTGCTATAATACTAGCTACTTCTTTACTTTATACTTCTTAAAGTAAACGCAATTTCCTAGGCGTTTGTTACAAATACTTGTATACATGTATGCATGTATAAAGGTGATACTGCTAAGAATGTCGTGAGGTGTGGATGTATCTGGTGACCTAATGGGAAGCGCTTGTCATGAAAGCTATTAATGTGCAGCATACTGTATGATTGGGACGGGCTTAAAGCAATGCAATACTGCAACTACAGTTGTTGCGAAAAAAATCTCAGAGCTTAACATCAAAAAGGAGGGAGGGTGGCGCATGCTGATCAGATGGTATGGAAGTGGTCACAATTGTGAATGTCTCCATGCATATTTTGACAGCTCGAGAATTAAACATTAGTCTGAACCCTCAGCAAAAACAAATGATAAGGGTTGTACAGATCTAAATTATAAAAAAAGTGCTTTGGCTCCTACTATCTACAAGCCTGTTCAGCTTCTTGTCAAGATGCTAACCGTTGGGCCCTGCAGAAATTCGTGAGGCATCTTACAGGTCAGCTTGTTCTACAGCTTCTAATTTTCCAGATCTTTGAATTCACCCCTCACTTAAATATCACTTACCTACCTCACAATAATCTTTTTATTTACGCACTATTATACTCTATCTGATCTTAACTACCTAGACCTTTATTGAAGCTGAAACTTGCTCTTCATTCATATTTGTTGCTTGCTTTAAGTCTGGTTGCTTTGATTAAAAACACAACAACACCAATGTCTGAACAAAGCTGTATCTTCATCGAAAACGTGATAGTTTCCATGCTTAGACCAATATGGTTAGCATTAAACATTGCAAATGTAAACTATCATTTCAAGTACTGTCGCTTCTTCTTCTTCTTGTTGTTGTATTTATCTTGTAAATATACTTCCAATAATGTATTATTCATAACCGCATTTTATACCTTTTTGCAGCTTCGCAGAATTTCCTCCCCTTCCTGAAATACCGTTCAATCACGTGGCGACATAGCACTCACCCAGATATACGCTGTTCACTGGTTGACCATAACGATCAGCAGGAAACAGAACGAAGTCTGGGTTGTTGCTCAACTTTGATGGTTATCTTAGCAAACGGCTTACAATTTAACATTTATAAGACCCTGTTCTGATTGCTTGTACAATAACTGGACAATTTAAGCTTTTGAAAAAGTGCTTGGGATATTCTTTCTTGTCAATACAGCTCCTCAGAAAACGGATTCTTGTATTCGCTATGGCAAGTTTGACAGAAAACTTAAGAAACGTATCAAGTTCCTTCACTGTCACAGGGTTCTTGCTTCAGCTGAATCCGTCTTTTATTTTCTTCATGACTCAATGGGTATTTTCGGTGATTTGAAAAAGGAAAAGAAAAATATATTTTTTGTTTGACTAATTTACTATGCAAACATCAGTTATGCTTATCTGTATTTTTGAAGTTGAATTTTTCAAAGTTTTTTTTTCTACACTTCCTCCTCCTGCTTTATTTTTCCATCATCTTTTCAGAATGGTCAAGAAGTTGATCAAAGTATTCTCCAACCATTTTATCAATGTTGTGCTAGAATTTTCGATACAGATGATGAAAACAAACGCAAAGAAGAGAAAAAGAAGACTAAGGTTAAATCAGAGGAGAAAACAAAAAAAATCTCAGCCAAATAGTACGACTACTCCTACTCCTACTGCTACTGGTAGTAGTCGTCGTTCACCAAAGAAAACACATTGTGCTTATTGTATTGCTTTAAGAGCACTACGGGATTATCAACGTGCACTAAACCATGAACGTGCAAAACCTACTTCAAGTCGTCCATATATCCATGAATTTGATGTTGATGATAATTCAGAGGCATTAAAAAAATCATCTACTGCTATGGCGGCTATAGAAGCATCAGGAACTGGTCTTATTTTAAATAATCCATTAGTTATGTCATTGTCTATTGTCTGTCAACAAACCTCCAAACTTTTATCGAATACTCCGCAAAGTGAATTACCATTTTCAAAAATTTATTATCAAGCAAAAGCTAAACGTTTAGAACAATTAATACGTTTAATGGGAAAACAGATATTAGTAAGTTGTCAGTCTGCTCTATGAACACCTCTATCTTTGAAACTATTGGGTTTATATTTTCATAGTATTAATTGTAGGTATTGTTTGGCTTTTTGTAAGAGGGATTGGGGTTGTGTGGTCATCTATAAAGCCATTAGATCTCGTCTTAACCCCTATCAACATACCAATTCATAAAAATGAAGGAAGATGTTTGGAGTAGGGTGAGTTGTCAGCAATAGGTGACGAATATTCAGTCATCTCAAACTACATCAGGTGTTTTATTGTTCTAATCATCTCAAAAGATGTAATAATTCCCTTAAAGCTAAATTAGTTCCAATAACTCAGTTATTCATCATTCTTGCATCTATATTTCTGTTACATTCGTTGAAGGAATAAGAACCGTAAAATTGGGAAATCAATGAAGGTTTTACGATTGGTAAGGGCATCAATTGTCGCTTCAGTGTATTCCATTTAGGAAAAACGGTTCCCAAACTATTTAACTTCAAGATAGAATCTTATATAATACTGAACATTTATGATCATCTTAGGTTTCCCTCAAAATGCTTTTATGGAAGAAAGCATTTTTCTTTCTGACAGCTTAATAATCAGTTTGTCATGATGAAATGTTTTGCTAGTCCATGTATAGAATACATACATATGATAGTCGTCCTTTGGTATACTGTTTTCTGTGAACACCTGCATCCAGTAGCCATCAATGAGCTGAAGATGGATGTGAAGGTCTTAGCTTCGATCCCTAGTGGAGTCGTGGGAGTACACTGCTGGAATGGAGTCCCAATCTAGGCCGTAACAGCTGTCCAGTGCTCCATGCTGGTTTTCAATAATCTTCAACTGATTTTGAGTTTATAACGAAATCTGCATAGAAATTTAATAAAATTCTTACAAAAACCCATTCGCTAAAGAGATAGTCAATATATTTTATGGCAACTACAATAACCTGAAGAAGAGAATTTACTTCATATCTTGGTAGATTATGGGAACCAGGAGATTGCACCATACGAAATCTCATAGTTTGTACAAGCGCTAGGATACTCTTCGAACTCTCAGACCGAAGCAAATAGCTGTCCTCTAGAGGACAACCTCACTCCTCTCTAGCCTAGCCTTTGACTTGAATTCTGTTCCACAAAGCAATGGAGCAGCGTCAGTACCTACATTCCAATGATTGACGGTAACCAAAACAAGTTCATACACTATATGATTCCTTCGGATTTTGGATGCCATCTATCATCTCGGGTGTAGAATGAAGTTTTTAAGTGCCCCTTGGGTAGACTAGCCGATTATCCACCCTTTCAGTTGTAACCTCCAGACAACTTATGAGGTTGGAAAGTTAATGTGTATGCTAGGTGGTCGTATGTCAAAATATGAGTGTTTCGTACTGCCATTTATTTTGTTCTATCCAAATGTCAAAAGGAAATAATTGAAGTCCTAGGAATGATTTGTTTATGCTTACTTTATTCTATATATATATATATATATATATATATATATATATATATATATATACATATATATATATATCCTTTGTTGTGATTCCTTTTAGTTAACAAGTCGTACACAATCTTTGACCAAAGAATGGTGGAATATACACGATGATACTGAACAGTTTGTTGTTCACCTGCAAGCCACATGTCCAACAGGCTTAGCATTTATTCATCAAGATGAGGTAATTTACTTTCTGTTTTGTCTTTTTCTTTTCTTTTTAAAAAAAATACTAGATAGTTAACGAATATATCGGCTGTAATGCTCTGAATCCATCCTATTGTCTGTCTGTCTTCTTCTTCTTACAGGTTGATCATCAACTATATCGTTCTTTAGTTGAAGCTGATATGATATGGCCCCCCGACTACAATCTCGTCTGGGTCGTTATAATTTTCTGCGCAACGCTTATTTGTCAGCAGTGACTGGTTTACCGACAGATGAAAATAATCCAAATAATAGTGAACGGCCAAGAACTCATCCAATTGAATGTCCTACCTGTTTTCAATCACATTCACCATCAACACCAACGTTTGTTTTACTACCTGGTTGTTGGCATAATTTATGCTTTCATTCAGTCACTGGGACCCGATTTAACGGCCCATGAAATCTAAATTCTACCAATTCTTGATTTTAGCTCGACTACCAACCAACTGCATTGGTGGGAACTCCATTCTCACTCCCGACTGGACGGATCCCACTGGTCAAAACTTCTCACTAGAACTTCAGGCAACTTCGTCATGTAGAAAGTCACTAGCGAACATCAGATTAATTTTTTCAAGAGTAAATTTATAAAGATTTGATGTGTTTTTCGAGTTAGACTATGGATTGATATCAGTTAGGGAGGGAAGCATTGAAAACCAGAGAGTACTGCTGATGAGTCACAAACCAGGATGAAACAGCTGTCCAGTACTCCTTGACAGTTTTCAATCCTTACAAATCGACTCTTAACAAAAACAATCATAAATAGTACCGAAGATATTGTGAGGAATGTTCATGATTATTGTTCACATTGGAGTTTATTCAGATTGATAGTAATGATAATATGAAAATCAGGCTGTAAAAATTTGGTAGAAGGTTATGTATGTATGTATGTGTGTGTGTGTATGTGTATCAGTGTGTTAGTGAATTACTAAGGCTAAATTAAGAAAAGAATATTCTTTTGTTCATTAATTCCAATCTCTTGAAATTTATAATGGGCATTTTAAATCAAGTAAATTATTGTGTGTAACGAATATATCGGCTGTAATGCGCTGAATCCATCCTATTGTCTGTCTGTCTGTCTTCTTCTTACAGGTTGATCATCAACTATATCGTTCTTTAGTTGAAGCTGATATGATATGGCCCCCCGACTACAATCTCGTCTGGGTCGTTATAATTTTCTGCGCAACGCTTATTTGTCAGCAGTGACTGGTTTACCGACAGATGAAAATAATCCAAATAATAGTGAACGGCCAAGAACTCATCCAATTGAATGTCCTACCTGTTTTCAATCACATTCACCATCAACACCAACGTTTGTTTTACTACCTGGTTGTTGGCATAATTTATGCTTTAATTGTCATCAACGTATAGCTACAATGCCAGAAATCACTCAACGACGTTGTCCTATCTGTCGGACACCACTTGAATCAAGAGAGATCACAGGTATCAATGCTCGACGTCGACAATCTTTAACACTTATTCACTATGCTGGTAATGAAACAAAGCAAGAAAATCAAATGAAATCTGAAGATAACGAAGAAGACTTGAATATAGTGGTAAGTTAGAGGTAATTTCATCTTCTGTAAGTCAGAAGGCTTCAATCCACAAGTTTCCATGTCCTTACAGTTATTGGTCACCGCGATTGATGATTCACAACCACTGATGAAATCCAGTCACAGCATCAATACTAAGGCGTAAACATTTGACTTCGGTTACTCATTCTAGTGACTGATGAATGTATGCTTAATGGTTGTCTACTTGTTGTGAGCTGACAGTCTAGCTAGCCAGTAAGTTGACTAATATACCACTGTGGTGCCCTGAAATTTTGATATTGGCTAATAAAGAACAAAGAACGGTCGTTAGCGAACTATCAGCTCAGGTTTTATGCTTGTTGTGGAGAGTTATTATGTGTATCTCATGTTGTTGGTGAGTGTGGTAAGTTTATAAACGCCACATCATTAATCTTCCTAACCCTCATGAAATTAGAAGAAGTGGTATGCCTGGGGGAAAAGATGTATTCTGTCTTATTTATGATAGTATCAGATATTTCCAGCTAACTGCTAGGTATTCTGTAGCTTACACACACATAATCATGTGACTCTTCTGCAAAATTTCGTGCACGCTGATTGACTTGATTGGTCCTCAAGCTTCTTGAGCAATTTAAATCTTATTATTCTTACACGCTATAACAGTTATCACCATTTGTTTAAGCTAATTTCACACCTCCTCTTGATTGATTATATTGAACCAAAACGTTCGGTGTCTGTTGACATGTCAGTTCCTAGTATGGAGACTTCGACTGTGTCTAAAGATTAACCATCACTCACTGAGGACTGTTCTGTAACCTTACTTGGTGAATCTCGCTGGTTACAACTTCCCACTAGAACTCCAGGTAAATTCCCGTATAGAACCAGTTACCAGTGTGGATCAGCATAATTATCAAGAGTACTGGACAGTTGTTTTGTCCTAGTTTGTCGCTCGTTGTCAGTAACGCACACTCACCCGTAACCCCAGTAGTTCCTTGTTTTTCAATGGTTCTCTAACTGACGTCAACTCATGATCGAATCTGTAACCAGTCAAATCCCTGCAAGACAACATTTGATAATAAACTTATTATTTTATGGGTTTTGTAGGAATATAGATTAATTCAAATGACACTGGTTGTTGGTAGCGTTATATCACGAATTGACAAAGTTAGGATTCACTGATCACTTAAATCCAACCAAAGTTACAGGATTTCATCATGAGCTGACATTAGTTAGAGAGCCATTGGAAAACCTGGGAGTACTGAACAGCTGTTTCGTCCTGGTTTGAGACTCTTCAGCAGTACACTGAATTCCAACCAAAGTGTTCGAGTGGTCAACGAGCTCGAGCTCGTCATCTGATGGTCTTAGGTTAGATCCCTGGTGGGATCGCGGTCGCGAGCTGATGAAGAATCCACAAATAAGACGAAACAGCTGCTTAATGTTCTTTGAATTTCAATGATTTTCAAACTGATGTTGATTCGTGAAGAAATCTGGATTAGAACTCTTCAAAATGATGGGAAGTAGCAAAACATAGAAATATAAACGGTTTCAAGATATCGTTCGCATTGAAATACATCAACCTGTTCACCTGTTTTCAGAGATTCTTTATGATCAGTGTGCTGACGACTAATCAATAAAGTTGTTAAACCAAGGCAGATTTTTGGATATATAATCGTTTATTCACCATGTGTGGATGTAAAAATCGACTTACGCTTTTCTAACGTTAATTAAGCATTAAACATTAAATCACAGTTGCACACTTATCGCTAATCCTAATGATAACTTGATGTTATTTCGAGGATGGTGGCTAGCACAGTGTAATCCAGCGTGCGCATTTCGTCTAACTTGGAACTCTTCAACTGGGTTAGGGTACCTGAAATCCTCAGTTAGTGATGGTTAATCTTTAGACACAGTCGAAGTCTCCATACTAGGAACTGACATGTCAACAGACACCGAACGTTTTGGTTCAATATAATCAATCAAGAGGAGGTGTGAAATTAGCTTAAACAAATGGTGATAACTGTTATAGCGTGTAAGAATAATAAGATTTAAATTGCTCAAGAAGCTTGAGGACCAATCAAGTCAAT
Organism: Trichobilharzia szidati; assembly: GCA_944472155.2. Taxonomy (NCBI): domain Eukaryota; kingdom Metazoa; phylum Platyhelminthes; class Trematoda; order Strigeidida; family Schistosomatidae; genus Trichobilharzia; species Trichobilharzia szidati. The sequence goes on from OX235279.1 coordinate 40,474,472, forward strand.
CAGCGTGCACGAAATTTTGCAGAAGTCACATGATTATGTGTGTGTAAGCTACAGACTACCTAGCAGTTAGCTGGAAATATCTGATACTATCATAAATAAGACAGAATACATCTTTTCCCCCAGGCATACCACTTCTTCTAATTTCATGAGGGTTAGGAAGATTAATGATGTGGCGTTTATAAACTTACCACACTCACCAACAACATGAGATACATAATAACTCTCCACAACAAGCATAAAACCTGAGCTGATAGTTCGCTAACGACCGTTCTTTGTTCTTTATTAGCCAATATCAAAATTTCAGGGCACCACAGTGGTATATTAGTCAACTTACTGGCTAGCTAGACTGTCAGCTCACAACAAGTAGACAACCATTAGGCATACATTCATCAGTCACTAGAATGAGTAACCGAAGTCAAATGTTTACGCCTTAGTATTGATGCTGTGACTGGATTTCATCAGTGGTTGTGAATCATCAATCGCGGTGACCAATAACTGTAAGGACATGGAAACTTGTGGATTGAAGCCTTCTGACTTACAGAAGATGAAATTACCTCTAACTTACCACTATATTCAAGTCTTCTTCGTTATCTTCAGATTTCATTTGATTTTCTTGCTTTGTTTCATTACCAGCATAGTGAATAAGTGTTAAAGGTTGTCGACGTCGAGCATTGATACCTGTGATCTCTCTTGATTCAAGTGGTGTCCGACAGATAGGACAACGTCGTTGAGTGATTTCTGGCATTGTAGCTATACGTTGATGACAATTAAAGCATAAATTATGCCAACAACCAGGTAGTAAAACAAACGTTGGTGTTGATGGTGAATGTGATTGAAAACAGGTAGGACATTCAATTGGATGAGTTCTTGGCCGTTCACTATTATTTGGATTATTTTCATCTGTCGGTAAACCAGTCACTGCTGACAAATAAGCGTTGCGCAGAAAATTATAACGACCCAGACGAGATTGTAGTCGGGGGGCCATATCATATCAGCTTCAACTAAAGAACGATATAGTTGATGATCAACCTGTAAGAAGAAGAAGACAGACAGACAATAGGATGGATTCAGCGCATTACAGCCGATATATTCGTTACACACAATAATTTACTTGATTTAAAATGCCCATTATAAATTTCAAGAGATTGGAATTAATGAACAAAAGAATATTCTTTTCTTAATTTAGCCTTAGTAATTCACTAACACACTGATACACATACACACACACACATACATACATACATAACCTTCTACCAAATTTTTACAGCCTGATTTTCATATTATCATTACTATCAATCTGAATAAACTCCAATGTGAACAATAATCATGAACATTCCTCACAATATCTTCGGTGCTATTTATGATTGTTTTTGTTAAGAGTCGATTTGTAAGGATTGAAAACTGTCAAGGAGTACTGGACAGCTGTTTCATCCTGGTTTGTGACTCATCAGCAGTACTCTCTGGTTTTCAATGCTTCCCTCCCTAACTGATATCAATCCATAGTCTAACTCGAAAAACAAATCAAATCTTTATAAATTTACTCTTGAAAAAATTAATCTGATGTTCGCTAGTGACTTTCTACATGACGAAGTTGCCTGAAGTTCTAGTGAGAAGTTTTGACCAGTGGGATCCGTCCAGTCGGGAGTGAGAATGGAGTTCCCACCAATGCAGTTGGTTGGTAGTCGAGCTAAAATCAAGAATTGGTAGAATTTAGATTTCATGGGCCGTTAAATCGGGTCCCAGTGACTGAATGACCTACGAATTTGCCTTGTAACCAGAAGGTCCTGTTTTCGAAATCCAGTGGGTGCGTACTGCCGATGATTATGTATGTTTAAAATAAGCAACAAATGTGGAAAAAGAAGCAGGATTTAACGAGTTCATAAATTTCGGTAGACAATCACATCAGCTTCAATACTCACTACAAATTTTTCTTATTTATACAATCTCTTCATAAGGTTAAATACATGCAACAAACACATGAATGTTGTGAGAACAAATAATTTTGTTAAATTTTACAATTTTTACAATTCTAGCTAATTCTATTAACTTGTTTGTTTGTATCTTACGTAACTCTTCTGAGTGAGTCATCCTATTCTTCTTAGTCATCATTGCTATTTTATAAATTTCCTGATTATGTAATAACTTGTCGCCAACGTCTAAGAATCAACTTATCTTGAATTCCGTAATTAATTTCCACCCTTTTTTAAAAAAAACTTAGATATCTTGTTACTAACATATCTATTAGTTATTTGTTTTGATGACCTTTAACCTCTTGATTTCACCTCCGCCTATACCTGAAACTGACTAATTGAAATAACCACTTGATTGGTAAAACATTTTGATGTAAAAAACAACTATGTATTAGTGTAGAGCCTGTGGTTGATGAGGAACTATAATTGAAAAGAAATATATTTTTTTTCGCTCAACCTGTTGTTGATTTTTTCTCAATACGTAAATGGGAATTTTTAAATAAGTATCAATTTCAACAAAAAATGCATGAACTATAAGTAAGTGGTGAGTGATAATCTGTTAACGTTATTATTAAGTGAATAGTATTCACCAAAGCATACATTATCACAGATAAACTGGAGTTGTTGTTGTTGTAGTAGGAATGAATTAATGCAATTATAAACGCTTAAATTTGATTAAAATGAAATACAGGGAAACTCTGCAAAACACAAATAAATCAATTTGACATAATGTAAACCATATAGGACTAAATGACAGGCTTTTAAAATGACTCATCTTAACGCATAAGAGAGTCTTGACACTCTTCACTAAGATTAATACTCAACTCATGTCCCTCCTGATATTTGAAGCTAGATCGTCCGGTGCCTGAATAGCGCACTGACATTGTTTCTAACTAAGTCACTAGGTGACACGGGTTCGAATCCCAGGGAAACATGAGTTTAATGAAAACAAAACATGTAGTTCGACGAAGAGTCTCTTTTCGGCGAATTCATTTTCACAGCTGTACAATCGCATATATATATGACAGTTATTTTGAATGTATGTGTACATTAAGTTTGTAATACAAACTACAATTGGTTATGGTTATTTCAACCATATGTGGAAATTATTAAGTTTTGGGTAGAGTTGGGTAGAACAAAAACAGTCAAGGAAATCGGGTGATAATGAAACTAGTGTGGTGACAAAGGTGATGAGTTGTCACAAACAGTTGTCAAAATGCAGTTACGTAATAATATGAATAGTTTGATGATTGAGTTGTACTCAGGATACACATATGAACATAGTAGAGGACACGAAATTACGTAAAGTTCCAAATGAATACAAGAATTATAAGCAATTAAAGAAACATGCAGACAAACATAATTAAGTCATCAAAAATCAACATATTTGTGACCATGATAATAGGAACCTTAAGAAGATCGATCCATAGAAAAGCTACTTCGAATGGTCAACTAACAAGCTTCTACACCTGGCTACCCATCCAACAAAATCGGAATTGAATTAAATCTCTTGCCACCCACATCCCACGCATCTGTAGTCCCCATGTTCTAGAAACAGAATCACATTTTTTGAGAAAAATCTTCATCCAAGATGGATACCCACCAAGATTCATTGACAGAAATATCAAACCGAGAATTTGGAGGAATGAAACTTCACTTGAGCCGAAAAACAACTCCACATGAACTTGGATTTCAAGGGAGATTTAGCAACTTTGTTGATTTTCGATGGCTTGATTTTGTTTGTCTGCCTGTCTCTTTAATTGCTTATCATTCTTGTATTCATCTAGAACTCCTACGTAATTTCCTGTTCTCTACTTTCTTCCTATGTGTATCCTGAGTACAACTCAATCATCAAACTATTCATATTATTACGTAACTGCATTTTGACAACTGTTTGTGACAACTCATCACCTTTGTCACCACACTAGTTTCATTATCACCCGATTTCCTTGACTGTTTTTGTTCTACCCAACTCTACCCAAAACTTAATAATTTTCACCTGTTTAGTTAAAATAACCATAACAAATTGTGGTTTGTAGTTTGTTTGACAAACTTAATGTACACATACATACCAAATAACTGTCATATGTATATGCGATTGTACAGCTGTGAAAATGAATTCGCCGAAAAGAGACTCTTCGCTGAACTACGTGTTTTGTTTTTTGCATTAATGTCCGGATGGCGATTTTCCATGAATTAAATCATGAGTTTCTTTAATAGTTGCAGATATGTGTTACTGACGAGTACCAACAAGAACAAAAACCGCTTCTAGGGCATTTAAATAGAAAAGACAAATGATCCGTATAATTTAACACTTTTATCACTGATAATATTTCATGTCTGCTTTATCCAGAATAATAATAGGCTCTTTCAGATTATACAGTGTGCAAGCAAAACGGTTATCTTACTCATTATTAAGGAAAGCAGATACAAGGAAACAGGATCCACCGAAGATACTAGCTTAAGAGATTCCTGAAAATTTTCCAGGTTACTGTGCCGGACTATTTATCAGCTCGAAATCGGTGGTACTTCTTCTAGCTGGAGATTGTAAAATACCTAATTTTCACTTATTATTCTATCCAATAAGAAGAAAATAATGATCATTGTGACAGTCTTAGTTATCGATTGTCAACTTATTAATGATTATACATACAAGTTGAAAAATAAATACAATTCAATTTTGGTTTTTGCAGAATCACACTAACCTGAATCCACCTCGATTCATATGTGGTGTACTTTGAAAACTTGCTATAAGCATATCAATCAAACTGTTGCCTAAACCTGAAGCAATAAGCCAGTCTATGGCTTCTGTAAGCCAACTAAGCCATCCTCCAGCGTCTATAGCAGCCATTTTCTCCGTTAGCTGATCACTAGTTCTATTTCTTCTGTGATAATCAAATTCATCATCTAATTGTGTTACAATTGGATCTAAGCTGTCACGTACTTTGGCGAGTAATTGAGAATGCATCTAAATTAGAAAATTAATATATATATATATATATATATATATATATATATATATATATATATATATATATAATGATGTAGATAAAGTAGTCAATATTAAACTGGACGTTTTTCATGAAAGAATACACCTACAGTACGAATGTCATTAATAAAAGTCTACGGAAATTCATAGATAGCATGGTATGTATTGGAATATTTAGCATCACGAAAGGTGGACTTCAACGTAGCCTAGTATCTATTCAAAAACGAAGTTGAACTTATCTAGTATTCTTCATAGTTCCAAACTCTTCAACACTGTCTACTACACAACTACATTGGCAGGTCAAAATAGCCAGCACTTTATCTGTGATCCATTAGGTTAATAGGCGATTTCAATAATTACCACTTAAATACAGGTAACACATTTCATTTAAGTTCAAGTATTGGTTTGTAGGGATTTGGTCGACTGGTTACAGGATTTCATCATGAGCTGACATTGGTTAGAGAACCATTGGAAAACCTGGGAGTACTGGACAGCTGTTTCGTCCTAGTTTGTGACTCTTTAGCAGTACGCGCCCACCAGGGTTCGAACCCAGGATCTTCTGGTTACAAGGCGAGCTCGTATACCATTTAGCCACTGGGACCCGATCCAATGGCCCATGAATTCTAACTTCTGCCAATTCACGATATAGCGCAACCGCTAGCCAATGTCTTCGGCGAGTATTTGTCCTCACTTTGGACCTGCTGCACCCTACTGGTCACGACTTCCCACTGGAACCCCAGGTAACTACCTACCTGAATAGGGCCCGTCGCCAGTGAGCATCTCATTGATGTTCATTTAACCAGGACATCTAAATATCTATTTAGCTATGAACTATGATTAGTGATTAAACATTAGTAAACAAACTAGTTCGACAAGTCACGATATATGGACGGTGACTGAGGCAAAATCTTTCTGGACAAAAGTCCGTGTTGAATCGCAGCACCTCAACAAAAATTCATCAGCTACACATATCATGAATTGGTAGAGGTTGGAATTCATGGACCACTGGATTTCATCTCAGTGACTGAATGGCCAACGAGGCCACTTTGTTACCTAAAGGTACTGGTGTTCGATCCCTGGTGATGCTGTGGGTGCGCAGTGATGAGGAGTCGCAAACTAAGACGAAACAACCGTCTAGGACCACCTTGTTAGTTTTCAATGGTTCTCCATCTGAAGTCAGTTAGTGATCAAATTGACAATCAGTCAGACTCCTACGAATTTATAAGCTAAAAGTGCTAGTGCTTTCTCTTAAAGTGTACTACAAGTTCATAATGTGCCGTGGAAGTCAAATAAAGAAAACAGGGTATTGTATGTTTTTCCAAAGGAAAAATCCTGTGAATCCTAAACTGCTGACTCGACTCCTATACAAAAAAGCAAAAGTAATCATAAAGCTACGGATACAACTTTTATTAGATGGTGTATGAGAAACGCTTATAGATAAGATTCTCTCAATGAAAAGTTTCACATAAATATATGAATGTGTATTTCATACAAGTTTTAAGAACAAAAACAAAAAGTGATGGGTTCCATATTCTCGTCAATTAACCGCACTGCTAGTTAATAACATTTAAAATGGCCCAGTGTAGATTTCGTCACGAATCGACATCAGGTGAACAATCACTGAAAGCCTAGGAGCACTAACTAGCTGCTCCCTCGTGGTTTAAGGCCCTTCAGCAGTCCGCACCCATGACACACTCACTTGGGATTGAAACCCATGATGTTCAGTTTACCAGGCCAGGGCACTAACTATTCAGTCACGGAGTGTCAATTCAGTGACTTGTGAACTTTAACTTACGTTAATTAGAGAAGAGTTCCAAGAGAGAATGAAACACGTATCCAGTACTCTTGGGCCTACAGTGATTCACTAACAGATGTCCGTCCGTGACAAAAACTCTGCTGAAATTAATCCAAATCCCTACGAAACCCGAAATCTGAATAAAGTGTTTATATAATTCCTTCTGAGCATCGGTGATTCATAACGTAGAATGCTTGCCAACCACGTTTGTGGTCCAGGGTTCGAATCCTGGCCGACACACTGCTAAATATGACTTGGTAGGTAGTAATCCCGGCAAAGACGGAGACAACCAGACAGGCTTTAAACCAGGAAGAGGGTGTGTAGACCATATCTTCACTCTTCGACAGATTCTGGAACATGGGCATATTTACCAGAGTCCAACAATCGTCATATTTCTTGACCTGAAGGCGGTATTCGATTCTGTCTTTGAAGGGAATACCAAGAAAATACATCGCACTGATAATGGCACTTTACTCGAACTCATGCAGCCAGGTGAGAGCTTACGGCGAGCTGTCATCTGAGGTGGTGACAACCAGTGGTGTCCGTCGGGGATTCACGCTATCCCCATTTCTATTCAACTTCATCATAGATGTACTAATCTATTTAACACTAACTGACTTCGGTAACTCGGTCATTGACTTGTTAGCAGAGAATAATCTCGTTGACTTAGAATTTGTATGCGGATGACACAGTCCTCCCTGCTAGATGAAGACGCTGACAAAATAGAGCAGAGTCCTTTCAACACCTTGAGGAGCAGCAATCTTCGAATGCTTGTCATGTGATTCGCTCCCGCCAAATGTAAGATGATGTGACTGCAGGACTGGACTACACCAACTATTTCTAGCGTCAAGATAGGGAGTGAAGTAGTTGGTGGAGCGTGTTGACCACTTCAATTAATTTACTTGGGGAGTTACATCAGCCAGTTCCAGCGGGTTAGTCTCCAAAGAAATCTGAGCTCAGATACAGAAGGCTCATTTGGTATTCGCCTGTCAACTTACGCCATCTGCGGCGTACACGTGATATTCGGCCGGCTGTCGATCAAAGGGCGTGTGTACTACTCGGCAGTCTGCTCCGTCCTCCTTTATGGCTATGAGACATGGCCACTGAAAGTGGAAGACATGAAAAAGCCGGCTAGGTGTCTTTGATCATAGGTTTCTGAGTTCTGTCTCCCGTGTGAAGTCGTATAATAGAATGAGCAATATCGAGGTAACGCATCGGTCGAGTGTTAGGTAGGTGGGAGGGGAAATCAATCAACGAGGCTGTGAAGCAGCTGCATCGATTGAAATGGTTAGGACATGTGTTACATATGCCTAGCCATCGCTTTCCTCGACTGACAGGCAATGTTACTTCACTGAGATAGGATCAGGTTGAAAAAGAGAGAGAGCTAGTGATGGTCAAACCAAAACATGGCTTCATCAGCCGATATATATATATATATATAATTACTTGTTATTTTATGCTACCTACCTTTTTCACTTAAAAATTTATAATCGGTTATGACAAAAAGTCAGATTAAAATCTGGGTCGCAGCAGGACTCGAACCAATGACCTACGGATTACGAACCCAACGCTCTTACACCCCATAGATCAACTGGCAGAATATTAGACTAGTAATTCTGAGGGTTTTTCTTTGAATCATGCGATGGTATTTATTATTATTCCCTTGGTTTCCGAGTAGAATATAGGGTTCAAGAGAGTATCTCCCTTTCACTCCATTGCCTTCAGTCTATACAAGTTGGCTCCGCGACTGCCTATAGTCTCTCATTTCCTCCATGTCACCCTCGGACTCACGTCCAACTCATCGTCTCCCATTCAGGTTCCACTTGAGGGCCTGCCAAGTAACATTACTCAACGGTGTGTTTCCGATCCATCTCTATTTACTTCGGCAGATTCGTAAGGCTACAGGTGTTTTCGTTGGTTCGTTGCACTGCAGAGTTCCTTGTTACTAAAACTTTCTAGCCACCTAATCTTCAGTATGGAGCCATCGAAGGTAGTTGTGGATAAAACTCTTTAGCAGCTTTTTGGAAATGCTTTTCGTGCCACATCAAGTCTCTGACACGATGTAGGTTTCCATTTCACCTACAATCAATCATCACCCCCATTAAATTAATCGCAGTCGTCCAGTCTAGGGAGCTATATCAGAAAGTCTCACCACCAATTAAAAATAATACCGTCCCATGAAATTGTCAGGCGTGTACAAATCAAATCAAAGTTATTACAACTAAACGCATGGACTATGTAAACGAATTTTTTAACAATAAAAATGAGCAAACAAAATAAAGGATAAAAGACATAATACAAGCATCTGTAAATATCTCATTTCTACTTATTTTTAAAAAATATCCTAATGAATAAACAAACATACTTGGATATATGTAGTTCGCATGCGTTCAGCTTTAGCCTGCAGATCTCTATCCACACGAGGATCTAATCCTTCAAGACTAAACTCTTCGTATTTTTTAGTATTGATTGAAACAACAGAGCATGAAGCATTTTGCAATAACGGTGGTGGTTTATTCGGTAGAACAGGTAAAGGTTCATCTAATAGTGGAACTTTTTTACTTTCAATTAACCAGTGTAAATTTGTTACTGAATGAAGTCGTTGACTCCAGTCAGCGAGAATACCATGATGCCTTTCGAGACTTTCAGTTGAACGTAATACATCTCGGTAACAGTCTGCAGCTTGAACTAACTGAAAATGAAAACAAAAAGGGGGAATTAATTTATTTATTAATTCAACTTAGATTATCATAAAAACTGTGTGATACTGTGTTGGTTCTTTTATGCGTTTCAGTTGACTTGTCTGTATTAAAATTAACTACTTGAGATTACTTGACAGACAGATTTGAACTTGAGTTGTATTGCCTTAATATTATGAAATTGGTTAGTGGAAATGGCTAACACTGAATGATTTCCTTTAGTTTGGCTTCCTCAAATAGTCACATTTTTGGACGGTGAAGACTGTCGTTCACAATTTCATTTTATCGGACTTATTGTTAGCGTCTTTGTTATTTTGATGGTTGTTTTAGTTTGAACCTACTTTCTGATAACATCCTTGAACAAGTTTTTCCTTCATACATCTATTCGTCTTTATGAATTTGAGTAAAGCAGGAAAACAATAGTTTGTGCAGAATAAGATGATACCATCATTTATTTCGTTGACTTTTCATCAGCTGCTTACAGCGTAGAGATATTATTAAGTTTATATACAGAAAGAATTTTAACATGCAATTTTTACATGATGTCAGTTGACAGAGAGTCCAAGTTTAGAAAAAAAACCAATGTATGGTAAATGAATTACGCAACAAAGACTAGAGGTTAAAGCAAAAGATTACGCAATCACGTGAAAGGGAGAATAAAGACATCCAGTTACCAGGGTAAGGAAAGACTGATAACTACTTCTTTCTGAACACATAAATCGAGTTTCAGATATTTGATAAAGATTACTTTAGCGAACTGGAAGATAACTGGGCGATTTTGTCTATTAATGAGGATATGCCTAGCAATGGCACTATTGAAAGAGTTTGTTCCGTTGAGACGTATGCTTTTTGGTACATGTTCAGAAAAACACAGGTATGCCGTTCTTTCTGTTCTCTCTGTTTGGCTGTTCCTGTAGATACATGTATATCTGTATACACAGCTGGAGTTAACATGAGAAGGGTATCTGTCAACTTTTGATTCAAGAAAAGAGCATGTTTTTCGATAAAGAGGAACTAACACACCCGCAGGATAAGATCAGGTTGGTGACGTATTCAACCTTCTATTGACTATTCCAGCAATATTACCACCTTTGTATATGTATATATATATATATATAATATTATTGTTTCCTTTAGTTCCTAGAGGAACATAGGGCTTCAGTCGCACGTCTCCATTTTCACCTGGCCCTACGTCTTCCCACATGCTTTCATCTCCTCTTCACATAACCTCCTCCATATCACCTTTGGACGACCAAATTGCCACTTCCCGTTCGGATTCCACTCGAGAGCCTGTCGTGTGATGTCATTTGATGGTTTTCTCAGAGTATAGCCAATCCACCTCCATTTCTTCCTGCACATTTGTTGCACAATCGGTTCCTGGTTGGTTCACTGCCAGAGATCCCTTTTGCTGATCTTTTCTGGCCATCTGATCTTGAATATTGAGCATATATATATATATATATATATATATATATATATATGGGATGCCAAATGTCACTGAGCGATATACCTTAAAAATGTGAAGCATCAATGATCCGAACGGGCTATAAACACTGAGTGAAAGGCTTTTTTCCTTCCCATAGACAAGTAGTGTTGCTCTTCTCTTAAAAATGCCATATACAAGTGTTCGTTTATATAATATCCAATATAAAGCAAAATATATGTGTAATTTAAGACACTACATAACTAGAAAGAAAATGCTCAGACTAACTAACACTTAATTCTACTCCAAAGTTGTTTTTTTCTTTCGAAAGTTAGGACAAAGATATACTTAATACGTATATACACTCTTCTTACCTCATTTTTGATAATGAAACAACCAGCAGCACCATTTTTATTGAAATAATAATAATAATAGGTTTCCACTGAGACTGAAACGAAGCTCTCCTATACACATAACTATCTTTTTATTACTAAGTAATGTACCAGTTATTTTTTCGCCTTTTATCTATTCTCGAAATAGATGTTTTACGATGACTGAAGTTATACGTCGAGTTGTTGATGAAACGAGAAGAGAATGTGAAGGACTTTTACGTACTTGGGTATTCAATAAAAATGGTGCTGCTGGTTGTTTCATTATCAAAAATGAGGTAAGAAGAGTGTATATACGTATTAAGTATATCTTTGTCCTAACTTTCGAAAGAAAAAAACAACTTTGGAGTAGAATTAAGTGTTAGTTAGTCTGAGCATTTTCTTTCTAGTTATGTAGTGTCTTAAATTACACATATATTTTGCTTTGTATTGGATATTATATAAACGAACACTTGTATATGGCATTTTTAAGAGAAGAGCAACACTACTTGTCTGTGGGAAGGAAAAAAGCCTTTCACTCAGTGTTTATAGCCCGTTCGGATCATTGATGCTTCACATTTTTAAGGTATATCGCTCAGTGACATTTGGCATCCCATATATATATATATATATGCTCAATATTCAAGATCAGATGGCCAGAAAAGATCAGCAAAAGGGATCTCTGGCAGTGAACCAACCAGGAACCGATTGTGCAACAAATGTGCAGGAAGAAATGGAGGTGGATTGGCTATACTCTGAGAAAACCATGAAATGACATCACACGACAGGCTCTCGAGTGGAATCCGAACGGGAAGTGGCAATTTGTTCGTCCAAAGGTGATATGGAGGAGGTTATGTGAAGAGGAGATGAAAGCATGTGGGAAGACGTAGGGCCAGGTGAAAATGGAGACGTGCGACTGAAGCCCTATGTTCCTCTAGGAACTAAAGGAAACAATAATATTATATATATATATATATATACATATACAAAGGTGGTAATATTGCTGGAATAGTCAATAGAAGGTTGAATACGTCACCAACCTGATCTTATCCTGCGGGTGTGTTAGTTCCTCTTTATCGAAAAACATGCTCTTTTCTTGAATCAAAAGTTGACAGATACCCTTCTCATGTTAACTCCAGCTGTGTATACAGATATACATGTATCTACAGGAACAGCCAAACAGAGAGAACAGAAAGAACGGCATACCTGTGTTTTTCTGAACATGTACCAAAAAGCATACGTCTCAACGGAACAAACTCTTTCAATAGTGCCATTGCTAGGCATATCCTCATTAATAGACAAAATCGCCCAGTTATCTTCCAGTTCGCTAAAGTAATCTTTATCAAATATCTGAAACTCGATTTATGTGTTCAGAAAGAAGTAGTTATCAGTCTTTCCTTACCCTGGTAACTGGATGTCTTTATTCTCCCTTTCACGTGATTGCGTAATCTTTTGCTTTAACCTCTAGTCTTTGTTACGTAATTCATTTACCATACATTGGTTTTTTTTCTAAACTTGGACTCTCTGTCAACTGACATCATGTAAAAATTGCATGTTAAAATTCTTTCTGTATATAAACTTAATAATATCTCTACGCTGTAAGCAGCTGATGAAAAGTCAACGAAATAAATGATGGTATCATCTTATTCTGCACAAACTATTGTTTTCCTGCTTTATTCAAATTCATAAAGACGAATAGATGTATGAAGGAAAAACTTGTTCAAGGATGTTATCAGAAAGTAGGTTCAAACTAAAACAACCATCAAAATAACAAAGACGCTAACAATAAGTCCGATAAAATGAAATTGTGAACGACAGTCTTCACCGTCCAAAAATGTGACTATTTGAGGAAGCCAAACTAAAGGAAATCATTCAGTGTTAGCCATTTCCACTAACCAATTTCATAATATTAAGGCAATACAACTCAAGTTCAAATCTGTCTGTCAAGTAATCTCAAGTAGTTAATTTTAATACAGACAAGTCAACTGAAACGCATAAAAGAACCAACACAGTATCACACAGTTTTTATGATAATCTAAGTTGAATTAATAAATAAATTAATTCCCCCTTTTTGTTTTCATTTTCAGTTAGTTCAAGCTGCAGACTGTTACCGAGATGTATTACGTTCAACTGAAAGTCTCGAAAGGCATCATGGTATTCTCGCTGACTGGAGTCAACGACTTCATTCAGTAACAAATTTACACTGGTTAATTGAAAGTAAAAAAGTTCCACTATTAGATGAACCTTTACCTGTTCTACCGAATAAACCACCACCGTTATTGCAAAATGCTTCATGCTCTGTTGTTTCAATCAATACTAAAAAATACGAAGAGTTTAGTCTTGAAGGATTAGATCCTCGTGTGGATAGAGATCTGCAGGCTAAAGCTGAACGCATGCGAACTACATATATCCAAGTATGTTTGTTTATTCATTAGGATATTTTTTAAAAATAAGTAGAAATGAGATATTTAGAGATGCTTGTATTATGTCTTTTATCCTTTATTTTGTTTGCTCATTTTTATTGTTAAAAAATTCGTTTACATAGTCCATGCGTTTAGTTGTAATAACTTTGATTTGATTTGTACACGCCTGACAATTTCATGGGACGGTATTATTTTTAATTGGTGGTGAGACTTTCTGATATAGCTCCCTAGACTGGACGACTGCGATTAATTTAATGGGGGTGATGATTGATTGTAGGTGAAATGGAAACCTACATCGTGTCAGAGACTTGATGTGGCACGAAAAGCATTTCCAAAAAGCTGCTAAAGAGTTTTATCCACAACTACCTTCGATGGCTCCATACTGAAGATTAGGTGGCTAGAAAGTTTTAGTAACAAGGAACTCTGCAGTGCAACGAACCAACGAAAACACCTGTAGCCTTACGAATCTGCCGAAGTAAATAGAGATGGATCGGAAACACACCGTTGAGTAATGTTACTTGGCAGGCCCTCAAGTGGAACCTGAATGGGAGACGATGAGTTGGACGTGAGTCCGAGGGTGACATGGAGGAAATGAGAGACTATAGGCAGTCGCGGAGCCAACTTGTATAGACTGAAGGCAATGGAGTGAAAGGGAGATACTCTCTTGAACCCTATATTCTACTCGGAAACCAAGGGAATAATAATAAATACCATCGCATGATTCAAAGAAAAACCCTCAGAATTACTAGTCTAATATTCTGCCAGTTGATCTATGGGGTGTAAGAGCGTTGGGTTCGTAATCCGTAGGTCATTGGTTCGAGTCCTGCTGCGACCCAGATTTTAATCTGACTTTTTGTCATAACCGATTATAAATTTTTAAGTGAAAAAGGTAGGTAGCATAAAATAACAAGTAATTATATATATATATATATCGGCTGATGAAGCCATGTTTTGGTTTGACCATCACTAGCTCTCTCTCTTTTTCAACCTGATCCTATCTCAGTGAAGTAACATTGCCTGTCAGTCGAGGAAAGCGATGGCTAGGCATATGTAACACATGTCCTAACCATTTCAATCGATGCAGCTGCTTCACAGCCTCGTTGATTGATTTCCCCTCCCACCTACCTAACACTCGACCGATGCGTTACCTCGATATTGCTCATTCTATTATACGACTTCACACGGGAGACAGAACTCAGAAACCTATGATCAAAGACACCTAGCCGGCTTTTTCATGTCTTCCACTTTCAGTGGCCATGTCTCATAGCCATAAAGGAGGACGGAGCAGACTGCCGAGTAGTACACACGCCCTTTGATCGACAGCCGGCCGAATATCACGTGTACGCCGCAGATGGCGTAAGTTGACAGGCGAATACCAAATGAGCCTTCTGTATCTGAGCTCAGATTTCTTTGGAGACTAACCCGCTGGAACTGGCTGATGTAACTCCCCAAGTAAATTAATTGAAGTGGTCAACACGCTCCACCAACTACTTCACTCCCTATCTTGACGCTAGAAATAGTTGGTGTAGTCCAGTTCTGCAGTCACATCATCTTACATTTGGCGGGAGCGAATCACATGACAAGCATTCGAAGATTGCTGCTCCTCAAGGTGTTGAAAGGACTCTGCTCTATTTTGTCAGCGTCTTCATCTAGCAGGGAGGACTGTGTCATCCGCATACAAATTCTAAGTCAACGAGATTATTCTCTGCTAACAAGTCAATGACCGAGTTACCGAAGTCAGTTAGTGTTAAATAGATTAGTACATCTATGATGAAGTTGAATAGAAATGGGGATAGCGTGAATCCCCGACGGACACCACTGGTTGTCACCACCTCAGATGACAGCTCGCCGTAAGCTCTCACCTGGCTGCATGAGTTCGAGTAAAGTGCCATTATCAGTGCGATGTATTCTCTTGGTATTCCCTTCAAAGACAGAATCGAATACCGCCTTCAGGTCAAGAAATATGACGATTGTTGGACTCTGGTAAATATGCCCATGTTCCAGAATCTGTCGAAGAGTGAAGATATGGTCTACACACCCTCTTCCTGGTTTAAAGCCTGTCTGGTTGTCTCCGTCTTTGCCGGGATTACTACCTACCAAGTCATATTTAGCAGTGTGTCGGCCAGGATTCGAACCCTGGACCACAAACGTGGTTGGCAAGCATTCTACGTTATGAATCACCGATGCTCAGAAGGAATTATATAAACACTTTATTCAGATTTCGGGTTTCGTAGGGATTTGGATTAATTTCAGCAGAGTTTTTGTCACGGACGGACATCTGTTAGTGAATCACTGTAGGCCCAAGAGTACTGGATACGTGTTTCATTCTCTCTTGGAACTCTTCTCTAATTAACGTAAGTTAAAGTTCACAAGTCACTGAATTGACACTCCGTGACTGAATAGTTAGTGCCCTGGCCTGGTAAACTGAACATCATGGGTTTCAATCCCAAGTGAGTGTGTCATGGGTGCGGACTGCTGAAGGGCCTTAAACCACGAGGGAGCAGCTAGTTAGTGCTCCTAGGCTTTCAGTGATTGTTCACCTGATGTCGATTCGTGACGAAATCTACACTGGGCCATTTTAAATGTTATTAACTAGCAGTGCGGTTAATTGACGAGAATATGGAACCCATCACTTTTTGTTTTTGTTCTTAAAACTTGTATGAAATACACATTCATATATTTATGTGAAACTTTTCATTGAGAGAATCTTATCTATAAGCGTTTCTCATACACCATCTAATAAAAGTTGTATCCGTAGCTTTATGATTACTTTTGCTTTTTTGTATAGGAGTCGAGTCAGCAGTTTAGGATTCACAGGATTTTTCCTTTGGAAAAACATACAATACCCTGTTTTCTTTATTTGACTTCCACGGCACATTATGAACTTGTAGTACACTTTAAGAGAAAGCACTAGCACTTTTAGCTTATAAATTCGTAGGAGTCTGACTGATTGTCAATTTGATCACTAACTGACTTCAGATGGAGAACCATTGAAAACTAACAAGGTGGTCCTAGACGGTTGTTTCGTCTTAGTTTGCGACTCCTCATCACTGCGCACCCACAGCATCACCAGGGATCGAACACCAGTACCTTTAGGTAACAAAGTGGCCTCGTTGGCCATTCAGTCACTGAGATGAAATCCAGTGGTCCATGAATTCCAACCTCTACCAATTCATGATATGTGTAGCTGATGAATTTTTGTTGAGGTGCTGCGATTCAACACGGACTTTTGTCCAGAAAGATTTTGCCTCAGTCACCGCCCATATATCGTGACTTGTCGAACTAGTTTGTTTACTAATGTTTAATCACTAATCATAGTTCATAGCTAAATAGATATTTAGATGTCCTGGTTAAATGAACATCAATGAGATGCTCACTGGCGACGGGCCCTATTCAGGTAGGTAGTTACCTGGGGTTCCAGTGGGAAGTCGTGACCAGTAGGGTGCAGCAGGTCCAAAGTGAGGACAAATACTCGCCGAAGACATTGGCTAGCGGTTGCGCTATATCGTGAATTGGCAGAAGTTAGAATTCATGGGCCATTGGATCGGGTCCCAGTGGCTAAATGGTATACGAGCTCGCCTTGTAACCAGAAGATCCTGGGTTCGAACCCTGGTGGGCGCGTACTGCTAAAGAGTCACAAACTAGGACGAAACAGCTGTCCAGTACTCCCAGGTTTTCCAATGGTTCTCTAACCAATGTCAGCTCATGATGAAATCCTGTAACCAGTCGACCAAATCCCTACAAACCAATACTTGAACTTAAATGAAATGTGTTACCTGTATTTAAGTGGTAATTATTGAAATCGCCTATTAACCTAATGGATCACAGATAAAGTGCTGGCTATTTTGACCTGCCAATGTAGTTGTGTAGTAGACAGTGTTGAAGAGTTTGGAACTATGAAGAATACTAGATAAGTTCAACTTCGTTTTTGAATAGATACTAGGCTACGTTGAAGTCCACCTTTCGTGATGCTAAATATTCCAATACATACCATGCTATCTATGAATTTCCGTAGACTTTTATTAATGACATTCGTACTGTAGGTGTATTCTTTCATGAAAAACGTCCAGTTTAATATTGACTACTTTATCTACATCATTATATATATATATATATATATATATATATATATATATATATATATATATATTAATTTTCTAATTTAGATGCATTCTCAATTACTCGCCAAAGTACGTGACAGCTTAGATCCAATTGTAGCACAATTAGATGATGAATTTGATTATCACAGAAGAAATAGAACTAGTGATCAGCTAACGGAGAAAATGGCTGCTATAGACGCTGGAGGATGGCTTAGTTGGCTTACAGAAGCCATAGACTGGCTTATTGCTTCAGGTTTAGGCAACAGTTTGATTGATATGCTTATAGCAAGTTTTCAAAGTACACCACATATGAATCGAGGTGGATTCAGGTTAGTGTGATTCTGCAAAAACCAAAATTGAATTGTATTTATTTTTCAACTTGTATGTATAATCATTAATAAGTTGACAATCGATAACTAAGACTGTCACAATGATCATTATTTTCTTCTTATTGGATAGAATAATAAGTGAAAATTAGGTATTTTACAATCTCCAGCTAGAAGAAGTACCACCGATTTCGAGCTGATAAATAGTCCGGCACAGTAACCTGGAAAATTTTCAGGAATCTCTTAAGCTAGTATCTTCGGTGGATCCTGTTTCCTTGTATCTGCTTTCCTTAATAATGAGTAAGATAACCGTTTTGCTTGCACACTGTATAATCTGAAAGAGCCTATTATTATTCTGGATAAAGCAGACATGAAATATTATCAGTGATAAAAGTGTTAAATTATACGGATCATTTGTCTTTTCTATTTAAATGCCCTAGAAGCGGTTTTTGTTCTTGTTGGTACTCGTCAGTAACACATATCTGCAACTATTAAAGAAACTCATGATTTAATTCATGGAAAATCGCCATCCGGACATTAATGCAAAAAACAAAACACGTAGTTCAGCGAAGAGTCTCTTTTCGGCGAATTCATTTTCACAGCTGTACAATCGCATATATATATGACAGTTATTTTGAATGTATGTGTACATTAAGTTTGTAATACAAACTACAATTGGTTATGGTTATTTCAACCATATGTGGAAATTATTAAGTTTTGGGTAGAGTTGGGTAGAACAAAAACAGTCAAGAAAATCGGGTGATAATGAAACTAGTGTGGTGACAAAGGTGATGAGTTGCAACAAACAGTTGTCAAAATGCAGTTACGTAATAATATGAATAGTTTGATGATTGAGTTGTACTCAGGATACACATATGAACATAGTAGAGGACACGAAATTACGTAAAGTTCCAAATGAATACAAGAATGATAAGCAATTAAAGAAACATGCAGACAAACATAATTAAGTCATCAAAAATCAACAAAGTTGCTAAATCTCCCTTGAAATCCAAGTTCATGTGGAGTTTGTTTTTCGGCTCAAGTGAAGTTTCATTCCTCCAAATTCTCGGTTTGATATTTCTGTCAATGAATCTTGGTGGGTATCCATCTTGGATGAAGATTTTTCTCAAAAAATGTGATTCTGTTTCTAGAACATGGGGACTACAGATGCGTGGGATGTGGGTGGCAAGAGATTTAATTCGATTCCGATTTTGTTGGATGGGTAGCCAGGTGTAGAAGCTTGTTAGTTGACCATTCGAAGTAGCTTTTCTATGGATCGATCTTCTTAAGGTTCCTATTATCATGGTCACAAATATGTTGATTTTTGATGACTTAATTATGTTTGTCTGCATGTTTCTTTAATTGCTTATCATTCTTGTATTCATTTGGAACTTAACGTAATTTCGTGTCCTCTACTATGTTCATATGTGTATCCTGAGTACAACTCAATCATCAAACTATTCATATTATTACGTAACTGCATTTTGACAACTGTTTGTTGCAACTCATCACCTTTGTCACCACACTAGTTTCATTATCACCCGATTTTCTTGACTGTTTTTGTTCTACCCAACTCTACCCAAAACTTAATAATTTCCACATATGGTTGAAATAACCATAACCAATTGTAGTTTGTATTACAAACTTAATGTACACATACATTCAAAATAACTGTCATATATATATGCGATTGTACAGCTGTGAAAATGAATTCGCCGAAAAGAGACTCTTCGTTGAACTACATGTTTTGTTTTCATTAAACTCATGTTTCCCTGGGATTCGAACCCGTGTCACCTAGTGACTTAGTTAGAAACAATGTCAGTGCGCTATTCAGGCACCGGACGATCTAGCTTCAAATATCAGGAGGGACATGAGTTGAGTATTAATCTTAGTGAAGAGTGTCAAGACTCTCTTATGCGTTAAGATGAGTCATTTTAAAAGCCTGTCATTTAGTCCTATATGGTTTACATTATGTCAAATTGATTTATTTGTGTTTTGCAGAGTTTCCCTGTATTTCATTTTAATCAAATTTAAGCGTTTATAATTGCATTAATTCATTCCTACTACAACAACAACAACTCCAGTTTATCTGTGATAATGTATGCTTTGGTGAAGTGAATACTATTCACTTAATAATAACGTTAACAGATTATCACTCACCACTTACTTATAGTTCATGCATTTTTTGTTGAAATTGATACTTATTTAAAAATTCCCATTTACGTATTGAGAAAAAATCAACAACAGGTTGAGCGAAGAAATAAATTAATTTACAATTATAGTTCCTCATCATCCACTGGCTCTACACTAATACATATTTGCAAGTATTGGTTTTGTAGGGATTTGGTTTGATTGCATGGAGGGTTTCATCATGAGCTGACATCAGTTAGAGAACCACTGGAAATCCAGCTGGGAGTACTGGACAGCTGTTTCGTCCTAGTTTGGGACTCTTCAGCAGTACGCGCCCAACGGGATTCGAACCCAGGACCTTCTGGTTACGAGGCGAGCTCGTAGACCATTGAGCCACTGGAACCCGATCCAATGGCCCTATTCAGGCAGTTAACCTGGGGTTCTAGTGGGAAGCCGTGACCAGTAGGGTACAGCAGGTCGAAGATGAGGACAGTTACTCACGAAGAAGACATTGCGAAATTGTCGCGCTATGTCGTGAATTGGCAGAAGTTAGAATTCAAGGACCATTGGATCGGGTCCCAGTGGCTCAATGGTCTACGCGCTCGCCTCGTAACCAGAAGGTCCTGGGTTCGAATCCCGTTGGGCGCGTACTGCTAAAGAGTCCCAAACTAGGACGAAACAGCTGTCCAGTACTCCCAGCTGGTTTTCCAGTGGTTCTCTAACTGATGTCAGCTCATGATGAAACCCTCCATGTAATACATATTTGTTTTTTACATCAAAATGTTTTACCAATCAAGTGGTTATTTCAATTAGTCAGTTTCAGGTATAGGCGGAGGTGAAATCAAGAGGTTAAAGGTCATCAAAACAAATAACTAATAGATGTTAGTAACAAGATATCTAAGTTTCTTTTTAAAAAAAAGGGTGGAAATTAATTACGGAATTCAAGATAAGTTGATTCTTAGACGTTGGCGACAAGTTATTACATAATCAGGAAATTTATAAAATAGCAATGATGACTAAGAAAAATAGGATGACTCACTCAGAAGAGTTACGTAAGATACAAACAAACAAGTTAATAGAATTAGCTAGAATTGTAAAAATTGTAAAATTTAACAAAATTATTTGTTTTCACAACATTCATGTGTTTGTTGCATGTATTTAACCTTATGAAGAGATTGTATAAATAAGAAAAATTTGTAGTGAGTATTGAAGCTGATGTGATTGTCTACCGAAATTTATGAACTCGTTAAATCCTGCTTCTTTTTCCACATTTGTTGCTTATTTTAAACATACATAATCACCGGCAGTACGCACCCACTGGATTTCGAAAACAGGACCTTCTGGTTACAAGGCAAATTCGTAGGTCATTCAGTCACTGGGACCCGATTTAACGGCCCATGAAATCTAAATTCTACCAATTCTTGATTTTAGCTCGACTACCAACCAACTGCATTGGTGGGAACTCCATTCTCACTCCCGACTGGACGGATCCCACTGGTCAAAACTTCTCACTAGAACTTCAGGCAACTTCGTCATGTAGAAAGTCACTAGCGAACATCAGATTAATTTTTTCAAGAGTAAATTTATAAAGATTTGATTTGTTTTTCGAGTTAGACTATGGATTGATATCAGTTAGGGAGGGAAGCATTGAAAACCAGAGAGTACTGCTGATGAGTCACAAACCAGGATGAAACAGCTGTCCAGTACTCCTTGACAGTTTTCAATCCTTACAAATCGACTCTTAACAAAAACAATCATAAATAGCACCGAAGATATTGTGAGGAATGTTCATGATTATTGTTCACATTGGAGTTTATTCAGATTGATAGTAATGATAATATGAAAATCAGGCTGTAAAAATTTGGTAGAAGGTTATGTATGTATGTGTGTGTGTGTGTATGTGTATCAGTGTGTTAGTGAATTACTAAGGCTAAATTAAGAAAAGAATATTCTTTTGTTCATTAATTCCAATCTCTTGAAATTTATAATGGGCATTTTAAATCAAGTAAGTTTTTGTGTATATTGAATTTTAATCTTCAAGGTGTTAATAATACCGATTCACTAGTCATTTAATATGTTGTTGTTTTTCTTCTTCTAGAACAACGCTTCTTCATGCTGGTTCTCCGATTAGTTTCAAAGCTATGCTGTTAACTGATCTAGGTGAAGTTTTCACAACACGTGAACAAATGAGAATAGCTATGAAACCAATGGATGATACATGGACGTCTTTTATTGTAAGTCATATGATTTTATCGATTTAAAGTTTTCCACCAATGGTTACCGGAATCTTGTAGTGATTTATGCTGAGCCACAGTGTATGAGGTCCTTGACAGTTGCTTTAAGGGCATGTAGTAGGGTATAGTGTGAACATGGTTTTGGAGTCGTCAGGATGCTAAGAACCTAATGGTTGGAGACTTTCAGGGAATATATTATTATTATTATTGTTCCCTTGGGTTCCTAGTGGAACATAGGGCTTCAACTGCACGTCTCCACTTGCTTCTGTCTTCTGCTGTTCTTTTCACTTGCGTCCATGTTATTCCATACTGTTTCATCTCCTCCTCACACGATCTCCTCCATGTCACCCTTGGACGTCCCACTCGCCGCTTCCCTTTCGGGTTCCACTCGATGGCTTGACGCGCGATGTCACTCAACGGCCTCCTCAGCGAGTGTCCAATCCATCTCCACTTCCTCCTGCATATTTGTTGAGCGATTGGTTCCTGTTTCGTTTGTTCCCATAGCTTCTTGTTTGTGATTCTTTCTGGCCATCTAATCTTCAGTATGGAGCGAAGACAGTTGTTGATAAAGGTCTGCAACCTGTTGAAAATATTCTTGGTGACCCGCCAAGTTTCTGATCCGTAAAGCAAAATTGACTTGACGTTTGTGTTGAAAATCCGAATTTTGTTGTTGATACTGAGTGACGAAGATTTCCAGATTGGTTTCAGGTTGATGAATGTGTTTCTCGCCTGTTTTTTCTATGTTACTATTCCTTCTCCCACATATTTCAGCTCATTAGAGTTATTGTGGATCTCTTGTTTTCTTTCTTCTCGCTACCTTTGTGTTCTGTGTGTGTGTGTGTGTATGGGGGGTGGCAGCTTGAATTGCTACACTTCTGAACAAAGTTCTACGCGGAAACTCGGTCAGTCAAATTGTGCTGAGAAAAAATTGAATAGTAAATCAAGTATTTAAACTAGCGTGGAAATGATGAGTGCTATAAAGTGAAGTAATAGTCGATTATGTTCAGTGTTTTGCCACAAATGGCCGACTGCATTTATCTTGAGTTAAAAGTGTTTATTAGTGGATTTATTATTATTATTATTCACTTGAGTTCCGAGGGGAAAGGAATGCTTCACTAGCAGCACACCTCCATTTCACCCTGTCATCATTGGTCTTTTTTAACAGACTTCACAATTAACTATAAGCTTTTATTTTCTCACATGATATCTCTTCCAAGTCACCCTCAAACAGGTGCCAAGTATGTCGTTTCCCACTTGAGTTTCACTCGAGGTCCTTGTGCTTAATGCCACTCGATGGTCTCCTCAACAAGTTTCCAATTTGGTTCCGTTTCCTTCTGAGTATTTGCTGGACTGTAGGTTCTTGACAGGTTCGCTCCCACTACCATAGTTCCTTGTTGCTTATCGTTTCTGTCTATTTTTTAAATCTTCAATATCGAGCGATGAGAGCAGTTGTTAGTGGGAGTTTGGAGCCTGTTGGAAATCCTTTTGGTGACGTGTCAAGTCTTTGAACCACATAGAAGCACTGATTTAGCCTTGGAATTGAAAATCTGAATCTTGTTCCCTATTCTGAGTCCGAGTGGATAATTTCAGATTAATCAAGATCTGTCTTGGTTTTCCAATCCTAACTGACTGAAATCATCATCTGTGCCACTTGTGGTTGAAACAATACTACCCCAATCCAGTTAAGTGAACGGGGTAACTTCCTCTACAGTGTTTATTAACAACGATGCTTATTGTAACGACATAGCCCATTTACAATGTACACATAAGGACATTTAATTATGGACTGAAAAAATTTCTATGGGTATTTTGTTTGGACCACTTTAGAGTCACCTGTGTAGGTAGTAGATTAGACCACATAAAATTGCTTTTTCGTAGTGTTTATGCTTTGTTTCTACTCGTATCCTAGTAGCTCTACTTTAAACTGAGAGACGTTTAGAGGTGAGTTGTATCATCACCCGATGCTTAGTGTGTAAACATTGAATCATCTACCTACGCCAACTTTAGCGTCATTTAAAATTCTACACAACAATTTAAGGTTGAGAATATATTGTAGTGTTTTATGTTGTTGTTTTTTTGGCGTTACCGAAATATTTTCAATATGAAGCTTCACAATTGATTAGGACATAATTCCGTGGCTACCGTTGCTTGTATATATCTTCATTTTTTGTATTCCCCCTCCCCCGCTTGTTTAAATAGCCATAATCTTGAAGATGAAAAAGGTAATCATTCAAGAGAGCAATTATCTTTTGTCGGCATATGTCGTCCGAGTTCGATTCGCAACCGGCTCACTCAGAAACACTATGGTTGCAGAGGTTATTTCTGTTAGGTAGGAGAGGATGTCTGCGAACCATTTGGCAGTAGCATGATATGCTGAATTTGTCATATCCAAGATTGGACGTAGTGGCACGTTCTCTTTGTGCATTTTTGGCAGACCATATAAACGGGGAATCATGGAACCTGAGAGTCGTTCGTATTTGCTGAAATAATTCAGAGCCGATAATCGATTCGTTCTTCATCCTCTTCAGCATTTGTGTTATCTCTCTCCTTCAATCTGTTCCGTTTGGTGTTTATGGCTACTTTGTTTTGAAAATTTGTTTTCACCTGACATGACGGATAACATCTTATCGATGTTGTCTTGGCGATCCATCAAGACAATGCCAACATTACATCGATAGAATGTTATCCGTCATGTCAGATGAAAACAAATTTTCAAAAGAAAGTAGCCTTAAATACCAAACGGAACAGATTGAAGGAGAGAGATAACACAAATGCTGAAGAGGATGAAGAACGAATCGATTATCGGCTCTGAATTATTTCAGCAAATACGAACGACTCTCAGGTTCCATGATTCCCCGTTTATATGGTCTGCCGAAAGTGTACAAAGAGAATGTACCAGTCACTGCGACCAATCTTGGACATGACAAATTCGCGATATCATGCTACTGCCAAATAGCTCGCAGACATCCTCTCCTACCTATCACTCAGAAACCTTACTTAACCGGTAGTAAGTCCAGTGAAGAAGGAAAGTTGAACGTGAAGCTAGCAATCTCAACTTGTAAAAACGACTAATGCCACAACTACTGAAGCCTCAAAGTTTTCTTGAGCTTTAAAGACTCAATATTCCGCTGGATTGGAATGGAAAATAAAAATAAAAGACGGATTCAGCATGAAGTCCATTGAGGCCCCGAATTCGAAGAGGGAATTGAGACAGTTTTTGGGGAGGGCAGCGTTCTATAGTCGGTTCATGAAAAGCTTCAACAAGGTAGTGGCTATTAGGCGAGTCAAAGTTTGTCTGGTCGAAAGACTCGCAGAGGGTATTCGACCACATTAAATAGCTGACGGATCACCAGAGAATGACGCTTTGACTACTGCTGCCGGGAAAGCCGTTCATATTGTCTACGGATGCCAGAGACTACGGAATAGGCGCAGTACTCAGACAGGGTGACTGGGTCATCGAATACGCCAGCCATGTTTTACTACATACGGAACAGAAGTATTCAACAATAAAGAAGAGATGTTTGGCGATTGTGTGGGTGTTAGAAAAATGGAGACCCTATTCACTTGGTCACCGTTTCCACGTAGAGACTGATCATAAGCTGTTGCAGTGGCTGATAACCGCCAGAGACCCACGTGGGAAGTTGTCATGGTGGATGTTGAGTCTCCAGGACTATTGTTGTGGTGCTATATTTGACCAAACTAGCGTACATGTATATCCTAGTACTTCTTCGCGTTTATTATTGTGTCCTAACGTTGTGATGACTCGACCTGAGAATGAGTACGAACGTGAGTACAAATATATCAATTGTTAACACGCAAACTTTAGAGTGATAAACAAATCAAAGTCCAATTACATAATGAAAGTATATTACGATGATGAATTAATAAAATGGGTCACTACAGTATGATTTCACGATCACTCATGTTCAAGGAGAAGAGAACTTGTTCCGAGATATTTTGTCTAGAACAGAAGAAGTAGAGTTACCTGAGATAGCATATGGTGTAAATGTTTTGGAGCAAGACTTATCCAGAGTCAAAGATTGGATGACACCCTGCAAACTGTCATACAAATGATTACTAAAGCAAAAAAGGTGAATTACCAAACAGCGAATCGTGAGTTGAATCTCCTACTCAAACAGAAAGACCGGCTAAGCTTGAATGCCTGCGGAATGTTGACGTGGCAGGAGGATGACGGAAGCTGCTTAGCAGTAATACCCCTAATGCCTGCGCCAAGAGATGATACAAGAATGTCACCAACTAGCGCACACAGGTGTTGCCAGAACGAACAATCTCCTGCGACAAAGCATGTACTGGCCAGGTACGAGATAAGACGTTGAGAAGTACGTAACAGCGTGTACGCAATGTCAGCTGATGAAAGGTGATCAGTACATACGACGGTCACCTCAGTTGATTCCAGTGACAGAAGTAGGCGACCTGTGGTCCGTAGATGTAATGGGACCTTTTCCACAAACGTCCAATGGCAATCAATATCTTCTGGTCATGACAGAACAATGGACACGATGGCTAGATGCAGTCGCGATCCCTGATCAACGAGCGAAAACGGTGACAGAAGCAGTGAATCGACATGTCGTTGCAAACCACGGTGTGCCAAAAGCGATATTGACAGACCAAAGTTCGTGTTTTGAAAGCGAAGAGTTTAAAGTTCGGTTGCAAGAGTTAGGTATCAAGAAAATTAGAACAACGCCATATCATCCACAAAGGAACGGCTTGACGGAGAGAAATAACTGCACCCTGAAAGAGTTGCTGGCCACAAAGAGAAGTAACTGGGAGACAGAGCTCACACTGGTTCTGCTAGCGCATCGTTCGTCCTCTCAAGACACGACGAAGAAATCACCATTTCAATTGATGTATGGGAGAAAACCACGACTACCGATACATAACAAGACCTTGCCCCACCACCAGCAGTGGAGTATGACGAGATGGTGGACGGAGCGGAAAGACGCCACCAACAATGTAGACGCTGTGAAATTCGAACAGAGGGTAAAGTGGAAGTACCCATCATTTGAGATCGGAGATCAAGTTAAATGTAGAGATAGGCGAAACACCAGCGAATACTCTCCAGGGTCACGAAAACTTCTTCCAAAGTGGGAAGGACCATACATGGTCACTGCGAGACGGGATCAGGTATACATCACCAAAAGTGCAAACAAAGAGAAGCTGGTGAACGTCAGCGAGCTCCAGAAATGTATAGAGCTAGACAAGCAAACGAAGACGCCAGCACTAAGAAAACCCAGTCGACTTCAGTCTAAACTATTTAACGGTGGAACAAGTGTGGTGATGTGATACAGACGATGTGTGACAACAGAATATTATGCTCACATATTCCCACAGTCCAATACTGCATTAGCAACAGAATGCGATATATCTATTTGAACATTCTGTTTGGTGTTAGAGACAGAATAATTACCCTACGGTTATATACTGCATTAACAACGGAATACTATGTATATTTGAACATTCCATTTCATGTCGTCTGATGTAAACCGAAGTCACACGCTCAGTGATTGGTTAAAGGATATAAACTGTATATATACAAACAGTGGTTTGATCAATGAAAAATATACCTTTGCTTCCGTGCTTTGCCTTCTTCTGTTACAACATTACCTTTATAAACTCCTTCAAGTTGATGTTGAAAGGGAAATGTCACCTATCTAAGACGATCCGCCCTCACAACCTTAACATTGCTGAATTTCTTGGTATCCGGATGGAGAAGTCGGAGTTTTGGATACAGAAGAAAATCTTTCATCCACTTCTGTTATCATTGCAAGAACGCTATTATTTTAAGCCCAACTGTTTGACTTATTTTATTCCTCCGACGGTTTCCAACTCAAATATCCTCACGAACTCTTAGATCACATAAAAGATTTCCTTTGTTTCTATGTGCACCTTGTTCACAGTGAACTAGTTAGGTTACTTATCTCATAACGTAACTCTACTACCCTTATTCAACCGCTCACATATGTGTTGATCAACAACTCTTATGATGACTCATTCCTCTCTTACTATCCACGAGAGAAAATTGAATATAGATGTGACTGTACAGCTAAAAGGAATGCATTCGTCAAAAACAAACTCTTCCCTGAACAAATTATCTTGTTTTATTAATGCTCGGATGGGAATTATTCATGAATACATACATATAATACCCCAAAATCCACTAAACAGAACTTCCATGGAAATCTGGAAATTCTATTCATCTACTCCTACTTACTCCTTTAATTCTGGTCTCTACAGTGTTGTTATGTTTAAGCGAAGTTGTTTGAACGCTGAAATCTGTTGGAGCTTAGTTTTTACCGTCCAACCTTTATGGACATATTCCGCAAATAGCACTCAATATACATTTGTGTACAAAAATGGGTACAAATCTTACAATTTGAACAAAAGAGGAGTAGAAAAAGTTATGAAATGAAAATGAAAACACTCTTCTACTCCCACAAATAAATACAGATTCCTTCTAGCTTCGTTCAACTTAATCAAAGGAGTCCGGTGTGTGTATGGATTACTGCTACAATGCCTACAAATCTAATTCCATGCCTACAAATCTATGCTGTAGGAACAATTGGTAAACCAAAACAACAAGTCCGAATAAAAAAGTATCTTTTATTTCTCAACACTTTCAGATTTTTGTTTTTCTTTGTGCATAGACCGATAGTATTCCTTCATAGTTATACCAGCCGCTAGGAGACGTGATTTGAATAGTGCTTTTGAATCTTGCTTTTGGGATTTATTATTGCGCGTTTTGTTCATTTTCTCTTTCGGTTTCTTTACATCACCAGTATCTTCAGTTGGAGTTTGTTCAGCTGGGTTGCTAAGGTTGTTCTTGTTGTTGTCGTCAACGTTGTTGACGCCCGGCGTCTCAGTCACTTGAATTTCGGAAGTGGTTTTCTTCTTTTTCCTGCGACGTTTATTTTTTTTCTTCGGCGGCTCACTATTCAATGAATATATACAGAAGATAATGGAATGAAATGGCAACAAAACAAAAAAATCCAAATAGTTGTGTAAATAAAAAAAACACCTTACGAAGTGTATTTTTGAGATATGCAAAAGGTGACTATGGTAGTGTGTATGTACAGTGGAATGTCTCTACAGCAATAAGTGTGGTGCTATATATTCATGAACTGGCAAAAATTAGGATTTATTGATGTGTTAGTGGACCCGCTTCTTAACCTGAAGGTGTTGGCTTCGATCCCGCCCATAGGGGCGGGTCATGGATGCATTCTGCTGAATAGACCCAAACTAGGATGAACTAACACTGTCCAGTACTTCCTGATTTCCACTGGTTTTCTAACTATCTAATGTCAGTTCGTGATCACACTTGGAATGAATTATTTATCATGATTTCATTTTATTCCTTTACGTTCCTAGTGGAACATACGGCTTCAAGCTTGAGTATTGAAGTTTCGGTAGCAGTGATGTTTATTTTTACGGGTTGGGTTTACTAGCCCCATGTCCAACCATCCTTCTTTACTGGGCCTATTACCGGCTTAAAGACGTTTAGGAGTGCGTCAGCCGTGGACCACATGAGGCGTGGTTGTCGAGCTTTCTACCGTTGAACTACTGAGGCACTGGAATCAATTATATCCCTGCAAACCAACACTTGGGAAATACTAATTCTTTTATTTTGATTATAGCTTGATTCCACACCGTATTTTTGGTACAAGTATGGAATTTTCAGCATGTGATATCGGTAGCCCAAATTTCGCGGGCCGACCACTGATATCAGGTGTGCATTGGCAGGGGATCGAACCCCGGATTATGTCCATGGTCGGCGAGAGTCCTAACCGCTGTACTACCGACGCACAAAAAATTCATATGTAAATACTGTACTGGAGAAAAGCACGGAAATCTTAGTAGATGCAAAGTATGAACTTGAAATGAGGCAACTTTGAAGTTACATCAGCGCATTGCACTGCTAACAATGGATAAGAACATTAAACTAGTGTTTACACCAATAAAGCAGTGTCCTGAAAAAAGAATTACAACCTCGAATGTTAAAGGTCATTATGGCAAAACACACACAAGCAATATGCCTATGGTTAGTTTCAGGACAGAGTTGACAATCATAGTAATATTAGATGGAGGATTTCGTCATGAGCTGACATCAGTTAGAGAACCACTGGAAAACCTGGGAGTACTGGAGAGCTGTTTGCTCAGCCTAGTTTAGGACTCTTCAACAGTATGCACCCACCGGGGTTCGAACCCAGGACCTTCTGGTTACAAGGTGAGCTCGTAGACCATTGAGCCACTGGGACCCAGTACTACCAGTTGGTTTTCCAATGGTTCTCTAACTTATGTCAGCTCATGATGAAGTCCTCCATCCAATCAAACAAAATCCCTACAAAACCAATACTTGAAAATCATAGTAATAGTATGCAAGCAAAAGCTTCAGTCATTCTCCTAGTACACACCTGAAAGCAAATACTTAGACAGAGACAAAATGCGACAACAAAGATGAGATTCAAAGTGTATTCAACAAAACAATTTTTTAGGTTGGTAAAGTCACTGAGATGACGTGGACATGAAATCACTTCATTGTGAATTATTATTGTACAGCATCTTTGGATCATGCAGTAATAATTACAGGCAGACTACTAGTGTTCTATTATACGACTTTAACTCGTTGTCAGCCAAATGGCCTACTTTATATATATAAAGAATTCAGGTTGCAGGTTTCCTTTTTAACTCATGTGCACCCTATAACAAGGCTATCAGCGGGGTGGGGGGCGGGTTGGGAACTTCTCAGAAAACGATGTCCTATTATTTGCCTAATTATTTAATGACTTTCTGAAGTGACTAGTGCAATGAAACTTCACTACTAGACACGTGATAAATTAAAACAGAAATAGATAAATAGTGTTGTTTCATCTGTTTTCATCATTAAATACTCCTGGAAACTAAATAATTTCAACCACAGAAACATCTGAAAGGAAGATTAGACTATTCAAACAACAAACTAGCATGCTTCTGATTGGTATTTATTCCAAGGTAAGTAAAGTGACTCAGTAGACTCTGTTATTGGGTTCCCAGAGGAACATAGGTTCATCCCTAGAGTTCCTTGTTGTTTATTCCCCTCCTGACCGGCCATTTGATCTGCAGTGTGAAACGAAAGTCTGAGGCTGTTGGAAAGGGTTTTGTAACGTGCCAAGTCTCTGAACCATATGGAAGAACTGACATTTGTGTTATAAATGTGGATGTTATCCGAGTAATGAACTCCCGTCTTGCTGTCGCGGCATGATCATGACCGCTTGACTCTGACATCTTCATCCAGTTCAATGAATAAAAGAGGTGATTTTCTTCAAACTTCTACCACTGTTGCTTATTAATCAGGTGGTCTCTGTCGCCTCTTCTGCCAAATTGTTGGTTCTTATCTATAGATCGTCGAGTTTGTAGGATATTAAGACCTAAATTATCTGCGAAGTTCAGATCTCCGTTTTCTTACCGGTCTGAAGTATGTCTATTCTTCTTGCTCACCACAGTCTGTTGAATGATCCAGCCCGACATAATCAGGAATATCATCGATGATAGAAGACAGACTTGTCTTACCGCCGTCTTCACATCAAACTCTTCGCTTAGCTTTCCTTGTTAATCACTTAACATGTGTCCTCATCATATAGCCGCCGAATGAGCTTTATAAAGGTTTGAAGTAGTGTACTCTATAATGTTAAGGCAGTTTCCAAAATAGATGAAGTTGAGTTTAACGAGGTAGCCCTTCTTTCGATTCGAAGGTACCTTTTATCCTTCCAAACCTTGTGAACACATCTGTTGCGATCTCTGGATCCATTTTAAGTTGTTCCGAAGGAATCTTATCGGGCATTGCTAATTTTCCGGCTTTCATTAACTTTATGGCTTTCAAGACTTCTGCTTTTGTTCGAGGATTGGTGTCCACTGGCAGCTATCTATGACTGTTAGTGGTATTTGTGGATGAGTTGCAGGTGCTGGCAGATTCGAGAGTCTTTTGAAGTGATCGGCCCAGTTTTTTTCTTTGTCTCTCCTCTTTGGTAATCGGGTTTCCTTCATTATCTTTCATTGGTCTCATCTGTGTTGATGTCTTCCTAGATAGCGACCTGGTTATCTGATGTGATGTTCTGAGGTCTCTCTTACCTTTGGCGTGTCCTGCTTTAGTTGCAGGAGTGTCGTAGAACTGTCTTGTGTCTTTCCTAGCATTCTTCTTCACTTATTTGTTCAGTGAAATGTAGATTGACTTCAGCCTCTCCCAACGTTGTTCATCGCTACTCTAGTTAAACCTCTATTGTACCATCTTTCTCTCCTCTATTAGATTGTACGCGACTGTACAGAGCTATTCCCTGTCTAACCTATTCTTTCTTCTCTAAGAGGGTTATACAGGTCCTCTTGCACATCACTTTCATAGAGTTTCAGTGTCCCTCCACACAAGTTCCCCAACATTTCCTTGGCAAATAAAGTGAAAGAGTCCTTTGTAGTTACGTCCTTCTGTTTATGGGTGGTGAACTTCAATTGTGTTCAGTCTCCGGCATCCTTGAAAGCTTTCAACTCCATGTTGAAATTTTCAGTGAGATGGAACTTAACCTTCTTCTAGATATCCTTATACTGCCTTCAATCACCGAATCATTGAAGATAATGAAGTTTTCAAAGGGTTTTTCGTTCTCATTCATTCACTACGCCGATAGCCTCCCAACCTACGATAAGTCCCCTTCCAGCGTTGTTTGCACCCAGTCTAGCATTCAAATCACCCATGAGGATTTGGATGTCTCTATTTGGGATCTCATCCATTACTGTCTGCGGTTGTCTATAGAAATCTTCTTTCTTCCCTTGTTTTGAGTTGTTTATGGGCGCCTAGCATCGGATAATTGTAATTTTTCTTCGTTTTGAGTTGAATCTTGTTGTTATTATCCCGGAGCAGATTGGTCACCAGCAACTGAACTGAACTAGTAAACTAGGAGATGCTAGTAGAGACCATCGGGAATAATAATAATGAACAGAAATGGGGACATTACTAGTTCAAAATGAAACGTTAATAATTGGTGAAGTCAAGGTGGCTAGAGCTGTATAACCCAGAACAACTGATACCCGTTGAAAAAAAGAGAGGTGACTCTCATGGCCCAAGTGGGGTCTAGTGGATAACGCTTTAGCGTCTGAAACGATGGGTGCTTGGTTCGAGTCTCAAAAGGAACACCATCATCGTCAATTAAGATACAAGTTAATCTAGCCAACAAGTACCATATCGGCTGAAACACATACCTTAGATTCTACTGCAATATATTAACGACGAAATAGCTTAGGGTGAATCGTTTTGTTCGACTGAAGGCATTTTTTTCCTTCACGTTCCCCAGTGAAACATAGGGCTTCAAGCTAGTGGCTTGAAGTTTCTGTAGCAGTGTTTATTTTACAGGATGGGGTTGCTAGCCTCATGCCCAACCTTTCCTCTTCACCAGTATTATTTCTGGCTTAGCGAGGTAAAGGAGTGCGTCGGCCGGGGATCGAACCCCGGACCATGTGCATGGTCGGCGAGCGTCCTAACCATGCATACATTTCAAAACATTGTTTACAAACAAATTAACGAAATTTCAGTTCTCAATTTGAAGACACTGAATAATCGGTTAAGAAGACCATGAAATACAGAGTGAAAATGTTCCCCAAAATAGGGTACTTCGTAGTCGATCAGTTAGCTGTATCATTTTAGTCAACAACTCTTCTCCAGTGAATGAACACTTGGAACCCTAAGACTTACCTAACTTAAAGCTACCACATGGAGCTATTGTGCATTGTACTCCATTCATTCACTCATGGTTGTTAATCCCAGATAATTCACTACACAGCTTCACTAACAACCGATGAGTAACCATCACCACTTGTGGATTGTGTTGATCAAGAACTACTATCAAACCACTGGTAGATATGTCTCAAATTTAGTCATTAGTGGGAAATAAATTGCTTCCAAGATCAAGAACAGCTATTCAGTACGCTATAGTTTTCATCAATTCATTTAAACGATTTTAGTTGGTGGGAAAATCAATCAAAAATGTTGCTATGGTGAAATAACTTCATGAGAAATGAATAACTTTCAAAAGTTAGTTTGTAGGGATCTAATTTCTTCCAAGTTTGATCACGGATTGATATCCAGTTAGAGAACCACAGAAAACTAGTACGGAGTATTGGGCGGCTGTTTCGTCCGCCTAGTTTGGGACCCATCGGCAGTACGCACTCACCTCCAGGGTTCGAACCCAGGACCTTCTGGTTACAAGGCAAGCTCGTATACCATTCAGCCACTGGGACCTGACTCAGTGGTCGGCCCATGAATTCTAACTTCCACAAATTCGTGACGATTTCAGCGCAACTGGCACCAACCAATGTCATCGGCGGTGAGTATTTGTCCTCACCCTCAAACCGGATGGATGGACCCCAGTGGTCATGACTTCTCACTAGAACTCCCTCCATGCAAATTCAGCCTGAAGCAAGTCTCTACCGAGCATCAGAACCTTACTGGGTGCGTGCACTGTAAAATGTTAGTTACTAGAGTTAATCAAACACGAGTTAATTAATATATCAAACATAAAATTAATTGATAAAATTCTAACCTTTGATCAGCATCGCCACCAGCTTTTTCATTAGGCCACCATGTAACTTCAGGA
Source organism: Trichobilharzia szidati (assembly GCA_944472155.2). Classification (NCBI taxonomy): domain Eukaryota; kingdom Metazoa; phylum Platyhelminthes; class Trematoda; order Strigeidida; family Schistosomatidae; genus Trichobilharzia; species Trichobilharzia szidati. The sequence continues at coordinate 40,509,558 of OX235279.1, forward strand.
TTATTTAGAGAGGTGAGAATACGACTTTTACGATGCATTTGATATTGAGAATTATAATAGTCTTTGTCCTTCATTTCTTCTTCATTTGACCTAAATAGGGAGACAAAAAAGAAACCCCATTAATATGAAAGGCACTGAAAGTATAAGTCGTTTTGTTATCAAACTGTCAGAGTTGTATACATACATAGCTAATGAATAAAAATACACTGATCAATAACAATGAACACTTCTGAACTGCTGCTAGCTGGAGACAGTAGATACAAACCCCTGGAGCGATGGTCAAAAACTCAGAGGATGTGCGGCGACTCTGTATTCAATCATCGGTGTTTCCGTAGAATTGCTTGCATCTGGTGGCATCATCATGTGAGTAATTCTGAGGTCCAACAGTGTGTGTTTAGACACGATAGACATCACCAGTCATAGAGTGTAGTTACCTTGAAATACCAGCGTCAGTAGCTTGGAGATGTAACATCCCAGAGGCTCCTGTACCGGCTGCTGTTCACCAGCCCTGGGATTGGATGGAAAAAGTGGAGAGGCGGTCAGTCCGTGAAGTGGCGTCTTGGGATGAAGGATATTTGTCTTAGGTTAGCATCAGTTAGTGCATCACAACTCTATGGTCGGGGTCCGAGAGATAACTTGAATCTGTGACTCGAAATGTTATCATCAGATATGGCCAAGAATCGCAATCAGTGGTGAAGAAGAGATGAATGTTTAACTCTCCTGACAAGTATGGTTTCACTCGTTCTCTTTATATACTGCCGTTGTATTATTTTTGTGTGGCACGTCGCTTAATGCTTATATCGTACCAAGTTTGTATTTTGTGTTTACTGAGATTCGAAGCCGTGTCGCCTACTCTGTTTGTTTTGATAAACAAAGACGTCACCACTAAGTTGTTTGATCATTTAGTACACAGGAGAACAGAACACAGCAATTATTATCTTAAGGTGACTAGTCGTTGTAGTTTCTCATTACAGGATTCCGCCATGAGCTGACATCATTTGGAAGGGAACCACTGAGTTCCGACTTCTACCAATTCGCGCATGATATAGCACTATCACCGACCTGCTTATATCGTGTCAGCGGAGAGTATGTGTCCTCACACCCAACTGGCTGTACCCCACTGGTCACGACTTCCCACTAGAACTCAGGCAAATACCTACCTGAATAGAGTCAGTCGCTAGTGAGCATCAGATTGCTATTCACGTGTTGCTTTGTAGGGATTTTTCTGGTCACAGGATTTCATCATGAGCTGATATCAGTTAGAGAACCATTGGAAAACTAGGGAGTACTGGACACCTGTTTCGTCTACCTAGTTTGGGACCCTTCATCAGTACGCACCTACCCCACTGAGGTTCGAACCCATGGCCTTCCAGTTACAAGGCAAGCTCATAGACCATTAAATCACTGAGACCCTGTCCAATGGCCCATGACAGTTATAAAAGTTGTCTTCTTGAAGAGAAGAAGAGAACTCCACGTAATATACAGCTTTGGGAAGAAAAGTACTCTTCCTAGTCAGTTCACTTTTTTATCGCTATATAACTTTTGCCACCTTCTAAGAACTTCTGTAACGATAGTTTACGTGCTTTTTGAAGTAATCTTCCGAATATTATTTGTAGAAAAGTAGTAAAAGTTAGTTTTTAATATAAAAAAAACACGGAGCGATAAGCCAAAAAGGAAATAAGTAAGCAAGCAGGCTAACAAACAAACACACAAAGAAGTGTTTATACCATGCTATACACTTACAAATAGGCTGTGGCGCGTTTCAATGATACCCATGCATTCAATTCTTTAGTGGAAGCTTTCAAAATTTCTTCCGCGCTTAAACCATAGTCATTTGGTACTACATCACGATATTTGAAACGACAGTAGATATCTTCATCACCATTCGGACCAGGTATAATATCCTCACAATGCAACTGATAAAACTCTTCAAAGTATTTCTACAATTTTAGAAGATACATAAATAAGCATACACAGAGGTATATTATAATCGTACAAATAACTGACTGACAGACTTGTTTCAACATACAACTTTACAAAGAAGAAGTGCAGCAGTTCAAGCTGCAACATTTCATGAAGTACACAAAGGAGGATAAAAGCGAAGAAAAAGGATTCGAAAGAACGATAATTGAGCAGGAATGTGAGGAAGAAAGAAAAACAACAGGATTTTCTTTTGGGGAGTATGGCAGATCACAGAGAGTGAATGAATCTGCGCAATTGAGCAGGATGATTTTGAGTCATATTACCAATTGTCTCCAGTCACTGGTTTCTAACCCCCCCCCCCCGAAGACCCCAACCATGTGGGTAGTAGTCTACATCTCCCTATGTGGCTCAAACTAACTGTTAAAGACTTCGTGAACTGACGCCGTGTTTTCATTTGACCACACAAACTGAAGAATCAAGAAAAACGCATTTTCACTGAACCTAATAATTTGTCGTCAACACCTTTCTATGAGGCATTCTGATGAATGTAACTGGGATGCAAAAAACCCACACTACTAGGAGTAACTTGGCACAACAAATTTACCCCATAGCGTTGTATGGATTGATTTAGACCTGCAATATTTCACGGACTGATTTAGTTGTCAACAATCTGAGGTCCTTGTAATCAGATTATTCAAGTCAAACAAGCAGTCACATCCGACTATCCGAAAATCCGTCTGGTTAGAGACCAACCATGTATCTGTTACCTCTAGGTCAAGATCGTGAATATTTATACGACTGATAACACCAGAAAATGCCAGCGAATTGTCACTGATTCATTCTGAACAAGATGTCTACACTGTGAACAGAATTCTCAGTCATTTTTATTGCGTAATATTTTCTCTCTTTATCCATGATATTCAAGTAAAATGGCAACCTATAGTATATCACATGACGCAATACGGTTCTCTGTCTGAAGCATTAATTAGCATAGACCAATAAATCCATGATGATATTTTTCTTTCGTCTCTGAGCAATGAGCGTCAGTAGTTTGAAAGCCAATCAGAGGTGAGTGTGAGTACATTTTGAGACTCAAGAACATAACTAAATGGTTAAGACAATAAGTATTAGAGAAATGGAAATTCAGGGCAAAGGATAACCGTACACATCAGCTGACTGGTGCAGAAGTTAGCTATTATCGTGATGTTGTATTTTGGTTGTTGTTTTGACGTTGTTTTCAGCAGTTTTTCTTCCGCCAGCTGAAATGCGTTTAAAATATCGTCTTTTTATCCGAAGAATTTGTAAAAATGGAGAAAAATATGTTTTTTTCAACCTGTTGTCGCCACGCCTAGTTTTCCATCGAAATGACACTGCTGCAGTGCATGCAGAGTGTCAAAATCCACTTTAATTTGCTAATTATGGTAAGAAATATCAAATAATTGACATGAATGAAACACATTTTCCCAAATGAAGAATGAATTGTGTTAAACATCGTGGGTACGAAAATTACATGATACGTTTAAGATTTTACAACGAGAAAAGAAAATCTATTCGATTGATCAGTGAGATAACAACAGAGAGACGGTCGTTTAATCAAAAGGTACTGCGTTTTACACCATTTATTTACTAGCAACAATTTTTTAACAGAAGTATTATTAATTATTTAATTCAATTTAGATCATCCCTTCGTTTGATTGGAACGAAGTGCTCGGTCTCAGGTTGATATGTCGACTCCTTGTGCAGATGGTTTGGCAACGTCTAGTCATGTAAATTGAAGTCAACTGTTGGATGGTGACTAGCAGTGCAGAATCTAGAATGCGCATTCCGTCCCATTCGTGGCTCATCATACGAATGTACCTGCATTCCCCTGTGAGTGGTGGTATTCCCACTGAGACTCGAACCCAGTGCCCAGTTCAATCAATCGACGGGAAAACCTAAATTGAATTAAATCAATAATAAGAGCCGTGGCGCAAGAGTTGGCTCTCGTGTCCCAGGTGGCCTAGTGGACAACGCTTTGGTGTTTGAAACTGTGGGCACTGTACACAATCTACATAAATGACCTTCAAGTGCTCAGACTCTCCACAAAGCAGTGTGTGCCTCTACGCATTGCCGAAATTCAACTAGCCTAGTCATTCAAGGAGCCCGCCCCACTTTTACTTTATATCTGGGTAGTTTATCGATCCTATAATTGGTTATGAAAAACAAATTTTCAGAATGATGAGTGACGAAACATTTTTAGCTTAGTAAGAAAAAAAGTCTCATCATATTATGTGAAGGATAATGCACATAGCGAGAATATCTTTACCCGTTAATAAATTTTGAGCGAAAACACAAACAAAAACAACAAATGTAGCGTGGTAATGTGAGCTAACAAATGAACAATAATCAAAATATCTAAACATTACGAAAAAAAGTTAGAACGCAAACTTTACCTAGTTGACAAGACACCTCATAGGTAAGGAGAACTGCAAATAACGGCGACCTGTTTAAAACTTCGGCTACTGGAACAAACCTCTATCAATACATATATTGCATATAATTCCTCCTATTCAATTTGTTTAAATCTAGTAAAATATGACTTATAATAAATAGTATTGTTTACTCTGGCGAGTATTTAAAACATTTACAACCTGCTGATTCGCGAGTTTCTACTAAGCATGAGAAGAAGCATCATCCTTGATGGATGGCAGCCTGCTCCAATACATGAGATGACTGTTCCTCAGTGGTGTCATTGGCTTACAAATTCACAATTCAATCTGCACCAAACAAAAGACTAGACATATTACACTAGTTACTGGCTAGCTAGTTTCCAATCAAAAGTATCCGCTACAGTCCTAGAGGAGGTCATTCGCGAGCCCGAATACCTCAATGGTAAAGTCTCTGACTGCAGCACTAGCTGGGTAGGTGGACACGGGTTGGAATCTCAAAAGGGACATGAGTTCCTTCAAAGTTGCAGATACGCCTTTCTGACTGGTGAGTGCCAACAAGCACGAAACCTATATTACGTAGGGCTTCCTACCGATTACCTCCAACCGTCTAATATCAACGAGGTGTTCTTGTGTGAAAATCTAGGCAATATTCTACTGATATGGTCTATGTACTTAGCTCCACAGCACCAAGTGAATTGATGGTGTCAGCGCAATGGGAGATTATCTTTGACATTTTATTGAATAGGATGTAACGTGGAGAAGGTAAAACGCAAAGATTTAGCGAAATGAGTATTACAATCTTACAAATAACTTCTTCTTTGCTACTTCTATCTTTCACAGATTATCAATCTTATTTTTTCCACATAGAATTGCTGAATATCGGTGAACAACCATTCTGAATCAGAGTAATTCAGAAGAACACCAGTCCTTTACCTTAAATGTCTCTATCCTGCATATGAGACAAATTCACATTGTACGTAGAGATTTGATGAGGTTTCTTTTTCCAACTTATTAGAGCAACAAAGCTGCTGAAGTTAAGTTAGCCAACCGTTACAGTTTGTAGAACACACTATTCAACTGTACAGCTTTGATGATAACTGTCTTAACAAACTGTTCAATAATTCAGTGTTAATTATACGATACAGGTGATGAAGCATAAAATTGAACATCATCAGTGGTGAAAAGAACTACGGGGTGCCACCGACAATTATACATCTCAGCTAACAGCTGTACGACAATGCTGCATGGCAAGTAATCCACAACGGGAAACTTACGGAGTCATTCTAAGTGAGGACAGGAGTAAGACAAGCTGGCTGCCCACTATCGCCAATGATTTTCCTGATTGCAGTAGACTGGATAATGCGATAAACAGCGGGCAATGAGGAAACAGGCATAAAATGGACTCACACAAAAAACTTGGAGGATCTGGACTTCGCCGATGATATATGTGTCTGATTTCCCACAAACTGGAAGATATGCAAGCGAAAAGCAATAAGTTGGCAGAAGAAGCATCCAGAGAATATAGGACTTCAGGTGAACATAGAGAAAACAGAGGTAATGAATATTCCTGGACAAGAATAACAACAACAGACAACGATCAGCATAAATGGGAGGAACCTGAAAGAAACAACCTCCATCACCTACCGACCTGGGAAGCATCGTTTCAACTACAGGCAGACAGAACTGACGAGGATATCAAAGCAAGAATCGGAAAAGCAAGACAAGCTTTCATTACTCTCAAGTCTGTGTGGAGGTCAACAGCACTACTCAGCATGAAAAGTGAGATCCGGATTTTCAACTCCAATGTGAAGTCAGTGCTACTATACGGATCAGAGACTTGCACTGCGCGTCATAAAGAGCATCTCAAACAAACTACAGACCTTCATTAACAGTTGTCTTCGCTCAATACTACTCAAGATCAGATGGCCGGCCAGAGTTGATAAGCAACAGAGATCTCTGGCAATGAGCGAACCAACCAGGAACCGATTGTGAAACAAATAGGCAGGAAGAAATGGAGATGAACTGGCTGGCCATACTCTGAGGAAAGCATTAAGTGACATCACTAGACAAGCCCTCGAGTGGAACCCGAATGGGAAGCGGCGAGTTGGTCGTCAGTGCAAGGGTGACTTGGAGGAGGTCATGTGAAGAGGAGATGAAGGCGTGTGGACAGACTTGGAGCCAGGTGAAGACTCTAGCAGAGAACCGAACGCAATGGAGACGCACGACTGAAGCCCTATGTTCCTCTAGGAATTTAAGGAAATAATAATAATATATAATAAGTAGTGAAAAAAGACTTCGATTTAGTGACTTTATTACTAACCTCATAGTCTGGATAATTATCTGGATCGAAGACTGGTTTATTTCTCTCCAGGGCTTCATGTAGTCTCCGTTTGCCACGTCTTGATTTATTATTATTGATGTGGCTGGCGCTAGTTTCTGTTATAGCGGATAATGTTTTGGATAAATTATAACCGTTAGACTGTTTCTTCTGTGATAATTCTTCGCCTTCGCCTTCTCCTTCTTCTCGCATATCGATATCATGCGAATCAGATGGATCCTAAGTAAATTGAAAAAAAGGATGTGTATTAAATTACAATGGCAGGGTAGAATAGTTCAAATTTCATTTTTGCCGATACTGTATATCAGTAAATATGAAAGTGTATAAAGATAACAATCTCACCTACTTTACTAGCCGGTCTCAAGCCCGGGTAGAGAGGGACGGGGGTTAGGAGTGGGGCCAGCACCCTACACCTCAAAACCAATCAAACTGCTACAGAAACTTCAACGCACAAGAAATATATTAAAAATACAGAAAATATTTTCAAAAACAACTTATTCTTCGCTGGAATTGAAGAGGCGAAATGACGTGGGCTGGTGAAAGCCTTTGGGAAGCCAGTCAACCGATGTGGGAAGCCTGCCCAGGTGGAACATAGGGCTTCAAGCATGAGCACCAAAGTTCCAGTAGCCATGGTGTTATTTACACAGGGGGAGGTTGCTAGCCTCATGTCTAACCTTCCCTTTCCGTTAGGATTATAACTCAGCTAAGAGAGGTTAAGGTACTTTACAGTGATCTGTTTTCGAAATTCAGTGTCTCTACGTATCATACAAGAGATTGTCATTTCAGTAAACAATAATCCGTCAAAAACTAGCCCGAGAAACAACTGATTGGTTGGTAATATATATAATCTTTTATTTCCCCCTAATAGTACTATGTACTTTGACTGTATGCAGACAGATAGTGACAGCAGCTGTGTAACGACAGAGTAAAATAAATGGTAATCAGAAGAAAAAGGGCGACAGCATAGGGAGCAAAATAATCAACGCTTCTTAACGGATTAGATAATACAATTTAGCAGACACCAAAACAATTTAATTTATCGATGAAGTTTAAAGAAACAGAAACCAGTCCTCCTTGACTTATGGATCTCAGTTTGAAAAACTAACAGTTATTATCTGTTTTAAACTAAACACCACTAACTACACGGGACAGATTTTGCGCTATAGGGCCGACCACCGGCGATGGCTATTGTCCAGTTTAATCCTGCTTCACTTGACAAAGAATTTTGGATAGTGAGGTAAGCAGATATATGTCCATAGCTTATGTACAAACCCATTCAAACGGTAAAGGTCTATAAACCCGTTTAAAACCTTCTGTCTTGAACTCTTCGACTAATTACTGTATTGATCAAGTGGTGTTATGCAGACAACGCTGATTCTGCATATTTGGGAGGAATCGGTGTCGTCGTTCACAGTGACGACGCAGTAGGAGAAGAGCAAACCACGTTTGGGTGCAGGGACTGTAGAAGTGGCACGCATCACCCCCAAACAAAAGTGACGATGTTTAAATATCAATAATACAATGACTAGTCCTCCCACGCACCAACTACCATTCACACAGACGACTAGGGGAGAGGATATTGACAACTATATTCATCATAAAATCAACCATTCTTCAGAATTAGTGGATCTTATCAGTGGAACTCGTCCAAATTCTGTTGAAGGATTTTGGACCCATCTGAAAAAAAAACGTATTAGAATGGTAAATGGTTCCTGATATGATGTGATATGATATACAGTCACTTAGATGAACTTTTGTATCCATATATATACTTTTCTATACAATAGATGCCACTTTTCACCTAGAAGAGTCTGATTGGTAGGTTCAAGGTCATAGTTTGACTTTGGTATCTACTTTTTACTGTTACTAGAAATTTGAATTTCTACTAGAACCATAAGATAAAAATAAAAAGGGTACACAGGATAAGGATTAGGGGAAAAAGAATTATCATACTTTTCGACACGATTCATTCTTCTTCTTTACATCAGGTATTATATCATCAAGTTCAAGATCACTGTCATCTGAAAATTCTGGTTTTTTCATATCTTCGTCAATTTCTTCATATTCCTTTCCAAACATTGAATTTAACAATTTCTCATGCTTTTCAGGATCCCAATCTTCGTCTAAATATTCAGCAACATCTAAAGCGTCTATCTTGTCGGATTTTTTGGTTTGATGAGTAGAAGAATTCAACTTATCATTAGCGTCAACATTATCAGCTGTTTGCAAAGAGATTAATTCATCCGTATTAAAGGGTAAAGAGTTTGGCCCACAGGTACGTTTAATACGTTCAATTTTTTCAGCTAACATGCTCAATTTTAAATTACGTAGACGAGTTAACTCTTGAAATTTAGCCTCTTTCTCTTTTCGCTTGCGTTCAGCTTTAGCTTTGCGTCGTTCAGCTCTTTTCGATTTCACACTGCTCAGCGTTTGACCAATACTGCTTTCAATATGTCGAGGATATGTTTTTATCTAAAAAAAAACAGAAAAAGAAGTAACTAACGCATTTAAAGTGCACAGCGGGTGGGGTAAGGTGGGGTGGGTATGAAGACAGAACAAAACGAAAGAATCGTTGTTTATCTATCTTATGCATATATTCAGATAGATAAAGGGCTAAATAAACATGGGGTCTTCTTATAAACAGCATTACAAGACTAAAGCAACAAGTGACTACAGTCTCTGTGTAATACGAGCTATAACACTGGTGATTTCATTCAAGAGACAAAAAACAAATAAGGCGAAATTTATTTAGTCAATGGCAAACTTGAAGCATTACACATATATAAGGAAGGTGACTGACTGAATGACTTGTTTCAACATAGAACTTTACACAGAAATCGACACTCCCACCATGTAGCACACAAAGCAAGATTCAAAAGAGAGGTAATAAACAGAAATATGAGGCAAAAAGAATAGCAATATGGAAGAAAAATAGAGTTTTATTGGATATGACAATTAACAAAGAGTAAATACGTCTACGCCAACACTGACAACGATTTTGACCAACCATATCACGAATTGTTTCCAGTCTTCATTGGTTTCTACCATCCCAAGGACCCTTACCAGATAGTCAACAACTCCCGACGTGGCTTAAACTAACTGTTGTTATGGATTTGATTGACTGATGTAGCCGTGTTTTCGCTTGACCATCAAATGCTAGCTCTTTTCCAAAGTGATCCTATGTCGGCTAAGACTGCCCGTCGAGGAAGGCGATGGCTAGGCGTAAATGCGCAAAACAGGTGCTAACCATCTCACTCAATCGATGTAAATGCTCCACAACCTCGTCGATTGAATTCCCCTCCTTATTTAGCACTCGACCGATACCTAACCAACTCAGTATTACTCACCCTATTACACCTACCACATAACACGGGATGTAGACAGAACGCAGACACCTATGATCGAAGACAGCTAACCAGCCTTTTCACATCTTTCACTCAATGGCCATGTCTCACAGTATTCGTGCTGAGATTAGCGATCAAATGATTAGGGCAGACACCAATCAAAATTAATTTTCAAGTGTTGATCTCCAGGGATTTGACTGACTTTAAGTTTGATCACGAATCGATATTACTAAGAGAACTACTGTGAACCAGAGAGTATTAAAGGGTTGTTTCATCCCAGTCCCAGACTCTCTTCAACAAGGCGCATCCATGACCCCACGAGGGATCGATACCAACACCTTGAGGTTACGAGGCGAGCTCGTTGACTATTCAACCGCTGGAACGGAATCCAGTGAACCATGAATTCTGACCTCTCTACCAACTAACTATGACGATAATCTAAATTTACTGTTAACATCAGTAGAAGGTTTTCATCTGAGACTGTAGTAACCAGAGGTTTCTGATAAGAGGCGACAAGTTCGAGGAGTTGACGACCGAGTCCGGTGTTATGTTAAACAGGTACTAGCTCCTATAACTTCATAAATATTTCCCAAACTCAATTATCGCTATATATATCGTGATTTTCATCGCCATTCGATAGAACCGAATGGCATTCGGTTTCGACAAAGAAATTGAAATCACTTCAGAGCTATATACATAATAAAGCAGTAAAACACATAGTAGGGTGAAAAATGTTTATGCCTTTAGTTCATTCCTTTGAGGTCCCAGTGGAACATAGGGCTTCAAGTTTGAGCTTTGAAGTTTCAGTAGTGATGGTGGTTAGTATTTTTTACGGGATGGCATTGTCAGCATCACATCCGACCGCCCATCTTTTTGGGCTTACTGCCGGCTAAGCAGGGTTTAGGAGTGCGTCGACTGGGGATGGAGCCACGAACCACGTGTGTGGTTATCGAGGATTCCACTGCTGAACCACCGACGTTCCGAGATTCGAACCCAGGTTATCCAGTGCTGCAGTTTGAGACGTTGTCACTGAGCTATTTGGACTCAAAATCAACGGTAGTACTCGTCACCACACCAGGGAACAAGCCTAGGACATTCCAGGCAATTTTCGTCTGAAGTGCTGTCTTTGCTGCTCCTTCAGTCAGGTTTTTGGTCAATTTTCGATAAGTTAGAATGAAAAATAAGTAGTAAGTAATGAAATTAATATAAACCGATCAACTTACGAATTCTTTATCTTCCTCTTCAAATCGATGCTGAGTTTTGTGGATTTGAGTAACACTCGTCTATAGAGGGCGGGGGGAGGGATGAAAAAAGGCATTCGGAGAATAAAAGTTGCAATGGGAGCACCAAAAGCAATACAATACTTGAAACAATTTAAAAATATGTTAACAGACATATGGTTTGAAGGCGACTATATGGTAAAAGCTTGACAACAAAAACATACATAAAGACAATAATAGAATACTCAATATTTGCTGTGACCTGAGAATTTATGCAGCTGTATAAACTCATTCAAGTAAGTTTGGAAAACGGTCCGCTGAAAGCAACCATCGACAAATTCTTCTTATACAAAAGATATGTTGATGATACTTTCGTCATCTGCGATAACAATTGTGATCAAAGTATTGTTCTTCAAGTTTTCAATAGTTGCCACCCAGCCATCAAACTTACAATCGAAGTAGAAACCAAAGAGACAATCTCCTTTCTGGACGTTCGTTTAAGTAAGAAGACCGATGGTACCTTGGACAGATCAGTACACAGAAAACCTACATGGAACGGTTAGTTGACAAACTTCTACAGTTGGGTACCAATTAGTCGCAAGCGAAACTTGATAATATATCTGGCGACTGGAATCCGAAAAATCTGCAGTCTTGAATCAATAGAGGAAGAGATCGCCCTCTTAAGGAAGACACTGCTCGAGAATGGCTACCCACCCCGTTTTATAGACAAGCACATTAAGCCTAAGACTTACAAAGAACAACCCATTATAGTGCAGAAGAAGATGGTCTACATAAATGTACCCTTCAAAAGTGACCTTCTGGCTGACACCTTGAAGAAGAGGATATCTACTGCTCTCAGAAGGACATTCTTCGCTGCCACACTACGACTGACACTTTCCTCCCGGCCATTGTTCTTCAACTACTCTAAAGATAAACTATCGCATTTGACCACTTCCATGTGTATCTACCAATTCACTTGCTCTTGCGGAGCGAGGTAAATAGGTCGTTCGATGCGAGTTTTATCTAAAAGAGTTCAAGAACACTATCCCGCCTGGCTACGGACAGGTAACAACGGAGCAATAAGGAGCGCCATTATTGAGCATATACTCAACACTGGTCATTCAATTTGCAAGGAGAAGTCGTTCAAAGTCATTTATAAAGTCAAAAGAAGCCTTCCAAAATCGACAAGCTTCCGTATACTTTGTATTGCTGAAGCCTTAACGATTTGGATGGAAAAGCCTGAGTTATGCACACAGAAGAAACTTCTCCATCCCCTCCTACTACCGTGGGTTTAATTTCAAGTTTATTTGTCATCAACATTTTGTTATCAAATTTTTTGCAATTTTTCGTATAACAATTTTAGTAACTAACCCATTCAATCTTTTCACCTATTATCTAGTTTATTTTCATAATTGTCTCCAAACTCCTTCATTAGCATCTAATCTTTCTAAACATGTCTATATTACATAACCCTACTCACATCTTACCAATCTTCACCCCACTTAGTTACAACTTTGATTATTAATCACGCATTTTAACTTCATTATTTTGATGATGTAATCAACAACCCACACTGTCATTTTGATTTTGACAAACCTAATGTACACACACACACACAAAATTAATTGTATATATTTGAGACTGTACAGCTAAGTGAATGAATTCGCCGAAAAGAGACTCTTCGCTGAACCAATTTGTTCGTATTACAATTCCATCTATCTGACCTGAAACGCAAACCAATCCATCATGATGATATCTATTCTTTTCTCCCCTTCGAGAAATACACAACGACATTTTGTTGAATGCCAATTATGTTAACAGTTCAGGAGTACACTTTGTGAAGGAAGGACACCATTGAAGAACGGTCATCTTGTGTATTGGGATGATCTGTCATCCATCCAGTTGGATAATGCTGTTTCTCATGTTTAATAGAAATTTGCCAATACTCCCCAGAGTAAACAATACTATTAGAGGTCATATTTTACTAAACTTAAACGAAGTGAATTAGAGAAATTATATGCAACGTATATATTGATGGAAGTTTGTTTCGGTAGCCCAAGTTTTAAGCACACCGCCCTTTATGTTATTCAATCCTATTCAGGATATTATGATGTGGGAACTATGACGCGTTTAACATTACCAAGAGAGAGGCAGATGCTGATTCTAAAGCTTCGGAAAAATTCTAGTGCTAAAAAGGAATCGATAAATAAATGACAATTCCTATTGTTATTATTACTATCATTTATGAACACAACTCACATTTACACCCAAGGACTGTAAACGCTGTTGTTCTAAATTATTGACTTTTATTAAAAATTCATCGTCTTCATCCAGGATATCATCGTCATTGAGCAAATTTTTCGGTTTATCACCATCATCCTCAGGGTTTATACCAGATTCACGCAGAATATCAGAATATGTTGGCAGGGAATTCTTTCCTCGGCTGTTTGGTTCACGCCAACGTTTATTTAAAATGTAATCACGTAGAAATTCTTCAGCCTCTTTGTTTGACTGATCAGTGAAGACAATTTTGTCTAAATCCTGAGAGAAGCAGAATGAATGAATGAAAAAAATAGGAATTAAATATACAGTTACTTAAAAATAAAAACGGAAAACAGCAGATAATTTAAATCTATGCATGTAAATATAAATTATTATTATTATTCCCTTGCGTTCCGAATGGAACATAGGGCTTTAACAACACATTTCCACTTTATTCTGTTTTCTGCCGTTCTCTTCAGCTGGGTGCACGAGTGACCTTATTCTCCCATCTCCTCTTCTCACGATCTCTTTTATGTCACCCTAGGACGACCCACTCGTCGCTTCCCATTCGGATTACACTCGAATAATGGCCTGCATTGAGCGCGATGTCATTCGACGGTTTCCTCAATGTATGCCCGATCCATCTCCATTTTCTACATATTTTTGTTAAGCAATCAGCTTTTGGTTGTTTTCTTCCCAGAGTTTGTTATTAATGCTTCCTGGCTGGCCATTTGATCTTCAGTATGGGGCGAAGGCAGATGTTGATGAAAGTCTGCAACCTGTTGGAAATTCTTTTCGTGACACACATGCAGTGCAAGTTTCTGGGCCGTAAAGAATAACTGACCGACTTCACATTGGTGTTGAAAATGCGAATCTTGTTCCTTATGCTGAGTGTGGAAGGTTTCCAAACTGGTTTCAGGTTGATGAAGGCGTATCTTGCCTTTCCGATTCTGACTGACCGGCTTTGACATCTTCATCCATTCCGCCAGCATGTAGTTGAAACGATGCTTCTCAGATAAGTGAAGGAGGCAACCACTGTTAAAGCCATCCCGTTGATGGTGATTGGTGTTGGTTGATTGGGTATCTCCATCACCGCGGTCTTCTCTGTGTTCACCGGCAGTCCTGTCTTCGCTGCCGACTTCTTCAGACAGTTTGTTGGTTTTCGCTTCGCTTGTAAGTCTTCGAGTTTGTGTGACATTAGACATATATGATTCACGCGCGAAATCCAGATCTTCTAGAGTCTTCTTATCGGTCGTCCAGCGTATGCCTGACTCTTCGCCCCCAACAGTTTGACGCATAATCCAGTCCAATACAATTAAGAATATCATCGGCGATAATAGGTAGCCTTGTCTTACTCCTGTGTGCACTTCGAACGCCTCGCTGAGTTTTCCGTTGTGGCTATAAGAGTTAGATAAACATAACTAAGAAATGTCAAGCAGTTTAAGAGAGTGTTCACCACTTCACCTACTTCGAAACTTGTATCAGCGCAAACGGTATGATTACTGACGACACCAAAGGCTTATGTGGTATACACCAGCCAAAGTCATCTCTGGAGTAAGCGTGATATCCGACTATCAACCAAAAGATGTATGTACCTGCGCAGTAGTTCTTTTTATCCTTCTTTAACGCTGTGAAATATGGTGATTTAATGTAGAAAACCAGCAGTGTTTGTGTCTTATCTCTTGTTTTAAGTAATATTGGAGTGAGGCATCGAGTATTAGGTAGGAAGGGGAAGTCAATCGATCATAATGTGAAGCTACATCGGCTGAGATGGCTAGCACATATGTTACGTAATAACAAGCTATCGTCTTCTTCGATGACCAAGGTTTCCCGACATCAGATTATGGTGACAGCTGGCTGCGAACAAGCCAAAATTGCAAACAACAATTTACGCCAGTGTTACGTCTGGAATCAGGGTCATGAGAAAAACGATAACAAAGCTCAACCTTAAGGAACTCACCAGCCAATCACAGCAGACTTAACGTGTGCAAACAGGATTTGCAGATATGTGGCTTAACTTTCTGAGAAACGGTCACAAGCAGTACAGAATAACCTTCAGCGAGAAAACAATCAATCAGAAGAAGTTCCTCCTCCGCTGACAATAATGTACATGAAAATCTACAAATATCGCTGGATTTTGTCAATAAACAATCTGTTGCCCGGCTCTTGTCTTCTGTCGTTACAAGATTAGGTGGTTGAACCAATAACACAGAATCAATCCATGAAAAACTTTGACAGTTGGTTTGAGTCACGTATAGGGAGGTTTAAACTACCTGGTTGGTGTCGCTGAGATGCTAGGAACCAATGGTGGTATGGCTCAATGGTGCAGATGTGATCACCGATATCCACTGAAGCCACGTGTTTTCTCGAGATACTATTCTGTGCCGGTTATAATTCTGTTCATTATGAACTTTTTTCATGCTTTTCTCTACTTTTATGTGTTACGTGGAATATAGCAACTTGAACTACTGCACTTCTGTGCAGTGTTGTGTGTTGAAACTCACTCAGCCAGTCAAACACAAACCAGAGATTTTCACCTTTAAATTGAACTACTGTACTTCTAAATGTAGTGGACTGGGTAGTACAGCAGTTCCTGGAGATAGAGAAGGTGGATATACGTTGCAATAACTAAAAGACATTAGAGGATTTAGATTTCGTGGATGACTTATGCCTCACGTTAAACAAATTTGATGATTCACAGGCGAAAATAAAGAAGTTGACAGAAAAATCCACGAAGATAAAACTTCAGGTGAAGATAGACAAGATAGAGATGATGAAAATGCGGAGTCACTCACAGATACCTTCACTTTATACTGAAGATGAGATGGCTGGCTAGAAATGATACCCGACAGGGAACTCTCCAAGCCAGCAAATCAGGTAAGAGCATATTGTCCAAAATATATACAAAAGGGAATGGAGACATGAAGGTGACATCACATGCCAGAGAGGCGCTTCAGTGGAACCCCAATGTGAAGTGAATAGTTGGATGTGGATTCGAGGGTGACATGGAGAACATTACGTGAAGAGTAAATCAAAGCTTGTACTAAATCACAGAAGCGGTTGAAAATGACAGCAAAGAACTATGCCGAATGTCCCACTCAGAACGCAAGCACCGACTAGTAAAACAGTCTGATAATACATTCAAGGACCCAGTGCAAAATCCAAGCTTCCAATGTTGAGGAAACACCAGTAAGTGAAAAATTAAGAAAGTGCACTTGTAAAAAAAAGAAAAAGTGAAGAAACCACCGTTCAAAGTAGGAAGACGCCGGATTTAACAAGGTGAAATTTGGCACAACAGTGCACCGAATAATTTCATTAGTCAAACAAACACACGAAACAGTTCACATAACACTGTTCATTACGCACAGTCATCAACATTTTGCACCGAGGACATTTATTATTCATAAAATTATGATCACTATTATTTATTATTATTCTCCTGGGTTCCAAGTGAAACACACAGTTTCAACAGCACATCTCCACTTTGCTCAATTATCTGCTCTCCTCTTCAGTTGGCTCTACATTTGCCCATAGTCTCTCATCTACTCCTCGCACCATCTCCTCCATTTCACACTCGCATATACGCCCAACTCATCGCTTCCCATTCGAGTTCCACTCGAACTATAAACTGCATTCGGTCCGCTGTCACTCGACGATCTCCTCAGAGTGTGCCTTAGCCATCTCCACTTTCTCCTACATTATTGTCGAACGATAGATTCTTGGTTTGTTTGTTCCCAGAAATTATCGTTGCTAATTCTTTCTGGCTGGCCATTTCATCTTCAATATAGAGCCAAGGCTTCTTAGCTAGATAAGTGAAGTGATGGTGTTATTTGATGGTTATCTTCATTACCTCCGTCTTTTCCATGTTCACCTGGAGTGGCTATCTTCACTCTACATTCAATCTATCCCTCTGGATATTTGTTATGCGACAGGCTATTGGTTGATTCCTTCGCAATGTTACTGGCTGTTTATGCTTTTCTGGTCAGTCATCTGACTGTCAAGCATGCAGGGGGGATGCAGTTACCCTTGGAAATGAAAAACATTCAGGTCAATATATGATCTTCTTGGCACCGTAAATGGTTATCAAGATACTAGGCATAAACTAGTGATTGACTGGGTGGAGAAGTAGTTTTATACCACTCACATCGATCAGTAATGTTTACTAATCAGTCAGATCGAGGTAATCTAAATAACATACGGACGTTTTTTTTGTTCAGAGCTGAGCTCATCAACTGTGCGCTTGCTTGACTCAGCTCAGAGAGCCATATTGTAACGATAGAAGTTGAAGACTTGGCAAGGAATGTTTATTTGCAGTTTGGTATCTGTACATAGCCAAATTATGTACACCTGATCTTCAACGCACCATTTGCACATATCTTCCGTGTTTTGCTACTTCTGGTCTTCATATTGTGTTTCTTTGAGTTGCTTTCACATCTTTCGTGTATACCCCGCAAAGCTGTATCATTTGCCTTCTCTGACATTGAATCTATTTCCCAGCTATTTGATGTTTTCATGCCGATGAACATCTCTTTTTACATATACTACTGATAAATCTTATCAGTAGCACATGCCACAGAATCACAGTTCAAACCGCCTGGCATAGAAGAAATGACTTGACAATAATGTTGGAAATTCAGATCTTCTTCCATATGCTGAGTGAAGTAGATTTTCGCACTGATTTCAGAGTGGTGAAGCTCTTTCTCGCCTACTTGATCCTTACTGGATTTGATATCATCAACCGTGTCATCAGACTGTAGTTGGAACGACTGACTGACTAGGCAGAGATATGGATATGAGTTGTAACACTCAGAAAAACACACTTGTAAGCTGCCTCGCACAGCGTTATGCATCATCAAAGTGAGAAAAAGTACCAATCATGCACAAACAGTGCGTCAGTGACACAGCGGTAGAATGCTCGTCAACCACGCAGATGGTTTGCGGTTCGACCCCCAGCCAACGCACTCTTTTACTTCGCCAAACCAGTAATAAGACTGGTAAAGAGGGAAGTGGGTGGGGGGCATGAGGCTAGAAAACTCACCCCGTAAAAATAAATACCGCTGCTACTGAATCTTTACAGCTCTGGCTTGAAGCCCTATCTTCCACCGGGAACGTGAAGGAATTCAGAAAAACAAAATGCAAAAACAGATTGAACTCACATAACGACGTTTTTTCTTTTCCTCTTCATTGGATGCTTTCATGTCACTTTTTCTTTTCCGTAGAAAACTTAAGTCAGAATTATTATTTTCTTCGTTTCCATCAATTTCAGTTTCCTTTTCTCCTGAAGTTGTAGCAGCTTGTTTAAGTGCTGCATTCGCCTCTCTGGATAAATAAATAAAATGTGTTCATTAATGAAACAAATCAACTTTATTCAAGTGTTGGTTAGCAGGGATTTGACTGGTTACAGGGTTTATCATGAGCTGACATCAGTTAGAGAACTATTTTGAAACCGTCTGGGAGTAGTGTACAGCTGTTCCGTTCTGGTTTGGGACTCCTTAGCAGACCATTGAGACACAGGGACCCAATCCAAAGGCAACTTCCGCCAATTCTCACTAGAACAAAGGTACAGAAGTTGTGACCGGTAGGGTACAGCAGGTCGAGTGTGAGGACAAATACTCGCCACGCATGACACTGACTAGTGCTAGTCGCTTCACAGTTTATAACATTCATATTTTTTTCTCTATGTTCCTAGTGCGACATAAAAGGCTTCAAGCTGGAGCTTTGAAGTTTCGCTAGTAGTGGTCTTATTTTTTTTTACGGGATGGGGTAGCCAGCATCACACCCAATCTTCGCTCTTTCCCGGCCTTACTACTGACTGGCTTAGCGAGGTTTAGGAGTGCGTCAACCGTGGATCAAACCCCCAACCACATGAGGCGTGGTTGACGAGCGTTCTACGGCTAGACGACCGACTCACACAAGTCATTACAAATTGCCAACCAAGAAGCACGCTGTCTGTTTTCATTTTTTCCGCCATCTCTACGGTCACCTAGGATAAGTCGATATTTCCATCAACATAGCATTGTTATGTTAGGTAGGCAAGAACAACTATATAAATAAAGTTGGAGCCTGTACAACTGTACGAAGACGCTCTGCGCATAGTCACTTTGACCTGCTGTTCAATACACAGGAAAATTTGGAGGGCGATTCGTACACAGTAAACTTAATATACGCAGCTTGGATATGAAAAACGGATGTTAGATTTATACTCAATAATAATCGGACTCTTAGATTTTAGGGAATAAGAAACAAATCACCAAGAACTAGTGACTGGAAGTTGTTCTCAAGTAATTATACCATCATAGAACATGTTCATTAACGAACACCAGTCCACTCTATTTAGACTGGATATTAAATACACTTTTTGTGCAATACACAAGGAAATGATGGTAACTACAGTCCTTTCAATATGCTCTCAAATATATTCTTC
The DNA here is from genome assembly GCA_944472155.2 of Trichobilharzia szidati. Lineage (NCBI taxonomy): Eukaryota > Metazoa > Platyhelminthes > Trematoda > Strigeidida > Schistosomatidae > Trichobilharzia > Trichobilharzia szidati. The sequence continues at coordinate 40,529,498 of OX235279.1, forward strand.
TATATTCTTGAAACTGCAATCAAGAGACTAGCCAGAATACGTCACACATTCTTATGATTTCAAGTGTGGTTTTGCAGGAGTTTCAATGGTTATAAGGTTCGGTCACGAGTTGATATCAGTTTGAAGAACCGTTGGAAAACTCGAGAGCTAATTTGTCAGTCTAGTCTGAGACTCTCTAGCAGAACGCACCCACGAGGGTCCGAACCTAGGACCTTCAGGTCACAAAGCAAGCGCGTAGACCCATCCAGCTACTAAGAACTGATCCACTGGCCTAAGAATTCTCACTTCTGCTAATTCGCGATACATGGTGTAGCTGCCAGATAATGTCATCAGTGCGTAACTGTTCACCTGCCTGATCTGGTGGACCCCTATCGCATTCTGATATGTGTCTATACTCAAGTTTCTGACATAAAAGACACAGGAAACAAGTATATTAGATGATGACTAGAGTATTACGATTCGCAATTCCCGATTATATTTCAAGGTATCAACAAACATTTACGTCAAACAGATCGTCGTATGAACATAGTATGCAAAAAGCAAATCGAAGTGTTTTGTGCTATCAACGTAGATCTCCAGTAACATTATTTTTATTTTATTTTTGATTACAGCTTGATTCCACACCGTATTTTTTGGTACAGGTATGGAATTTTCAGCATGTCATATCGGTAGCCCAGAATTTGCAGGCCGACCATAGATATCAGGTGTGCGTCGGCAGGGGATCGAACCCCGGACCATGTGCATGGTCGGCGAGAGTCCTAACCACTGTGCCACCGACGCAAACAGAACTATGAATAAAGTCATGAGTAAAAGTCTAACTGACTCTTTTTAGGACCTATAAAACCATGATCAAAACCTCATAACAGAAAACATGACTGTTACGCCACTCACCAAAAAAAACACAACAACAACTAACAATCCTTACTTTAAAAATTCCTCTTTGGATAAATCTTTAGAACGCTGTTTAAGCTGTCTCAAGATATCATCACTTTCCATCTTGACGATCTTTTCAGCTTCACGAGAAGTGATTTCATCTTCCAAACCATTATTATTCAAGAGAAATTCACGCTCATAATCACGAAGTTTTAAAGCACGTTTCTTTGCCTTCTTATCCTGTGCATCAGTGCTTTCATGAACTTCTGTCTCAGATGCTTCATCTACACCAGATTCATCATCAGCATCAGCATCATTATCACCATCACTATCACCCGATGCATCAGGATCACGAAACCATTGTTTATTTGGATCATCGAGGGATGGATCATTGGTGCATAATGCTTGATATAAAGTTAAAAAGTCTTCTTGTTCTTTCTCTTCCCAACTTTCATTATCCGAATCTGAAGAACTCGATGATGTAGACTCATCCTCTTCGTCATCTGTGACTGAAGCCAGCGGCTCCGTCTTAGTCGCTTCTCTGTCATCTTCCGGTTTCTTAGATAATTTAGTATTTTTAAGCTTGGCATCACCGTGTTTAGCCTTAAGCCTTTCATATTCTTCTTTCTGACGATATCTATTGTAGTTTTTAGCAAAATCTTCATTGATTTTGAAATGCATATTTGATTGATTGAATATATACAACAAGGTGTCTCTAGAAGGCATAATAATATCAACAAAGATACATATAAGTGACAGGCACAATTTGAAGAATAGATTATCTATCAGTTCATAAAATCCTGTATGAAAAAAATCTCTCAGGCACTTATTAGCACAAATAATACCAGTTTTGAGGCACCAAGTCCTTAGTAAAGTTTTTATAAGCAAACACCACCTAGCAACATACATTCACTTAGTATGTTGGTGAAACAACAAAGACGTTATTTAATTCAGTTTTAGATTTTCCCATCGATTGATTGGACTGAATTGCTTGGTCTCAGTTCGACATGTCGGCTTCTTGTGCAGATATTTCGACGTTGTCTGGGCATGTAATTCGAAGTCAACCTGAGACAGAGCACTTCATTCCAGTCAATCGACGGGAAAATCTAAAATTCAATTATATAATTAATATGCCCCGTTACACAAGAGGTAGCTCTCGTGGCTTAAGTGGTCTAGTGGATAACGCTTTGGCGTTTGAAACTATGGGCACTGGGTTCGAGCCTCGGTGGGAACATCATAACTCACTGGGGAATATAAGTACATCCAGTTGACGAGTCCCGAATTGGACGAAATTCACATCCCGGATTCCATTGCTAGTCACCATCCAACAATTAACAAAGGCACTAGAATACGTCGAATTGTGTAAGAAAAGAGTGCAAACACATTTGATTATAATATATTTATTTCCTCGTTCAAGCTTTACTATTATTATTGTTTTCAAGTGTTAGTTTCTAGGGGTTTTGCTACTTCCAAGTCTGACCAAGAACTAATATCAAATAGAGAACCACTGAAAACCAGAGAATAACGTATGGCTATTTTGTCCTAGTCTGGGACTCTTAAGCAGGTAGCACATATGATCTCACCGGGGATCGGACGCCAACTGACTGCCCATTCAGAAACAAAAGGCGGAATCTAATGGCCCATCGATTCTAGTTTCTATCATTATTGTCAAGGGAACAGAAGTGTGAACTAAGACCACCTTGCTGTTTCGAAAAAAGCTGATTCTGATGAACACAACTTAATCAAGGGAGAGGAAAAGTGATTGGCTTTCATTTGACCTCGAAAATTGATTCACTCTAATTTTCCTGAAGACAGATATTGTCTGATATGCATAGCTGTTCAAATAACTTTGTTAAATAATATAGGAACAAGTGCAAATAATGGGGAGAAAAATATAATTTAAGTAATAACAAAAGTATGTCAGCCTATATTTGACGCTAAGACTATAGAAGAGAAAAGGCTCCACTCTAATATATATATATATATATATATATATATATATATATATATATATATATATATATATATATATATATATATATTCCCAGTGGAGCATAGGGCTTCAAGCTACAGACTTGAAGTTTCGGTAGCAGTGGTGTTTATTTTTACGGGATGGGGTTGCTAGCCTGATGACCAACCTTCCCTCCTTACCAATCTTATTATTGGTTTGGCGAGGTAAAGGAGTGAGTCGGCCAGGGATCGAACCCCACACCACCTGCGTGGTTGGCGAGCATTCCATCGCTTTGCCACCGGCGCATATATTTATATATATATATATAACTGTTCGAATACAATACAGAAACTTACCACAATTCAATGTTACTAAGTTTGTTAACAATAGTTAGACATAGTTATAGTCGGATTCCTGAACATCATCCTGCATGGTTAAGCAAGGGACAGACAGGATCCATTCGTAGCTCTGTGTTAGCACACCTTGTAGATAGTGAGTATAAAGTTGATATTAATGAAGCATTTAACGCTGTTTATCGTATTCCCACTAATATTAATTTTGCTTTACTAGTTCATCTTCTACATACACCTGAGGTCATCGAAATCCACCTGAAGAAGCCAGGTAGACCTGTGTTCAGAAGAAATTTGTGCAGCCACTTGGCCATAATTAAATGTAGGAAAAACAGACAAGTTATCAGTGTACTGATTAGTTCAATTTATTCTGACTATTTCATCTTTAACGCCTTATTACGTAATCAACCTGAACATTAATCATCTACCCCCCTAATTAATCTTCTTATCTTCGCAAAATTATACATTACACAATACACTTGTTTAATTCTTAGAAATATATTTCACCCCTTTAATTGTGATTGCATTAGTTTTCTTGGTCAATTACCACCCACGTTTGACATGTTGATAATGTAACATTAGGAACACAATATTCAGCGACAAGACTCTTTTCAACGAATTTATTGTCGTTACATCATACCTAACGACAATACCGACATCGAATTGGTAACTAAAGAGTTCAACACCTGTCATCATGCCATCAAGTTCACGTCGGAATCAGAGATTAACTCGGAATTCCATTTTTTGGATGTTTCTCTAAAGAGGAGATCTGATGGTTCTCTTCAGAGATCGATCTACAGGAAACCAACATTGAATGGTCAGTACACAAATTTCCATAGCTGGGTCCCTTTGAAAAGAAAGAGAAATCTGATCCATTCCTTATCCTCATGAATAAGGAGGATATGTTCAAGTGATACAGTCGTTGGGGAACTGGAGCGACTCAGACAAGTCCTCATAGAGAATGGATATCCTCCAAGATTTATCGAGAAAAACATGAAGTTAAGGGAAAAACCTGAAAGAATACAGATGGTGCCGAAGAAACTACTGTTTATGAGTGTTGAATTTAAAGGCGATACCGCAGCTGAGATCCTGAAGAATCGCTTATGCAGATCACTGAGAAAAGCCTTCCTTGTGGCTGAGCTATGTATCAATTTCTACAGCCGACAAATGATCAACGGATGTGTGAAGGATAAACTGCCTCTTTGGGCCACCTCAATGTGTGTTTATAAATTCACTTGCTCGTGTGCAGCTAGTTATATTGGCCGCACAAAGCGCACGCTTTCCAAACGCATCTCTGAACATTATCCGGCATGGTTAGCAAAGGGACAATGCAAGACAATTACTAGCTCAATTCTCGAGCATTTGGTGAACTCAGGCCACGTAGCTCCACCAGAATCGTCTTTCAAGATCATCTACAAAGTGAAGCCAAATGGTACAAAAGGCGTCAGGTTTCGGCTTTTGTGTATGGCGGAGGCTTTGGCAATACATCAATACAACCCTGAACTCTGTATACAGAAGAAGTTTGTCCAGTCTCTTATTCTACCTTGGTCTTAACCTCTTCGCTAATCGTTCCTTGTAAATAAAATATATTTTGATTTTTCTTTTCATTCCAATTTCACTTTTAGTTGGCTTTTGCTTTAATAATTAATTCACTATTATCACTCTCATATGCTCTTTTTGTATATTTTCACACCCTCTTCACACTTGTTAAATTGACAGTCAAATACCTTTATTCTCACTTAATAGCAGTTTTAACCTTATCAAATTTCTATCTTTTTGCCGTTGAGTACCACGTAATTTTCAACTTCTAATTTTCACTTCTGAAGCCACTTCTGAGTAATTATATCAATTATGTCACCCCCTATTACTCAATAATAGACCACTATATATTTTTGTAAGTATAAATACGATTGTACAGCCACTGAAGATGATTTCGTCGATAAAGAAAATTTTCTTCGCTGAATCTGTCTTCTATATTGATAAATCTTTTTTATTGTATTCAAAATTGCTATTCATGTAGAAAACAGTAGAGCCATAGACAAAGATCTGATTGGTCTTTGGTTTTCTATAAATGTTTAAACGGAGACTACTTTTTTCCCCATTTCGAAAGATGTGGAACAAAAGAATTTCAGTGGACAAAAACACCAACAAAGCAACTTTTATATATATGTCCAAACCAAGTTCACTTTTAACAGCTTGAAAAAATTTGGGCATTGGGTATATGATATTCATTATAATAGAGGTTTTTGTATTTCCCAATGAATGAAAAACAAAACGATATTGTTTTTACTGACGTTTCGCTATTTAATGCTAATAACTTTATCAAAGTATTGTTAAACCGGAATTTACAATTTTTTTGTTACTTCGTCACTCTTTGTTATATATATTCTGAGATTTTGTAAATTCCGGTTTAGTAATACTTTGATAAAGCTATTAGCAGCATTAAATAGCGAAACGTCAGTAAAAACAATATCGTTTTGTTTTTCACTCATTGGGAAATACAAGTAAACCTATATTATAATGAACAGCATTTCTATAACTAATCATATCGTAAACACTAATAAAAAGAAATGATAGCATGTATACCATCAAAATGCCAGAGTTATAGAATAATGTAAAGCCTGGTATAGCGACGCAACACACACATACACCACTCACTTACTAGTCGTCACAATTATAGACAATCGTAGAACAAAAAAACACAGAAAAGGGAAGTAATTAGAAACAGGATGGTTAACAAAAATGATATCAGACAAGAGAAATGAATAAGGGAAAGCTAGGGAGAGAGAGAGAAAGAGTCAATGAAGTGCTTAGGATCTTGAGGACGGTATGAAAGCAGGAAGAAACACATACCACTATGGTAAATTTGTGTCAAATGATAATAATAGTTATGATAAAAATTTCAAATATTGTGGGAGCAAATACATAGGTAGTACAGAAAGACGATTGTCTACACGCATGATGGAGCATTTGCCAAGGTGTTTGAAAAAACAGCTTAAGTCAAAATGCCTCAAAAGTTCAATTACAAAGCATCCTGCGGACTACAGACATGATATTGACGCTGTCAAGTGGTTCACTGTTGTCGGAAGACAACTAAACAGGAAGATGCTTGCAAATGCGGAGGTTTATGCAATTAGAATTTATAAACCAGGTCTCTGTGTAGAGAAAGGAATGGTGGTCACTTTGAATCTACTATGGTAACATATTTTATTTATTAAATATTATTATTACTATCAAAATTGTATCCTATTTCTCATTATGACTATTTCTGATTCATTTAAAATTACCTTTATTATTACCATTATCTTAACTCGCTTTAAAATTATTATTACTATTATTTAGTTCTCAGTTCTTGATATATTCAAGTCCTTTCATTCATTGATAAGGAACTGTGAGAAAAGTGAACCGCATAAAGCATTTTGTCTTAATTTTACATGTGTTTGTACAGTATTCAGCTGAGGAAGAGTTCTACTGAAATTTGATGAATATTCACTAAATCGTACTTCATCTCATTGATTTCTATTTTGTTTCAAATACCACTTTTACTATGATAGTCACTCAGAAGTATTCATTGTGTCAATCAGCTGGTGTTCATAAACTGCACTGAGCAGTATTCGATATCGTATCCATGAGAAAGTGTAAGTTTTAGATAAAATGTAACGAAACGAGTAACTATTTACTATAACCTGTGATATGAAGAAACACAAACAACAGTGTCGGACTACAAGGATTCGACCAGTTACTGGATTTCATCATGAGCTGACATCGATGAACCTGGGACTACTGGACAGCTGTTTCGTACCAGTTTTGAACTCTTCGGGCAGTACGCACTCCCTGGGGTCTAAATCCCAGAGTCCTAGTGAGAATTCATGAACAGTGCGGTTAACCCGATCGGCAATGAGAGCGATACTCACCAATGATATTAGCTGGCGGCCGCACTAAAATTACCAATTGGTAGAGGTTATAATTCATGAGCTGGTCATTAGATTGGGTCCCAGTGGCTGAATGGTCTACGAGTTCTTCTCATAACCCGAAAGTTCTTTGTTCATACCCCAGAGGGTGCATACTGATGAGGTATCCTAAACAAGGACGAAACAGATGTTCCATACTCCTAGATTTCCGAATGGTTCTCAAGATGGTGCCAGCTCGTGACTAATCCTGTAACATTTCTTTTCACTGAAGAACATCAAGACTCAGCTGTAACAGGATGAAATTTATCAGTATTACTTCACAATCAGTACAGTGTCATTGAACAAAGGCAAATACTTATGATCCAGTAGTATTCACAAAGCTTTACATAGGAATATAATATGACAGGTGATGATAACATATCAGTGGCGACATTGAATAGATGGATGGGAACAGATTCGCGCCTCTGATACATTGGCTGGTGATTACGTTATATACCGCGAATCAAGGGAAATTGGAATCCACGGACTGTTGCACCGGGTCTCTGTGACTGGATGCTAAACATGCGCGCCAAGCAGCAGGGGAGCCCTGTGCTCGAACCCTTCGGGTAGATGCCTACTGATAAAGAGTCCACAGACTAGACTGACGAAACAGCTGTCCAGCAACCACCCCAGCCTCGCGCTCTAAATGATGTTATCTCGAGATCAAAACTGTAATTAATCAGATCCCTGCAAAGCATTAGATATTTACTGTTAGACAGTATAGTTCGGCAAAACACCAGTGTTGATTTAGTTTCATATAAAAAGTTCACTATTAAAAGAAAACGAAAGCAGAAAGTACCAGTTCTGAAAAATGATCAATATTTCTGTACTCTATCTAGGTAGATCCAGTCAAGACAGACGTAGCAGTACTGGAGGGTATTTCATCTGTAAACTATTGACAAATTTATTTGTTAAATAGAAAAATAAATAAATAAATACTGACAGACATTTCCATCATTACAGACAACAACAACCAACATGCATGCATATAAGCTGTTACGAGTGTGATGTTAAAGCATATTCCCCCCATCCCGCGAAAAATCACCAGTTTCGACTAACAAATCCTTGGTAGTTGTTGTTATTTGATAATCATAACTAGACAGAAGGCTCCAGAGTTCAATTGCATCCCCCATTGTTTCGCGCTGGCCTATCGCATCTCAGAAAAATGCCCCGATTTTACTAAACACCCCAGTGGCGCTCATTCGATGTGGTGTATTTTCGCAGGTGATAGCAGGGAGGGGTGGGTATGCTTTAGCATCAACTCGCCGTTATTAACACCTTCATCACAAACATGCCCAGAGTGTGTGTGTGATAAAGAGAACACAGAAGTCAACTATAAAACTTTATTTATTAGTATTAACAACCTCCAACAGAATTCTGACGACGACGACAACAGCAGCAGCAGCAGTTGTTGCCATCGTTAAACGATCACTGCACAGTAGTTATTCCATTGGTTTGTTGTTGTTTTGTTTTGTTTTTGGTTTGATTGAGAGAGCAAGGAACCTGAAATAAATCTGCCAACAAAATATACACAACTATGCATATATATATATATATATGTATGTATTTGTAAATTAGAGGAAAGTTATAAACAAAATAAAACTCAGCATAGTTTCTGGATGCACACAGCAAGATGAAATATGAATCATATATATATATATATATATATATATATATATATATATATAAAGCAAAGATATAGGAAATTACCTCCCTCTCTCTTCAAGACAAAAAGAAAAGCATTGGAAATATTATATCAAGAATAGAAACAACAATAGTAAATTTTTTTTGGAATGTATTCTCTCGGTTAGCCTACACACATGTGATGCATGTTGTCGTAATGGTATCCGAAGATATTGTGGAATGTATGTATGTAAGTGTGTATCTTGTTCATGTATATATTTAGACGGATAACTAATACTATTCTAGTGGCACACTACATCACTATACTACCACTACTAGTAATGCACACAATGCCTATCTACACAATCCTTGATCAACATCAAGCATTCAGAACACACACACACACAAACACAAAAATGAGCAAATTGGGAATCGTTTAGACGGTAACCATGGTAACCAACTAACGCACTGACAGACAATCATAGAAATAAATAAATAAATAATAAAGGAATGTATAGAGAAAATTGTGGCTAAACAAATGTGAGTAATTTTCGTTGTATACATAATTTTTAGTAGACATAATAAATAGAAAATAATATCCAAACACTCTGAGACACAGACACACAGGCACGCACGCACACACACAGACAAACACATTCGCACAAGTGCATAACTGGTACAAATAAATAAATGAGTAGTAAATAAATAAATCCTCAAAATAAAAAGAGAAAAAAAACATCGAAAATAAAAAACAATCATGATCACGAACATTAGAAAGAAGTGAATATATATTTTGTGAGCGAAAAAAAACAACCAAAATAATGTTGAGTAGTGACCACGCTTTTCTTCGTCTTCTTCTGACCAAAAGACAAATAGACAGGGGTGAACAAAGAGAAAACAGGGGGCGGGGATGAACTAACACTATTTTTCTGATTTATTTATTTAATTAGGTAAATTGCGCATATTTGTCTGCTCTACTAAATAAGTTAGTTACTTGGTATAATAGTATTCTTTCTCTTTTTCATTTAAAATATAAACAATTGGCAAGGTAGGAATATAATATTTACAAAATAATGGAAGCGTTCGTAATTATTATTCAGTTGTGCATTGGCATTAAAATAAACTGACATTATTCCTTCTGAATAAGAACATAATCTAATAGTTTAATGTAGGAGTTTTCACCATCAACTTCGTCGGTAGTAGTTGTTGTGGTTGTTGTTCTAGTGGCCATTGTAGCAATGTGATTAAAATTGTTTCCATCCTTGTGATTCTCTTGATGACGGTTCTGCTGAATGGAATTATTGCTAATTCTTGACTCATTGTCATCACATTTCTTCTTTGGTTTATTAATATGAGGTATACGTCCAAATACTGATAGTTGGCCTAAGCACTTACCAGTGTATATCTTTCCACTCCAACGACCATGAAGATCACTGGCTGACGATGAAGAGGAGGGAGTAAGAAAGTGCCATTCAGTATCATTGATTACAACAGCTACTGAATCACACTGAGGTGCATCTAGACAAAATTTGTAGCTTCGATCAATGAATAAGTGTTGATGACTCGGTTCGATTAGCCGGCATTGAACCCACCAAAATGTTTGACGTGGATAGGCATGTGTCAATTCAGCGGAACGACAATTACGTGCATCGATTAAAATACGATATACACATTCTAAGTGATCTTTAAGTATATCATTTTCATTCGATGCATATATAGTTAAATAGTAGAATGCTTGTATCGGTAGACGAACACAATAGTAGCCGTTCGCCTGTGATCCGAATGGCTTTGAATCAGTCAGTTTACACTGATGTGAAGGTTTCATCTGCAGCAGAGCATAACTGTCACAATCGGCCATTTGATTGCCAGGTCGATCAAATGATTTCAACTGATGACACAGCTTGAAGAGAAGAGAAAAAAAGGTTTAAAAATAGGCGTTTCAGCTGAAATCTAACAAGCAAGTATTTTTAGTTTTATGCATGTAGTGTGAAACATCACATAGTGAGACTATCTGAGACTATGTTCACAATTGGCAGACTGTTACTGGATATAATATGTAGTGATCGTAGGTGAAATGGAAATCTAAGTGACGACAGGACTCGGACCACAATTTAGTGTGGTAACGTTGACAACTAGATGTTACAGTGAAATATGCTGAACTGGACGTCTATTTATAACACTGGTGAGGTTAACCACCCATTTCTGTGAATAAATTAATCATTATAGGCAAACTTCAAAAATTATCATTTCAAATGAATTGTAATGCTAGAGCGGAAATACAACAGTAGCCGGAGAGCACCTATAACAGAAATAACACGATTCTTGCAGCAATGACACACAAACCAACTGTATCACAAGTCGAGCTCTGACAATTCAGTGGTAGAACGCTTACCAACCGCGCACGCCACGCATGATGCAGGGTTCAATTCATAACCGACGGACACATTCTTAAACATTGCTTAGCCGATAGTAAGATTGGTATAGAGGGAAGTTAGGTGCCATGGTGAGGCTAGCAACGTCACCCTATAGAAAATGTAAGCAACGTTACTGCTGAAACTTCAAACCTCAAGCGTGAAGCCTTATGATCGATCCACTAGGGAATGTAAAGGAATAAGAAGTGCCATACGTTATTTTCACGTGTCATCTATTTTAAAATGTAACTGATGACAGCATTTCTGTCGACTACCACGCACCTAAAACATATTTCCGACTGCACCACCGAGGAGAGTTCATTTAACTCTATGAGAACAGATGTTACCGACCAATTCATAACGGTAATGTTCCCAGTGGAACATGGGGCCTCAACCTACAGACTTGAAATTTCAGTAGCAGTGGTGTTTATTTTTACGGGATGGGGCTGCTAGTCTCATACCCAACCTTCCATCTTTACCAGTCTTATTACTGACTTAGCGACGTAAAGGAGTGCGTCGGTGGCCAAGGACTGAACCCCGGACTACATTTTTATTTTATTTTTTGGTTATAGCTTGAAACCACACAGTATTTTTGGTACATGAGTGGTTGGCGAGCGTTCTACCGCTGTACCATCGACGTCTTTCTTGAGTATAATCGACAAAAACTAGAAACACTTCTTTTTTTTACTTCTCAGTCCTTTGTATTCCAAATGAGAGACAAGGCTTGGAAACTGCAATAAGGGGGGGGAGTTTTTTTCCAGAAGATACGGTTGTTAACCTCGTACCTAAACTTCCTTCTTCATAGGGCTTTCTACAGACTAGGAGAGGTTTAGGAGTGCGCCGGCTGGGAGACGAACTACTATTGAACAACCAAAACTTAGTTAGAAACACTATGAAGTAAAAAGAAAATCAAGGATATTGCATCCCACCTGAAACTTAATGTTCACACAGCATCAAACACAAATTATGTTCTGAATGTTATAAAAAAAAGCTCTACGGGGAACTAGTGCACAATGAAACACTGCATTGAATTTAGACATTGTTGAACAAAAGAAACAATAGGTAAATAAAGTTCAACTAAAATTCATACCTTTAAACCTGGAGCTATAGCGAAAGGAATCTTTAAAGGTCTCGGATCATTGTGTACAATATACGGTCGACCATCTGAAGCATCTCCCTCTGGCACCATTATTACACCGTGGACTTGCGAAGCAGGAGTACGACCAAGAAAACCAACCTCGGGTAAACGACCAGTTACAACTAGACGAGAGTAATTATACTCTGAGCAATGAATCTGCAAAAACAAATTGGGGAAGAAGAAAAAAAGGACGGTATTGACAAAAAGAAAAGAGGTGTTACCGCAAATTCAGAAGCTACATAGCCACATACACACACACGCGCAAATAAACCGAAGCCAAATTGTGCTTATTAGAAAATCCCACTTATTTATTAGAAGGACATAAATATCAGTATGAAACAAAACTAATCTTTGCACATTACAAAAAACAAAAAGGAATTTCCACACCAGTTAGAAGACGATATTAGATAATTACCTACTGCACAATTTTGTTAGCGAATTAAACAAAGAAAAACATTACGAAAAACACAGTTTTTGTTCAGCACACAAATATTTCTTTTCAAAGGCGGCTTCATTTTCAAACAGCTGCACAGCAGTCGTATTTATTTTACAGAAAAAGAAGGCATTAAGTAGCAGTGGAAATTGCTCAGTCAATATTGCATATATGTTAAGAATAAAGATAACTAAAATGATGTATTAAGGAGGCAGAGTTGAAGTGGATGAATTACATCACTTTTAAAGGTTATTAAATAAGAAACATCAAGAAAGAAACTGTCCCTAGCCAAATCACAGTGCCAACGAAGACACTTTGTGAGTACGACGTTCAAAGGTGACACTTTTGCTGAGGTAATTTAAAGTCGTTTATTTAAATGGTGTAATAAAACGCTCTTTTTATACGCAGCTGACTTACATTTATTATTTACCAGCCGAAATATGATTGGACAGTGCATCAAGGATAAACTACCGCTTATGTTCACTCCTGTTATCTGCACCGATATACACATGCATATGCTTGTGTGGAGCTGATTACATTGGACGTTGTAAGCCGATTCTCCGTGAAAACGTAGCTCATGATGAAATCCTGTAACCAATCAAATCCCTACAAACCAACACTTGAAAATCAATGAGATGTTCACTAGCGACTTGCCCTATTCAGGTGGGTAGTCACCTGGGGTTCTAGTGAGAAGTCGTGACCAGTAGGGTGCAGCAGGTCCAAAGTGAGGACAAATACTCGCCGAAGACATTGGCTAGGGGTCGCGCTATGTCGTGAATTGGCAGAAGTTAGAATTCATGGACCATTGGATCGGGCCCCAGTGGCTTAATGGTATACGAGCTCGCCTTGCAACCATAAAGTCCTGGGTCCAAATCCCGGTGGGTGCGTACTGATGAAGAGTCCCAAACTAGGACGAAACAGCTGTCTAGTACTCCCAGGTTTTCCAATGGTTCTCTAACTAATGTCAGCTCATGATGAAATCCTGTAACCAATCAAATTCCTACAAACCAACACTTGAATATCTTTATTCTTATCATATGTGCGATATTGACTGAGCAATTTCTAGTGCCATATAATGCCTTTTTTCCCGTAAGATGAATACAACTGCTGTTCAGCTGGTTGAAAATGAAGTCGCTGTAATAAAAAAATATTTCTTCACTGAACAAGAGCCATGTTTTCCTTTATAAATAAAAACAGTAACTGAAAGTGTTCAGAAAAGTAGTTAACAGGTTAAACCATTAAGTATGAAGTATGTTGTGAAACAAAACAAAACAAACACCACTTACGGCAATTGTTTTTTTTAAATCCACTGTTTTATACTGGCAGCCTACAGAACTTGTATACAAGAAATGAAATCATAACAATAGAGTGTGAAGTTACTTCGCACTGTTTACCAGCTACAGTTAAGTTACTATAGTGAAAAGTGATCTAACATCCAAAGTATTATTATTATTATTACCCCTTTGGGTTCCGGGTGGAACACAAAAGGTTTCAACAGCACATCTCCACTTTATCCACTTCCATGGGGGGTCCATTTTAACTGGCTCCTTAGGCTCTCATCGCTTCCACGTCACCGCCAGACGTATAAGTCGTTATCTCCTATTCGGGTCCCACTCGAGGGTTAGTCTGCCGAGCGTGTTTGTCACTCAACAACATTCCTCGTAGTATGTGTCCAATCCATCTCCATTTCCGTGAGCATATTTATTGGGCTATGTATGGCTTCTTGATTGGTTCGCTGCAGTGCAAAGTTTCTTGTTGCTAATCATTTCTAGCTGGCAATCTGATCTTCAGCAGGAAGTCAGCGAAGCGGGCAATTGTTGATAAAAGTCTAAAGCCTGTTCATATAGAAGAGCTAAGTGATCGACATTAGTGGTGAAAATCTGAATCTCTTGTTCTTTATGCTTATAGTACAGCAGATTTCAGAGTATTGAATGTCTGTTTTGCTTTTCTCCAATTCTGCTCTTGATATCCTCATCCGCACCGTCTGATAGTGATTGGGGCGTAGAAAATTTGCAGGGATTTCCCCCACCCACCCGGATGTAAATCTAATTCCTCATGGTCACAATGACAACAAGAATGGTAAATGCACTAATATTCCATAAATTCGTATCATTTCTGATTGATTTGGTTGCTCACTATTCATTCCTACCAGCAATATCTTTATACCGAATAGATCAGTGATAACGTGCCTGAGTGCATCCACTGCGTGACACAGACTCGAATCTCAGAACATATATGAGTCCCTTTAAGGTTACAGAGATGCCATGCTGTAATGAGTGCCAAAAAACACGAAATCTAGGTCCAAGGCTTCATGCCGATTGCCTGCAGTCAACAAGTAACAATTCAGAGTGCATCACGATGGCAAGCCATCTAACAACCTGTTGGTGGCCACATTGCAAACTTGACTGACAACAGAATTCAGTCCGCAGCAACACCAAGGACTAGACGCATGACACTAGCTACTGTCTAGTGATTAATCAAAGTATGGTTGTTTCAATCAGTCGGAATGATTTAACAGATGGAAAAAAACAAATATACAAAAATTCAGTGAAAATAATGCTTAGCTAACCTGAAATGAACACGCCAACTCTCTAACATCTTCACGTCGCCAATCAGGTGATACATAAACATTTAAATAGTATTTTCCGGGTTGTGAAGGTGCAGCTTGTATACGTACAACTTCTGGTGGCCTCAATAGGACTTCAACTAGGCATAAGCCTAAGAGAATACTGTGATCTGCACAATTCTCCAGACTGCATGATATACCAACGAATTTGGACATTTTTATTTTTATGCTAACCTAAAATGTAAACAGAAAAATTCTCAAATAAGGTGAATACAAAAATAATGAAATAAAGAAGATAAGAGGTTGTACCGTGCAAAGTAAATTTTTTTAAAAACATTTTTACCTCCACCTAGTAAAAACCTTAGCAAAGTGTTCATCAGTGAAAGTGCTGACAGACTGAATCAAAACCTCAGCTGCTGACTGACTGAGTTTCAACATAGAACTTTGCACAAAAGTGCAGCAGTTCAAGTTGTCATACTTCGTGTAGCACACAAGATCAGCAAAAGAGGATTCAAATCGACTATACTAAACAGAAAATTGAGGAAGGAAGAATATTAACGTGGAAAAAACAAAAACAGGGTGTTGTTGGATATGGGGGATCACAAAGACTGAATGCATCTTCACCACTGGGAAAGATTCCGAGTCAGGTCACAAACAGTCTCCAGTCATTGGTTATTAGCTTCGTAAGGACTCTAATCAGACAATGTAAGCCTATCTATGAGGCTGAAATTAATTGTCAAAGGTTTCATAGACTGGTTCCGAGTTTTGTCTTGACCACAACTAGCTCTTGTCCAACCTGATCCTATGTCAGTCAACATTAAGTGTCAAGATTCCGGAAAATAACTGCTACCTTGCTGCGATGGTTAAGTTTGCATGCCGCAGTGACCCAGCAAGCTACACTGACTGAGACTTAAGTTCCTGCATGTCTTCTCGTACCAAGAAAGTTGTTTGGATAGGAGTTAGACTAAAAGTAGTTGCTGTGGGGGACATGGGCTCCAGAAACCAAACGGATCGAATGGCGTACGAACCTGTATTGGCCACCGGTAACCATGGAGATGTAGCTCCTGACGCTGCTCCACTACCTTGCAGACTCCAAGTCAAAGGCTCAGGGTCTGTCCCTTAAGATAACCACCTGTTCCAGTCCGGGCATCCGCGCAGTATCCCGGTCCTCGCAGTAACAATGAAGCAACAAATAATGAAGAAAATTAATCACACGCTCATTCTCACGCCCTTTGAAGAAGAAGATGGCTAGGCATGTGTTATACGTGTCCTAGACACTTCAATCGATGTAGCTTCCCAGCCTCATGGATTAATTTTCCTTTCTTACCTAACACTCGTCGACTAACCTCAGTATTACTATATTATACCAGGAAACAATACCACGACAGAACTAATGAAAAAAGTATAACCCCATACTATAACTGATTCATGATTCAAGCAGTCACTTGCATAATAAGTGAGGAAAAAGAAAACTTTTAAGGACCAAAAGCAGATCAAAAAATAAGCCTTAAGTAACAATCAGATATTTTATGTTTAAAATAGGGGCCTGCATCTTCAAGGGTAATTTAAAAGGGTTTATTCCTTCTCACCAACTAATCTGAATATTTCAACCAATCTCAAGAAAAACACCTTCAACTCAACTGAAAGCAACCAATACCGAACTTATCAATGCTACTGAATGTACTGACGGTATCTTGAAGCACTCTCAGACACAAAAATACCTTCAAAATTTCCCCAAAAGTGTTTAACTAACTCAGATTTACTTAACGACACTACGTCACCTAAAGTCTTGAATTGAGTGATGGTAATTGAGGGCTCACTATCAACTGGCCATATAGAGGAAATTACCTGGGATTCTAGTGAGAAAATGGAACCAATGGGGTCCAAGAAGTCATGCAAGAGAACAGTTGCTTGCTTATGACGCCGACTGGTGGTTACGCTATATATATATATATATATATATATATATATATATATATTCATGAAATGGTATAAGTTAGAATTCATGGTGTGAGCCTTGGTTTTCTATAGAAAACCAACGCATTCTAATAGATATTTAGACTTTAATTCGTCTCATCCGTTAAATGTGTGAGCATTGGGTCGGGTATCAGTGGCTGACTGGTCTACGAGCTCGCCCTGTAACCAGAAGTCCACGGTCCCGAACTGGGAAGAAACAGCTGTCTAGTACTTTCAGCTGGCTTTCCAATGGTCCTCTAACCGAAATCAGCTCGTGATCAATCCTGTAACAAACCAAATCATCCCTGCAAACCAACAGTTGATAAAATTCTAATTCTCCATGACCACTACTAGTGAAAGCGTTTGTCGAAAATAAGAAACCAAAGTAAGATATTACATGATTGCAAAGCCAAGTAGAAATAATAGCAATAATGTGATAAGTTTATTGGAGAAGTAGAGTATGACAGCTTCGCCAGCAGTCACTTATTCGACATATAATATGACAGCCAATGATACCAGTGAATATACAAACCTTAATTGTTAGATGGAAATTCTCAACCAATGACGTATATGAGAAGCCGAATACTTAAAACAATGAAAAATTAACCAGTAACAGGTATCAGAGTCGAGCAACGGGACCTACAGCAGAGGGATGCCCCACATGCTTTATCAAGTCAATTGTATCACTATGAGAAGACTCCCAGGACTCGGTGTTTGCCTGATTATAAGGTTTAACTGCTCAGATACATTTATTTCTGCAAAACAAAGTCATTTCTGTGGACGAATTAAAGTTACGTTTCTTGAGTTATTAAATTATCGCAGCGCTTTCAGTGATGCCTAGCATTCCAAGTAAACACATAGGGCTACATCAGCACATCTCCACTTCACTCGAAAATCCAATATAATATTCAAACGGCTCTACGACAGAGCAAGAACAGTCGTTTTCTCCTCATATGACGCCCATCATCATGCCCTCCTATGACTCACACTAAATTCGTCACTCAACACTTCGGTTCTTGTCGAGGATTTAGGGTGCCCCCTCGATGTATGCATCTCCATTTCCTTCTGTCATTCACTGCATAAAAGGTCTCGGCCTGCTTAGTGGTTGCTCATTTTTCCAGCTAGCCATTTGACTTTCAGCGCCAAGCGAAGGTAGCAGCTGTTGATGGAGGTCTAAAGTAGCCTGTTGGAAATGCTTCTCGTGACGCTCAGTGAAATTTTCTCACACATATCGAAGAACTGACCGACCAACTTAGGATTTGTGCTGGAAAATTCCGAATTTTGTTGTTTACGCTGAAGTAGAGTGCAGAAGATTTCCAAACTGATTTCAAAATGATGAAGGTCAGTTTTGCCTTCCGATTCTGGCTTCGACATTCTCATCCTATTCTACCTGCCCGTAGGTGAAACGATGGGGCCTAGATAAGCGAAGGGAGTGCCCTCTTTCAAATTTCTCTCGTTGATTAGTGATTGGTGTTTGTAGTCATCGTTGTTGGTTGGTTATCTTCACCACCTCCATCTTCGCTATGTTCACCTGGAGTGTTATCCCCGCTGCCAATTTTTTGGTTCTCACCTGTAGGTCTTCAAGTTTGTGTGACATTAAACATAAACCATGCACACGCGAGATTCAGATTCTCTAAAGTCTTCTTATCGGTTCAGTGCATTCCAAACACTTATACTATGTGCTCACTACAATTTCATTTTACAAACGTTAACGACGATTTATTACGAAATCACTAAGCGAATGTTAAAAGATCAATTTAAAAAAGACAGAAAAATAAACAGAAGGACTACTGAACAACTTTAAGACGTACTTGTCCATTCTTGGTTATCAGGCAATCGGAATAATTTCGCTTCAAGGATAAATTAGCATTGAAAAATGGTGATTTCAGCAGAGGTAAATGGCAAAATCGATTGATACTCAACGGCTTCCGAAGTAGCTGCCATACTTTCAAGTCAGGTAGATTTTCAAATACATGCTGTTCTGGATCAGTCAGAAAGTAGAATTCATCGCAGTCGGGTGGTACATTTGACCGACTATCCAATACGTCTGTAAGCAAAGCAACGAGTGAAATGATGATACTCATAGATATATAATAAACTGAATTTAATGAGACAGAACAGGAAACACAACCACGCGGTTGGAAATAATAAAGGGATTTATGTAATCTTAGTAAAATCCACTGCTAATAAATATAGACTAATAGTATACATAAGATCAGCTGATATCCACTAGGTAACACCTTACCAATCTGATTTGGTTGTGTTCTTCTCTAAGGAGCTGGTTGCAGATTTAATTACGAAGCTTTTGTTGTCCACCATCTAGACAACATCTTCATAGCAGCTTTTACTATGAAATAAACTTCTTTGAATTCTCCATGAATCTTACTTTATTTTATTATAACTTGACTCAACACAGTATTTTTTATACAAGTATGGAATTTTCAGCATGTAATATCGGTAGGCCAAATTTAGCAGGCTGACCGTGGATATCAGGTGTGCATCGGCCGGGGATCGAACCCCGGACCATGTGCATGGTCGACGAAGCGTCCTAACTACTGTGCCGCCAACGCACATTCTCCATGGATGAGATATCTGTACCTCCAGACAACCACCGCTGTGACTGGTTGTTACCTTACATGTATCTCTCTTGATCATTTTTATTCACTTGGAGTTTCAACCTCCTTGTCATGTGATTAGTTTTTTGTTTTATTAATTGGTAGTTTTGGTCTATAATAAGTAGTGCGTTTGTTAATCGATGGCTGATTCATTTGAGTATCAGGCTTCTAGAAATTCCCTGGATGCATTTTCAGTATTTCCTCTGTTTAAAATTCATTTTTTCATTCAAAAAGAATAAATACCCATACGATTTCATCAAAAAGTTTAAACTCAAGTCATATTACCAACAAAAAATCGTCATTGAAGATGACAAGAAAGTTCACTCTCTCATTTATTAAAGAATATCTCTGAAATAACGGCTAGAATACTGAGACCATTTGAAATAAACATAACACACACACAGACCAAAACAATCACTTCATTCGATAATGCGCAAACCAAAAGATCCACCAGAAAAAGAAGATCAGTAACATTTACAAAATAAATTGCATGCATGAACTGCGATAAACATCTCATCTATCGGTCAAAATGGGTGTCCCCTTCGTGTCCGGATCCAGGAAGATAAATAATCATCTGTGAATAGGCACCGGTTATGTATGCCTGTTTCATATCGATGCATGTAGATAATTACGGACAGGAATTAAGTGATTTGGATAATGTAGAAATTTTAAACAGAGGAAACACCGGAAGAAATGCAATCAGGGGATTCTTAAAAGTCTGGTATTCAAATGAATCAGATAGTGAGAGAGAATTCAAATAATTTCATTCCATAATAAAAGCTGCTCTGAAGATGTTGTCTGGCTGTCCCCACTACCTTACTATTCTCTCATAAAAATAAGGGATTGAAAAGGAACTTTTATGCTCTGAGAGCATTATTAATTAGGAGAGCGAGAGTGATTATATTGGAGCGATACACCGCACCAAATTTAGAGAAAAATAATTTTCCTGAAGAAATTACTAAGCATAGTCAGACAGCATGAGTTTCACTCAACAAAATCTAACAAGCAAAGTTAACTAAAGACATTAGGGGAGTCGAGTAACTGCCGAAACCACCATGCTACTGAAAAAAACCTCCATTAATATATTGCGTATAGTTTCCCTTATTCAATTTGTTTAAATCTAGTAAAATATGACCGACCTATAAAAGCATTTTTATTTTGGCGAGTATTTAAAACATTTACAACATGCTGATTAGCGAGTTTCTGCTAAACATGATAAAAAGCATTATCCAACTCGATGACAGCTTCCTCCAACACATGAGATAACTGGTTCTCAGTGGTGTCCATCGTTCACAAAATGCACTCCTGGACTTTTTACAATTGCCATTCAACAAAATGTTATCGTCTATTTCTCGAAGGAGGAAACAGAAGCGAAAAATCAGGGGAGATATTCGTTATCACAGCCGACATTCCCTACTCAAAAAAAAACAAAAAGTGACTTACTTTCTGTTAGGTAACGAGCACCCCAGTTACAATTTACAAAACGCCAACCATCACAAATGTAAACTGCTAGCCAAGTATTACGAAAAAGATGATTTTCTCTAATCGACATTCCCGGACGATAACCAGCACCCTTGGAATATCCAGTTATATACTGACAATGTAATCCAACATACCTAAATTTTACAAAGATAAGTGGAAGTGTAATGAGTAAAAGACTATTTTATATGATACTGTATTGTAACAGCTCCATTGAAAATCATTAACAGGTGTGACGAATTAATTATATGTGAAGAAATCATAGAGATGTTACTTTATCTGAACTGGACACAAATCACTAACAAAGAAAGGAAACACGTGGATGAATATAGAGAGCAAATATAACACATATACTCAGGATGATCAATTAGTTAAAATGAGAAACCATTGAATTTAGTTGGCAATGTACATGATTTTGAGTCTTTTCAATTAAAATTCTTCTCAGCAACAACCTCTGCTTTAAATCTAACTGACTGCAGCAATTCGAGTTGCCACTCTCTCTCTCTCTTTAAGTAGCATACAAAGCAAGAGAAGATAGGAAAGAGAAAGATTCAAAAGAGACAGAGAGATAATAAACTGAAGTGTAAGTGAGGGAAAAAGAATAGTAACATGGGAGAGGAATAGAGTTTTATTAGATGTGACAAACCACGAAGATTGATCTGCACGACGAGCCATATCGCCAATAGTCTCCAGCCTTCATTCATTCTCACTATCATCCAGAGGACCCCCAACCAGCAAGTCACGAAGTCTACACCCCCCTACATGGTGGCTGGCCGGCTAGCTTACACTAACTGTTATTATCCCTTTGACTGATTGATGAAGCCATGTTTCCGTTTGACCATGTTATAACCGGACTGAACTGAATAAATCCTTTGCTACTTTGTTATGTCTGCGTCTGCTAATTGCTATAACGGTAATGAACTCGACTGGTATGCTAATACGTCTATTTGCCCGTTGTACCTTCCGATTCACTGAGCCACGCAAATATCAAAAGACAAAGGCTGGTCTGTGGCTGTAAGATTTGTATTATATTGAACAATTTAAGAAACAACACATGATATTTATACATTTTCTTTACCATAACAAATTCGGCTCAGCCATGAGAATGGATTGTTCTTATTGGCTGGCAATGGCTATTCTCATTGGTTGGAGATCCGACAAAGACCACACCAAAGTGAGACAAAAGACGATGAATTGATCACACACTAAATCACAATATGCGTGAGAAATTATACATTCACATAGTAACTCCATCACAAGATAAATCACACGATTCGTGATGACATACTACTTTATGCTAGGTCCTATCCGACCATCACATGCTAGCTCTTTCCCAACTTGATCGCAGGTCAGTTAAGATTGGCCATTAGTTGAGGAAGACAGCGGCTAGGCAGGGATGCGTAACACATGTCCTAACCATGTCACTCAATCGATGTAACAGCTTCACAACCTGGTCAATAAATTTATTTTCCCTCCTCCATTGGCGGTTAGAACGCTTGCCAACCACGCACATGGTCCGGGGTTCGATCCCCGGCCGACGCACTCCTTCACTTCGTTAAGCCAGAAATAATGCTGGTAAAGAGGAAAGGTTGGGCATGAGGCTAGCAATCCCATCCTGTAAAAAATAAACACTGCTACAGAAACTTCAAGCCACTAGCTTGAGGCCCTATGTTCCACTGGGAACGTGAAGAAACCACATTACCTAGCACTCGACTGATGCCTCATCAACTCAATATTACTCACCAAACTCTGTAAACCCACTTACTACTTCACAAAGATTTTTCATTTAATAGACCATATACCGAACTTATTTTGTGAGGGCTAATGATACCACAAAGTCGTCATACTAAAGTAGGCGAGGTGAGATTCGAACACAGGACTCGCCAAATGAAATCCGAGTACTAAAGCGACAATGAGCCGAAGATTCATTCACTTATAAACTAAACAATCACACACTAATCACAGTGCACTTTTAGTGCAAAATGCACAAGCAATTGATGGGCACGATGGAATAAATAATATCATACTTTAGTTTGCGTCAAGTCAAAAATCTTTTCTTCCTTAATCATCACAGGAGAAGTCATCGCGAATATATTCATTTAGAAACTAATCACCAGAGACAGGCAGTTGAAAGCTTTAGATGGGAATTCGACTGGATTACAGATACACCACTATCTCCAACTAAAGACAAGGCTGTAAAAGCTGTCTCGAATCTCTAAGCTAAAGTAAAGTAACAGGATCTGATAGGTATGAATCGAAATGTGTTTAAAGCTGGTGGTGATGAATTATTGATTGGCTTCTCCAGGGTGCAGTCGGTCGGTTTTTTCAGTTTATGAGAAAAGAGACAAATCTTTTAGGGAAGATTGCAAAGAAATCAGCTTAACTGATACAGTATCGAAATCCTACGACGTTGCATTGTCCTGCGATGCTAAAAAGATACAAATCTGAGAAAGCCAGGTGTGCATCGAGCTCAGATGAAAGGGGAAAGGACGAATCTTCACATTTACACAGGTTTCGGAGCATAGTCTTATTTACTGGTGTCTGATAAGTGTCATATTTCCCTACCTGAAGGTCGCACTCAACACTGTTGATCTAATGGCGCAGTGGCAATGCGTAGGAGTGCTGAGGTGTATTATTTCAACCAATTTGTTCTGTTTGCAATCATTCAGTTGTCATCTGAAATGAATACAACTACTGGTGTGCGTCAGAGATGCATACTGTCGCCAATTTCATTTATTCACATGATAAATAAATGGACTAAAAGAGGTGCTGCTGGTTGACTTCGACATGTTAAGAAATGACTTGCTATCCATCAGTGGAAAGCATAGTTAAAGCAATGATGATTTACTCAAGTCAAATGTGTAGGATGATGGTTTATTTAGGATTGATCTGAGCCCCCACCCCTTCCCAATACTAGTTTAACGATACACATTGATGATGAAATGGTTGGATGAATTCATCACTTCAGATATTTAGTAAGTTCTATCAACCATATAATTAACTGCTCACATAGACACACAAAAGACTGGCTCAGTATCCATTCATCAACTTATGTCATTTTTGTTTCAGGCACG
This sequence comes from Trichobilharzia szidati, assembly GCA_944472155.2. Taxonomy (NCBI): domain Eukaryota; kingdom Metazoa; phylum Platyhelminthes; class Trematoda; order Strigeidida; family Schistosomatidae; genus Trichobilharzia; species Trichobilharzia szidati. The sequence goes on from OX235279.1 coordinate 40,553,917, forward strand.
ATTTCTAATCATCCAATAAAAAGACCATGTATGTGCCGTGTAGTATTTTACTCCGTTTTACCTTTGAAGACTGTGGAACATGACTGTTGAAGGTGGAATATCTGAAAACATTTACGGGTCTTTTTTCCTATAAGTGTCTGTGCTCAGTTTCTCGCGTTAGGTAGCTTAGAATGTTAAGTAATAATGACGTCAGGTTTACGGTGCTAGACGAAGAGGGGAAGTTAGACGATTGAGATGGCTGGGATATTAGACACACTTGCTGACCAATGCTTTTCTCGACAAACGATGTTATCAGATGTTATAAGATTAGGTTGTAAAGGAGTTAAAGATAGTGAGATCAAATCATTACATCGCTCCATGAAATCTGTCACACCTGGTTTGAACCATTTCGAGAAGTGTGGACTACCTGTCTGAGGTTCTCGAGATTTTATTATTATTGTTCCCTTGGGTGCGGAGCGGAAAATACGGCTTCAACAACACATCTTCACTCTGTTCTATTTTCTTTTCTCTTCCTCAGCTGGGTTCATGATTACATATAATCTCATATCTCCGTCTCGCACGATCTAAACCGTGTCACCCTGAGAACCCACTCGTTGTTCGCCATTCGAGTTTCACTCAAGCGATGGTCTGCATTCAGTGCGATATCATTCGCTGATCTCAGTGTCTACCTTATCCATCTCCATACTCTTCGGAATATCTGTTAAGTAATCGGCTCTTGGCTATTTTGTTGCCAGAGTTTCTTGTTGCTAATTCTTTCTACTGACCACCTGATCTGCAATATGAAGCCAGTAGAGTTAGCTGTTGGTAAAAGTCTGTGGTAGCCTGTCGGAAATGCTTTTCGTGACACTTAGTGAAAGTTTTTCACCCATATAGAGGAACTGACTGACTGACTCAACATTGGTGTTGAAAATCCGAATCTTGTTCTTTATGCAGCAGAGGAGGAGTGGGAAGATTACCAAACTGATATCAGGGTGATGAAGGTCTGCCTTGTCTTTCCGATTCTGGCGGGTTTTGACATTTTCATTCGTTCCGACTGCCTGTGGTTGTAACGATGCTTCCTCGAGATACTAGCAATCAATAATTGGAGACCGATGTTGATGACATGGCTGAATGACGCAACCGTATTCAGTCTCTTTGATATCTAGATTCTCATTCTATTACACCGATCACGTAAAACAAAAAGAATTTAGACATAGATATTAACCACCTGTAAAATCAAATGAAAACATTATTTCAAAGATAGAAAAAAAAAACTATAAATAGATATACAAGTAGACAATGAAAAACTGCTCTCTAGGTTGTGTATAGAAAATGCAAAAAAGAAAAATCTAAAATGACCTTAAAAATAAAGAAAGTAGGTGAACATTTTAACCCTACGAAAAACTATCATTAAGTAGAGAGAGAGAGCAAAATCAATCAATCAAAAAATCACAAATTCCTGTATTCATTATGATAATAATTATTATTATTATGAATAGTGAATATTGATACTTAATACTGTGGATTGTATTCAACCATTTGGAGGGAAAAAAACAATAATAGTGATGAAAGATAGTCAACAAATTATCATCACACTGAAGTAACACAATCGAGAATCTGTTGTATGAGTTGTATTGTGCTTTGACACTCTCTTCAATAGACTTTTTAGACATTACTAACATGAATATTATTGGCAAGTGACTGAATGCATTTCAACATAGAACTTTACATTGAAGTGCAGCAGTGTTCAACTTGCCATATAGCACACTAAGATAGACAAGAGAGACAGAGAGAGAGAAAAGACATTCGGGGGAACTATAAGAAGCCGAAATGTGAAGGCAAAAGAATAGTATCGTGGAAAAAAAACATGACAGTCTGTTGGAAGAATACATGCATCTGAGCCATTGACAATAGTTTTGAGCCATATCACTGACAGTCTGCAGTCATACAGTTTAAGCCTCCCTATTATTCCAAATTTTGGTAGACTGGATTATACGAAACACCATGGAAGGGGAACGAGAAGACAGAAATACGTCAGACCAATGAGAAGACTCTAGAAGATCTGGATCTCGCGTGCGCATGATTTACGTTCAATATCACACAAACTCGAAGACCTACAGATGAGAACCAAGAAATTGGTAGAGGAGACTGGCAGCGAAAATACGACTCTAGGTGAACATAGAGAAGACAGATGTAATGAAGATCCTTAACCAACCAACGACAACAAACACCAATCACTAATCAACGAGGGAAATTTGAAAGAGATCACTCCCTTCGCTTATCTAGGCACCATCGTTTCAACCATATGCAGGTAGAATAGGATGAGGGTGTCAAAGCCAGAATCGGGAGGCTCGACTGACCTTGATAATTCTGAAATCAGTTTGGAAATCTCCTGCACTCCACTTCAGCATAAACAACAAAATTCGGAATTTCAACATCACTGTTAAGTCAGCCAATCAGTTGTTCAGTTCTTCTATATGTGTGAGAAACTTTCACTGAGCATCACGAAAAGCATTTCCAACAGACTAACTCAAACTTTTACCAACAGCTAACTTTACTGGCTTCATACGGAAGATCAGGTGGCCAGTGGAAAGAATTAGCAACAACAAGCTATGGGTACGAATCTATCCTCAAAGCAACAAATATTTCAAAGAAAATGGAGATCGATAGGACACATGTCGAGGATGCCATTAGGTGACATCGTGCGCCAGTTCATAGTTCGAGTGGCACTTAAATGAGAAATGACGAGTTAGGTGTGCGTCCTAGGGTAACATGGCGGCGATCGTGAGTGGAGAAGATAAAAGACTATGGACAGTCGTGAGGCCAACTAAAGAGGACTGCAGCAGAAAAGACAAAATGGAGATGTACAGCTGAAGCCCTATTTTCTACACAGAACCCAAGGAAATAATAAAAAAGTAATAGACACAACTCTAGCCGACTGTCGGCTACGATTGTTTGTCTAGGAAGGTGATGGATCAACATGCGCAACACATGTGTCGTAGTTATCTCAATCGATGAAGCTTCACAACCTAATCGGTTGATTTGCAGTTTACGCCTTACCTCTCTATTACCTCACTTAACATGGTAGGTAGAATGCAGATATCCGAATCCAAAGAAAGCTAGGCTTTTCATATTTTCTGCTTTCAATAACCACGTCTCACACTCATAAAGAAGGATGGATATTACTGGCAAAAATGGAAATACATTCTATTAGATATGATACATTTTACGAAGATGGTAGGATAGTGGTCACACACACTGGTCATTTAGTCTCACAGAAATAAATGACGAACTATAGCAGTGAGGTATGCTAGTAAAAATGAACATTCTGAATTATTAGTCGCTTGGAGGCAATCGGCAGAAAGTCTTGGACTTACGTTTCGTAGTTGTTGCCAGTCGTCAAGAAGGTGTATCTGTAATCTTGAGGGAACTTATATGTCATATGAGATTCGACCCCGCATCAATCATTGCTACAATCAGAGATGTGGCCACTGAGCTATACAGGATCGCCACTAACCTCCTCCTGCAGAACTTCAGTGGATACTTTGATTGGAGAGACTAGGCAGTAACTAACGTCATTTGCGTCTAGTCCTTGGTGTCGATGTGGACTGAATTCTACCAGTCTTGTCTGCAAGCAGCTAACGACAACTCAGAGTGCACCGTGATGGAGAGCCCCCCCTAGCATGGTAGCCGCATTGTAAACATGACTGCTAGAATTCAGTCTGCATTAAACGAAGGACTACACTAATAGCATTGGTTACTCACTACCCAGTATCCAATCAGAAGCTGAAGACTTAGTTCACTGGTTTAAACATTCGAATTTCAAGCGGTAGATTTCAAGTTGGGATACCGACCCCCCCCCCAACTTACTTCAGCCTAGGCAGTTTGGTAGTACAAACAGAAACAACACAATAAATGTGGCTCATAACCTGGAATATGAAAAGCGGGTTAGGAGGTCTGAGATCATGTCAATAGAAAAAACCGATATGCATTATAAGCAGATTACTGTAAAACATCTCTACAGAACTATGTACTTGTAAATATAAAGAAAAGGCTGCCGTTAAAAATTTATACAGATGTTTTCTATTTTGGTTAGTGAGTGATTTTCACCACTAATGTCTGTTTTCAAGTGTTGATTTACATGAATTCGATTGTTTACAAGATCTGATCATGCATGAGCTGACATCGTTTAGAGAACCATCTGAAAACCAGATGGGAGTACTGCCAGACAGATGTTTTGTCCGACTGGTTCGGGACACCTTGTCAACACGCACTCACCAGGGTTTGTTAAGCCTTTGGATCGGATCCTACCCCAGTGACTTATTGGTCTACGAGCTCGCTCAACTTGCAACTGCAAGGTACTCGGTTCGAACCCCAGTGCTAGTGCGTATTGCGCATCGATGTCAACTCATGATGAAACCCTGTAACTGTTTGCTTTGCTTCGTACACAGTGAATTTAATAAGAGAGCAAGAAAATAAATAGAATAGAGCGCATATATATCAAGGCTGTGATGAATGCATAACTAAATAATTGCCAACTCTATACTTGGATTGTATAAACTGCGACTGTTACGTGAAATAACTTTAACAACACCAACAACAACAACAAACAATTTCATTATTTGTACAAAATTTAATCAAGTAACGATGAAGTTGGCTGACAGAAAAATAAACACAAAAAAGCCAACTAACTAACTAACTAACCAACTAATTAGAATTTCTTTTACACATTTCTCTTTCAAGTGCTTTTAATTATATCAGCAAAAAAGAAGAGGGGGGAAATTAATAGAGGCTACAAATAGGCTACTTTTTTCACTCCTGAAGAAACACTTCACTGCCTACGCACACGCACACACACACACATAAACACACAATCATTGAGTAAAATTCAGCATCAGCAGGAAATAGTAATTCCAGTAAAGAAGTAGGATGGACGATCAATTCTCAAGTAACTTTTAAGAGAACTCTGGAATTGTTGCTTTAGACACACTTTAATCAAATATTATTTATTGAGATAAGGCTCAAGATAAGTTGCGAATAACACTGTGTATGGGTGTATGCGTTAGACCGTTTATAATATATATAAGAGAAGAGGTTCACTAAATACCAGACGACATTAGTATGGGGTTTTTCTTCTAAAAAACACAAACTAGTCTTGAATAGAAGGAAAACTGAAAGCCCAGGGAAATCACAAGTGTGATAATTATAATACCAATTACAATAACGCGTTTAAATTGATAATTTACCAACTGTAAAGTAAGTTGCAACCTAGATAACAATTGGATTGAAGGGGAGAAACCAATATTTGGATACTAAGTGCCAAGTGACTAAAAACACCTATTAGTTTCAAGTTTGACCACGGAATAATATCACTTAGAGAACCAGTGAAAATAACAAGGAGTCCCGGATAGCTGTTTCCGTTGTCCTAGTTAGGGACTCACTGATAGTACGCATCAACCTGCAGGGTTCGAACCCACGGGCCTTCCGGTCACAAGGCAAGCTTGTATATCATCCAGCCACTCAGACTCAATTCAACGACCAGTCCATGAATTCTAACATCTAATAATTCGTTATGATTTTAGCGCTACTGGCACCAGCCAATGTCATCGGATGAATGGCCCCCACTGGTCACGACTTCTCACTAGAACTCCCTCCAGGTAAACCTCGCCTTATAGCCAGTCACTAGCAAGCATCACATTGATTTTCAAGTGTTAGTTTGTAGGGATTTCATTTATTCCAAGTTTGACCACAGATCGAGTCATTGGGAACCAGGGAGTACCGGATACCGATTTCCAGGCGGCAAAACTAGTGCAATTAACAAGTGATTCTATTTTTCGTTAATGTCGACTGGCAGTGAAATCTAGGATGCGCACGTCAGCTGGATGAACGTACATGCAGCTCCAGTAAGTTGATGGTGTTCCCACTGACACTCGAACCCAATGCCTATGATTTCAGACGTCGAAGGCGTTATCCACTAGACCACTGGTTCACAAGAGCTACTTCTTGTGCAACAGTTATCAGGTATCATTTGTTGATTGAATACGTTGGGCCGAAATGCCAGCTATCTGTTGACATGCTGTCTCCTAGTGTGGTGAGAGCTGGCTGCTAGCCAAAGTTGGTAGACAGTAATTGACGTCAATGTTTATGTCCCCAATATTGGTGGTGAGAAAATGATAAAAAAGACTTTGCGTAGGCGGATACAGTTAGCATATGGATGATCTGACACAGCCACAAAGAGATGCAAGGTTAACTTTCTGTGAGAAACAACCAATCAAAAGACTGTATTTTCTACTAACAATAATCTACAATAATGTACATTAAAATCTCTAAATATGTGTTGATTTTCCTGAATAAACTATCTGTTGCCTGACCCTTGTCTTCTGTTGCTACAATAGTACTGATACTTTGATAATATCAAACACAATCAATGAAAGGGGATTGAAAATTAACCTAATAACAATCGACTTATCTTCTCACATCTCAACTTTCTAATCATGCAGTGAACATAATCCCAAAAATAGATGTCACTAATCATTATAAAGAAACTCTATACAAGTTAAGGGGCTGGGGTGGGGAAGCATATTCACATAGGTTTCATTTGTCATTCGGAAGTTATACAGTACGCATAACAATAATAAGGGTTCTGGAAACTATCAGACACACTAAAGAACAACACCTATTTGGTCGTTTCTACTGTTGCTCAAAATGGAACTATAAGATCTTTGACTAAGTCAACTAATAAGAATATAATGAAATGAATGCCAACGGTAAGATTTATTTAGGTTCGTGGAATATTGTGACGTAGATTATTGATAGTCCACAATGCGGCCGGTGAGTCATCCGTCATAGACGCCAAATTAACAACTGCTTTATAATGTCGAATGCTAAGTGGAGATGGATATAGGTTAGAAGTATCAACGCCCAGGATATTCGAAATCCATCAACAACAGAAAGCACGACCATAGTGATACAGTTCTGTGTATTTCCTATTAGCTTTAAAAGTCCCCACTGCCTTGCCTATCAGTCGTGTCAGTGGTAGAGAATACCCGCCAACTATGTACGTGGTCCGATCCCCGGCCACCGCCCTCTTAAACCGCGCTTAGCCGGGGAAGTGAGGGGGGGGGGGTATAAAACCGGTAAAGACAGAAGGTTGAACGTGAGGCTAGTAATACCATCCCGTAAAAAATAGACACCACAGCTAATGAAACTTCAGAGGAGTTTACGCTTAAAGCCCTATGTTCCACTGATGACGCAAAGGAGTATGTTAAAAGATGTCTACTGAACAGTATTTTAAAATAACGGCTTTGAAGTAACTTGATCCCTATAACAGTAATTCATTCAATGGCTTGAAAAAAATATCATTTTATCATTCATTTTCACACCAAAATAACCGATTACTACTCACCGACAGAGTTCATAAAACATTTCATTGCGTGATAATTGATTGTATTTCATTTGTCTCAGCATTCCAATCAATGAATCTGATGGCGCTTCTTGATCATAATCTTCAAATCTCGTATCTTTGCCTGTAGTCCATCTGTAGAGTGAACTGTAAATAATAATTCCAAGAGATAACATTATGCATTTTACATCAGAGCGAATACAGTTGAAATTTATATCACAGAACAAAAAAACAGACATAGTGAACTGCATTCAATCAGAAAAATCATATTTCAGTGCATTTTTTTAACATGGCTTGTTGAGAGTGACACCACCTTAGGGTTACTTCATTTGCATATTCAAACACACGTAAAGAATAGGATCGACAGTTGCTACTTTGATTTGCACATCACGATTACACATCAAAATGCAATACATATCAAAATGTCATTATTGGTTGCTTTATTCCCAAACGGTACTTATGATACTGTCTGGAAAGTTTTCATCATTTGTTACAATATTGCATGTAATTTACTCGACAACAGCAAAAAAAATATTTGAAAAATGGTATTACAGGATTGATAATGGCAATTTTGTTTTGGTATTTGCAGTGACAAGAAAGTAAAAATTATACAAAAAGTGTAAAACAATGATAATGTTGATAGCTAAAAATTATAAGTTAGTTGAAATAGTATGACCATAGATTAAAAACAGGAAAGATCACAAGAGTTGACTATTTTGCTGATAAAATAGTAAGGTGTAGGCTGCACCCTTAATATTGCCTTTACCACAGGACGCTAGCAGGCCAAATAGGGTATCTTTGAGTTTCTGTACTTGGTTGTACAGGCAAGCATATAATATTTTATAATAACTTATAGTTCTACCTGATGATGAGATGCAAGAGTAGAGAGGTGAGAATAGAGGGAGTGTTGAGGGTCGGACAATACGGATTTCGACCATTTCTCATATGAGTTTAGGTGTCTGTCAACTACTGTAGTAACATGCTGACTAAACGATGGCACACAACTTACCCCTACTGACAATCTGTAATACCCTGCGCCCTTTTTGATTAAGGTGAGGTGGGGGAGCAATAAAGAAGAATATTTAAGATAGCGGAGTTAACAAATTGTAAAAGTAGAGGTTATCTTAACTTTTTTAATGTTGTAGGTTAAATGGGACATTTTCTTAGAAATTGAGACAATGTGGGATGACAAAGAAACGTCAGAAGGAAGAAAACTATTCCAAGGTATTTTACGCTTGACTTAGTTTTTATTTCACTGCCCTCTATTTCCCAAGCATCTTGTGAACGGACCAGTTCTTGTAAATCACGTCTTTGTTTAAAGGTGAAGTTGATAGGCTGACATTTAGAGGCACTTAATGTAAGACCATTTAGTTTAGACCACTGACTGTTGTTCAGCAAAATCTATTAAGTTTGGAACAGTCAGACTGGGGCGTAATTGGCAATGAGACAGTCAGATCATCGGAGTATTTAACGAAGCTGGTATCTACCGAAAGAGGCAAGTCATGTAAGAAGAAAGAAAGAACAAAAGGAGGGAGAACATCTTGTGGGACTCCAGCTTCAGTCAGTAAGCAAGGGAGATGAAGATTTCCCTTTATATATATATATATATATAATACTGCATTCTCTTAGAGAAATAAGAATGTAACCGGTTAACAGCCCAGGACTCAGCTTATGTCACGGAAAGCTTATTTAACTTATTATAAGTGTAAATATTTACAGTCCAAAGCTGTTAATGTTCTAACGATTTCGACACCTTCCGAGGTGTTCTCCGTAATATCGAACCCCAGTGGGCGCGTACCGCCCATGACTCTCAAACTAGGACAACAGAAACAGCTGCCCAGTACTCCCTAGTCGGTTTTCAATGGTCCTCTAACTGATATCAATTCGTGGTCAAGCGAAGTGAATGAAGTGAAAATACATTTTGCTTGGGGTATTAATAATATAATATATTTTAAAAAATTACTGTGACACGAATATCTGACGAAATGAAAATGAATTGTCAACCATCTTAGTTAAATATTAGAAGGGTACTGAAAACTTTTACTTACCGTACAACTTCAACTTCATTATTTATCCCAGTTGTAAGGTCAGAAATGAGCTCGGAGAAGGTTGTATGAATACGATTAGTAGCCTGAAATTGTAATACAGCCATATATAGTAAGGTGCAATTAGTTAGTTAGTTGGTTAGCTAAGCTAGCCGACAATTTAAAAGCAGCTTCAATCACATCAGTTCTTGATAATCTATCCAAATGACAACACTGAGTCAGTAATTCAATGTCAGTATGTTCGCCAACCCCATGCATGCATATGGTTCTGAGTTCAATTTTCGACCGACAACTCACTTCCAAACATATCGGCCTAGTTTACCAGGCCGCAAAAGTGGGCAGCTTAGTAGGCATAAATAAGGGCTACTACTGAGACGTGAAGTTCACTTATTCCACATTCGGAACTCTAAGAACGAAAACAAAATTACAAGATACATGGAAAATCCCAATATTTGGGCATAACAACCTTAGAATAGTCCACTTCGGTCTTTACTTTTTTGCATTCAACAGCAATCAGTTAATTGGGTTTGGTTTGTTTATCATAAATGCACTTCCGAAAGTTTCACGGAAACAGTGAAATCCAAATTATGCTTTTAATTGGACACTAAGAAGTGTTGCGTGTCTAGTCCTTTGATTTCGCAATACAGACTGTATTCTATTAGTCAGGTTTGCAATGAGACCAGAATGTTAGCTAGGTGCACTCTGAATTGTTGTTGGGGACAATCAGTAGGAAACCTTGGACCTAGGTTTCGTGTTATTTGGCATTCACCAGTCATCAAGGCGTCTCAGCAACCTTGGAAGAACTCATATCTCTTCTGAGATTCGAACCAGCGGCACGAAACCTAGGTGTTCAAGGCATCCTATTGATTGCCACTAACCACCTAATAACAACAATTCTGATAGCACAGTGACGGCGAGCCAACTAGTATGCTGAACACATTGCAAACTTGACTGAAAAAACTCAGTCTGCAACGAAATGAAAGGACTAGGAGGATGACACTGCTTAGTATCCAATCAGATTATCCATTACAGTCCTACAGGAGGTTAATTGTGAACCCGAATAGGTCAGGGGTAACGTCATTGGCTGCACCACTGGGTGACACGGATTCGAATCTCAGAAGGGACATGAGTTCCTTCACGATTTCAAGTAAGCCCTACTGACTGATGAGTAGCAATAAGTACAAAACCTAGGTCAGGTAGGGCTTCCTGCTGATTGCCTCTAACCATCTTATAATCCAGGTTATTCACATCAGGAATTTAAAGATAATAAGAGAGATGTCAGGAATTTTACTATGACTGAGAGAGTGTAAAGAAATATGAACCACCGTTAACTAACTACTCTCAACGATACAGAAATAGAGTGAAACACCGTATTGATCATTTTTAAGGACAGTATGGAATGCATAAGCTTACTTGGATTAAACTCAGATGAAATCTCAGCTAACATTACCCATGGCACCCAAAAAGGTGCTCGCTAAAGTGTACTGTGAAACTATGTGGTATCCCACTTTACTGACCGTGAAATATAGCTATTAGACGACATTGAAGGCACATGGATACAACCACAAGCGTTTTAGTAGCACTAGTTGTAATTTCACCAAAACAATGTACGCAAGCATCAAAATGTCCACGCAAAATAAAATTATGCTCTTGGTCGCTACCTGACGAACGCCGGTCCCATGTTCATGTCAATTTTGCTGGACCACCTAATGGTATGCACTTCTTTATACGTGTGTGGATGCATTTCCCAAATGACCAGAGATGTGTCATATGCGAGATCCCTCAGAGAGACCGGAAAACAAGAAGAAAAAAAACTCCACGTTAGATACATTTAATCTTCCACAGCCAGAAACTCCGGACACAGACAAGACCCTATCCAATATCACTACTCGAAGGTCAGTTCGATAAAGAAAGAGACAAAAGCCTTTCCAAATAGATCCAAGGACAAATTCCTACAATTCTTACTGGGAGAGGTGATGCGAAGTGGCTAAAACAGCAGTCAATACATTAAACCGGTGACTATAGAATTCACCTTGCTATCGGATAACTGTAAAATTTCACTATCTTTTCCTTAACTCGGTCTTAAGCCAATAGCCAAGCAGTCAGAATATTTATTTCCCATGGACCTAGCCGAATCGCCTGTAAATCCATTGCCCTGGGGAAAATTTTAATGTGGTTACAAATATATAAATATGATGTTCTGGGTTAGATTTTCGACTCACTTCCAAACACATCGGCCTAGTTTACAAGCCCGCAAAAACGGGTAGCTCATGTTTTGTTACTTCTACTTTGTGTGTGTGTGTATAAGACCACTTCCCCTTATATTTTTCTATGTAAATGGATCCAACCAGCTTAGTTAACTAAGAAAAAGTTGTTTCTTTCTATGTCATTGGAAAACTTCCCATTGATATTGAGAGAAGGAACAGTAAAAAAAATAGAGATAGTGGCATATCTAAAGAGATTTTTTTACTACACATAATTCTACTTTGAAAAAAATGTGAGGAAACTTTTTGTTTATGCTAGGGTTGTGTTTATAGCAAAGAAAATAAGTGAACTTTAACATTCAATAGATGAAAGGACTTCGTGTTTTGAGCTAAGGTCCCCATAAACGACCTGTTACGACCGAGGGAGGGTAGACTTCGATCTTCCTCTCGAAATACCCTCTTGCTGTCGAGCGTTCATATAGCATCTACGACGTAAGTCCAGTTGACTGCCTTCCCTGTCGAGCATGCTCCTTACCAAAGAGAAAGGGTGAATGAAAACGTCTCGTGCTTACAACTGGACTGGTGGGCATGTAGGGGAGCCGGAAGACCCTGATTCCAAACCCATGCTTTACATGGGCTCAAGAATCCGAGCAGTCAGCAGAAACCAAAGCAACGCAGCTCCACTGCCTTTTGGATCAGACTTCAAGTCAATTACTCGGGAAGTGGTCTCTTAAGACAACCGCTTGCTTCGGTCTGGATGTCGCAGCAGCATCACAGCCCTCACACAAACCGCTTGGTGCTCATAATACACAATGTCAAACTGACAGATTTGTTTACAAAAAGACAGCATAAATCCAACCAAAGAGATAGCTTACCTCAAGAGCATGCGTATCTACAATATGAATTCTCTGATCGCATGGTAAAATTGTTGTTTTAAGTAAAACCGGAGGAACAGGTGGGGGTGGAGGAGGTAATATAGGAGGTTTTCTTTCAATATATCCATCAGAAGGCCACTTTATAAAACGAACAGTATTTGTTGATGAATTTAACGAAGAAATACTTTTTCCCTGAAATGGTGATAATTTATAAGAACGATCAAGTGTAGACCAGTTGTGTGCAGCAGGAACCCATGATCGATCGTAGGATGTGAAATTCCAAGGATTCGAAAGTACACTACCACAACTACCACGCCTATTTCTATGTGTACCAAAACCTGGCATATATGATGTTCTTAGGTCGGAAAGTGAAGCCGCGAGGTGTAACAAAGAAGAAGTTGAGTTGTTTTGAAAGTTCTGAGGTGTAATCGAATGCTAGAATGCGTGAAGATAAACAGAAAAAGAGAGAATAGCTTCTCATTTAGTATTTAGGAGAAAAAAAGTGCTTGTCATCAAAATCACGATAAAATAAATATTCATTCAAATGAACTCTTACTGAATTAATAGAATATCATCATGGAATCCTGCATAAGGGTGCATGGACTAAGGCTTTTACAGTTCAAATGAGGACACAAACAACGAGAAAAGATGCAGAAGGTGTACTGGAATTGGCATACACACGATAATGCTGCATTATTCACTTAATCTATCGTAAAACAATACTGAGGTGTCAGTGGTTCAATGGTGTAATGCTTACTAGCTATTCTCTCCTACCAAATGTAGGATCATGTTACAGGACTGAAATACACCGACTCCCAGTATAGGCATAGGGAGTGAAGTGTATAAGCGTCCTTACCACTTCACCAATGGACTGATTGCTGACAAAACCTCAGTCCGGATACAAAAGGCTCGTATAGCATTTGTTAACTCACGTCATCTTTGACGTAGATGTGATAGCAGGTTATCGACCAAAGAAAGCGTGTACTCCGTAGACTTCCTCTCTATCCTTTATAATAGCTGTCGAATGGCCAATGAAAGTGGAAGATAGGAAAAGGTTGGGTGTCTTTAACCGTAGGTATCTGCGCTCTATCTCCCATGTTAGGTGGCACAATAGGGTGAGTAATATTGAGGTTAGTTGACGAGTGTTAGGTAACGAGGGAAATTCAATCGATAAGGTTGTGAAGCCGCATCAATTGAGATGGCTAAGACACGTGTTGCACATGCCTACCAATCACCTTCCTCGACAGGCAATGCTAACTGACATAGGATCAGGTTGGACAAGAGCTAGTCTAACCCCCATTCAAACAACCTTGTTGGCATGGCAAGACATGCAGGGCCATGAGTCTCAACCAGTGTAGCTTCTTCGGTCACTGCAGTATGCAAGCTCGACCACCACAGCAAGGTAGCAGTTATCTTCTGGGGTCTTTACACGCGATGTTAGCTGGCACAGGATCAGGTTGGACAAGAGCTAGTTGTGGTCAAGACAAAACTTCGAACCAGTCTATGAAATCTTTGACAATTAATTTCAGCCTCATAGATAGGCTTACACTGCCTGATTAGAGTCCTTACGAAGTTAATAACCAATGACTGGAGACTTGGTGATTTGACTCGAAATCTTTCCCAGTGGTGAAGATGCATTCCGTCTTTGTGATCCCCCATATCCAACAACACCCTATTGTTTCTTCCATGTTAATATTCTTCCTTCCTCAATTTTCTGTTTAGTATTGTCCATTTGAATCCCATTTTTCTGCCCTTGTGTGCTACAAAGAGTGTAGTAACTTAAACTGCTGCACTTTTGTGCAAAGTTCTATGTTGAAACTCAACCAGCTGAAATATCCAACTGCCATTCCTAGTCGACGCACTCCTCAACTTCGTTTACTAGTTTACTAGCCAACAGGTAGTAAGGCCGGGAAAGAGATAAGGCTGGGTGTGAGGCTAGCAAACCCCTCTCACACACTCCATACTAAGAATATCACCGCTAATGAAACTTCAAAGGTAAAAGAAAAGGAATTTAAAAGATAGCAACACTGTCGCTTCTGTTGCTGGACAGAAATCTAGTGATTCTTTAAACGTAGCGCTAATAAGATAAATAGTCTACCTTCTACTCAAAAAACTGCATCTGATTAGATAAGAGACTTCTGTAAAAAGACAAAAACTCCCCAACAGCGAACTGAAGCAGCCGAGTATCTTTAATTACTTGATATTCGTTTAACTTTATAAACAGATCAAAAACCAACACTGTTGATTAGGGCTTTCTACTTCTAGAGTCCCATGATTCACAAACTTCGCAGTTATACTGTAGTTTTGCTTGTTCTCACCTTTTGTTTGAGGAGAGTCTTTCGACTAAAATTGAGGAGAGGTAGTTTACAATGTGGATTAACAAAGTTTACATCATGACTATGAATGAGTAGTTGGTAGCAGAAGTTTATGTCCATAAGAAGAAACATAAATCCCCTGTAATTAACTTCACCTGTAGTTTTGTTAGTTCTCTAAGAGAGTATTAGAGAGGGGAGAAAGAAGTTCCATAGGAATCAGACTTGCTCCTAGATATCTTAAGCACATTGTTACCAACCACCAAATCCTCAAACGCTTACTGACGTCCGACAAGAAGCATAATCCTTGTCCAGGATTCACTGTGTGTTCCCATTAAAAAGGATGTCTAGAACTAAAATTAGTTTTTACCATGTATGCTATAAGTGTGTCTATGGGTCACTGATATAACACGCTCACCGATCACTCACGTGGTCAAGGTTCGCTCCTCAGCCAGCGCGCACTGCAAAAGCTCTCCTAGCCGGTGGTAAACCAGGAAAAGAGGGAAGGTTAGGCGTGAGGTTAACAACACCGCTGCTTCTGAAACTCCAAATCTTAAAGCTTCGAGCCCTATGTTCCAATCGGATCATAAGGGAGTGTTAGGTAACACGAAAGGGTGAGCAATATTGAGTTGGTGAGGCATCAATCGAGTGCTAGGTAATGGAGGAGGGCAAATAAATCTATTGATGAGGTTGTGAAGCAGTTACATTGATTGAGTGAGATGGTTGGGACATGTGTTGCGCATTTACGCTTAACTATTGCCCTCCTCGACTAACGGTCAATGTTAGCTGACCTACGATCAAGTTGGATAAAAGAGATAGTATATGGTAGTCAAACGAAAACATGGCTTCATCGGTCAATCGAATCCATAACAACAGTTAGTTTAAGCCCCCAGCCGCCACGTAGGTGGGGGGTGTAGGCATTCTGACTGGCTGGTTGGGGCCCTTGGGATGATGGTGAGAATGAATGAAAGCTAGAGACTATTGGTGATATGGCTCATCGTTGTCAATGTTAGTACAGATGCACTCAGTCTTTGTGAATTGTCACATCCAATAAAACTCTGTTGTTCTCCCATGTTACTATTCTTTTTCCCTCACTCACACTTCAGTTTATTATCTCTGTTTTTTAAAGTCTTTTTCCTATCTTCTCTTTCTTTGTATGCTACATGAAGGGAGAGAGATTGGCAACCCGAACTGGTGCCCATCTGTGCAAAGTTCTATGTTGAAACCAATCAGTCAGCAAAGGAGTGAAAAGAAAGTGTATGCTACACAACGAATATTATAATACACACAATATGAAGATAGTATCCATATTCTGTGACAGTCGTGGAATGTCTAACAACTAAATTACAGCATTACAGTTTCTTTGAATGCTATTCAACTTTTTGTCTTTTGATGTCTTTGCTGTTTTCATGTAAGGTCATTTTATAATAGTTATGCTTTAACATCGTATATAGACGTAATTCTGTCCCAAAAAAGGACTGGTACGTTGAAAACGTTAAAGGCGACACGGCATCTTAAAGGATTTTCCAGTGCTTTTTTTCTATTCCCTGAACTGAATCCGTCTAATTGAGAAGCTTTCATCATTGTCCTTCTAGAACCCACCTAAGCTAACAAATTTGCTTTATCAGCTCAAATATCTTAAAGCATGTTCAATATTGTGGTCGAAGTTGTCATTCACAGTATTAAAAGTGACCATTTCAAAGAAATTGAATGCTTTATATAATGAACAATATTAAGCATAACAAGATAATATTTAAAACAGTGACCTACAACATTAGGGTCGAGTAGGCGTTGAAGATTATTTCCACAGTACTGAATTAATTCATCCACAACACGTCTTGACTCAGGTTTACGTAGCATTTTGTTCAGAAATCTTCTTACTTCAGCTTCTCTACCATTCTCGAGGTAATGAGATATTTTTGCAGCCAACGTTGAAACTTTCGGGCCTTTTCTAGGCAGATAATCATATTCTTGTGTATGGTTATCTGATTGAGCAATATAATAATTGTCAGAGTGATTTTTAGCATTTTGAGCATTAATGTCATCTGGATTATTTACAGACAGTGTTGATGAAGATTCGGATAGAATACGTTGACTAACAGAAGAGCCTTTAGATAGCTGAATTGGATTAAATGTACGTGTTGATCGTTTGTTGGTCGTAGATGTGGAATTGTGTCGTGAGGTACCTTTATGCAAACTTCTCGTCTCCATACTGCGTATCCTTTGATAAGCTCCAGAATGGTCTGATGATGGTCGTGATGCTCGTTTGCTGGTTTTGCACTAAATAGAGATATTTTGTGTATAAGAGACCAGTTGCAAAAAAAAAAAAAACATGAACACCTCTTAAAGAGTTTTACTGCCCTAGTCACTCATTGGAACAATTAACAGAATTAATGATGAAATAACGATTTGGTGACACAGCAAGTAGCTACACCAGGTGGATCCTCATTGAATCAATCTAGAATATCAGCAAGCTAGTTGCAATTACTTTTAAAAACAAAACTAGGCGAAAATAAAATTCACCTAAAAGTCATTCAAAACTAGCAATCGAGTTATACGCCAACCAGTAACTCGATTGTTACTAATATCACTATGCAGTCCTCAAATTCATGAATAATACCCATCCAGACATTAATAAAGTCAAAACATGTAGTTCAATGAAGTCTCTTCTCGGCGAATTCATTCACTTGGCTGTACAATCACAATTATACATAATTATTTGTGTGTGTGTGTGTGTACATTAGGTTTGCCAGACAAGAATAGCAATTAGTTGGTAATTGTTTACGCCACCAGAATATTTCAAATAATGTGATGAATAATTAAACCGTAACTAGGATGAGTAAAGATTAGTAAGAGTTCACCTGTCGCTATGTAGCCAGCTACACTGGTCGTTGTACGCGTCTCTTACCCAAAAGGGTTCACAGTATGGCTGCAAAAAAGTAGTAGTGGCTCTATAAGGAGTGCGATCATCAAATATCTTGTCAACACTAGCCATTCCATCTCAACAAACACCTCCTCCTCCTTCAAGGTAATCTACAAAGTGAAGAATAACTTGCCAAAGCTAATACACTTTCGATTCCCTTGTGTTACTGAAGCCTTAACCATTCGGTTGGAAAAACCAGAGCTATGCGTACAAAAGAAAATTATTCAACCACTTCTACTACATCATGGTAACAACCATGTTGATTTCTACTAGCTTGATTTTTGTTTTTCAGTTTGTTTTTCTAACTCCTCATAACTCTTGTATTTCTTCACATAATTCCATTTTTCCCTTCGTTTCTACGTCCATGTTAATCAAAACTCACTCATTAAACTATTCGTCTTATTACGTAACCACGATACACTTGTACAAATTCTCGTATGCATTGACTAACATTAAAAACTGTGTTTCTTCGACAACTGATCACCAGTGCCCTCTTACCCCCCCCCCATCAACCTAGTTACAATTAGATTATTCCTCACATATTTTGAAATATTTTGATGACGTAAACAATAACCCAAACTAATTTTTATTCGAGTCTTCAAATGTCGATAAAAATCGGTTGGTCAAGTATTCAATGTGATTAGATGAAATCATTGTTTACTTTGGTGTATTTCCTCTCTGCTTCAAGTGTTTTACAAAGATTTCCTTTTATTTAATCAGTCATCTCCTTGGCAGGGCGTTATCTACAATCCTTGAGAAATCAGTAGTCTCCAAGATTGCAAATCTCCGCTACTCAGTTTTCATATGAGTAACTTTAATTAGGTCATTGTGAGTATATGTGAACGGATAAATGGCAAGACAGGCAGAAATGAAAAGTATTCATAATGTAGACTTAACCTTAACTTTTGAAATAATTATTTTCCAGTGGATGTTTCCTTTGAGTTACTAATCATCTTTTGCCGACTACTATCCGTAACACCTTGGCTTCAGATGGGAATCATGAAATACACTAGATGCAGCTAGTACTATGCAAAACAATGAAAACCTGCATATGAGACAGCAATAACATCTATAAAAGCAGACTACCAGTGATGCTATCTACTCTTGCAGTGCCGATAGCAAGTCATAGTTCCAAAACAGCAGACCTGAAGTTATACATACACATATATAGCATGTTTTGGCATGCGATTTGCACCTGTCAAATGTAGGATGATGTCACTACACTGACTCCTAGCTTAAAGATGATAGGGGATGATGCGGTAGGAAGTGCTGACTACTTCACTCATTCGGGAAGTTGCATCAACCCAAAGGGACTAACTGCTGGAGAAATCTCAGCAAGGGTACAAAAGGTCCGTGAGTCATTCGTGACCCTAAGTCATCTCTGGCGTAGACCGTACGATTATTGGCCAAAGAACGTGTGTACTGCTCAGCAGTTCGCTCTGTCATTCTTTATAGCTGTGAAACACAGCGATTAAAAGGGAGAGGTACGAAAAGGCTAACTATCTCTGATCACAGATGTCTGCGTTCTATACCTCGTGTCAAATGGTACAATATGGTGAGCAGTATTGAAGTTAGGCGTAGTGTAAGGTGAGGAGGGTAAGTCAATCGATGAGGCTGTGAAGCTACATGGATTGAAATGGCTAGTACACGCGTCGCGGATGCTAAGCCAACTAAAAGATTTGGCGGTGGTTAAACCAAAACTTGACATCAATTCATGAAGGCTTTGACTGTTGGTTTGAGTCGGGGTCCTCGGGATTCTAAGGACCAGTCGTTGGATACTGTTGGTCAAACGGCCCAATGGTGCAGATGCATTCAGCCTTTGTGATATCCTATGTCCCTCTTACACTGCTGGTTATTTTGACACTTTTGAATCCCTTTTTTCTATTTTATCTTTCTTTCTATGTTGCATGGAGTGTGACAACAACTTGAACTCCAGCACTTCTGTGCAAGTTCTGTGTTGAAATTAATTTGGTCGGTTGTTAAAAGTGGAAATGCAAACTGGCCAAAATAAATATCCTAATTCAATATCCTATGAATTTTCTCGAAAAAAACTAACGATGTCACCAGGACGGTAAAATTTTAATCAATTTTTTTTTCTGAATTAAGAGTCAAATTCACAGGGAAACACGTAGACTAGTTTTTAAAAGTTAGAATTAAGTTCCACTACAACACATTAAGTAAACTTAAAGAATTTCACGTTAAATTTCAAATCATTTCCTGTTAATAATAATAATCTACTTTTACAACTTACAATATTTCGGTTAACAGACAAATTTTCTGAAGATGGAAAACCGGATGATAAATCAGATGATCGAGCCGGTGGAATTACATTGACATATGGTGGTGAGAATGACTGGTAAGATGAACTTCCAGATATCTCCAGTGTAGTATTTCTACTATCATTACTGAATCCAGAATTCGATCTCCTGTTCAGGTGTTTACTTCTGTAATTTGAATTTTGTGATTCAGAGTTTCGATTGCTGTTTGAGTGATGAGAGGTTGACTCACGTACAGAATATTCGGAGGAATTATCAGCTGCAGCTGCACCTGCAAGACCAGGTAGAGGCACTTTTAAGCGATTATGCGAGACAGCAGAGATCAGTGAGGTGTCACCTGGACAAAGCGATGACCATGCTGAGGATGGCAATGATGATAGACTGGTTTCATAGGACATAGCATCTTCATCTGTACATCGTAAGGAATGCATATGAGTAAACAATTGTTTGCCTTGATGTGAAATATCATGTAAAGTGTTGTTTTGTGAATAGTTTTTCACCTCTTTATGCCATAGTGAAGGTTGTTCATAAGCAGAACGCTGACTAAAAACCTTGTCACAGTCATCAGTACACTCTGAGGTTGAATCATACTTTGTTGAGGAGTTGTCTTGATGCTCCAGGGAACAGTCAATAAACAGTCGGTCATTTTTTGTTCTCTTTTCTCTATCCTTTTCGTTTCTTTGTTTATGACTTTTACTGGTAGTTTTGTAAGAATGTAAATACATATCTTGAATATCACTGCCGGAAAGTGTTTCAGAACTCATTTTCTTTTTAAGTGAATGTTCGTGTGATCTATTATGATTAATGAACTGATGATTATTATCATTATTAATTCTATGCCGAGATTTATTTGTAGGAATTCCTGAACTATTATTCATTGTACACTCTAATTTATTTGCATTAATTGGAACACTGACCTTCGTATTATTTAAACTAATATGAGAATATGACAAAGAGTTTGACAATCGATGATTGGGTGAGACTGAAAAACACCGACCAATCATAGACTTTGCTGGTGAATGAAGCTGTGATTCATCATCATCATCATCATTATTGTTATTGTGTGATGAATTTGTTGTGCTAAAGCTGAGACTGACTGGCATAACAGGTGTACACTTTTTTTGGTGTTGAGAAGCACATGTTTGCATTTCATCATCTGTGAACATAAAGCAAATTTTCTTCTTTTGTTTACACAAAGAATCTGATTGGTTGTTGTCCTGATTGCAATTGTTCACTTGGTCAGACATATTACTGTCCTTAGGTGATGAAAATGTCTCATGGAAAGGAGTGGTGGCATCGGTTTTTGCGTGAAACAGCCTAGGATTGTATTCAGCATAGTCTGTTGTCTTGTGTTTTTTACTATAAGAGTTATCAGGTTTCAAGTTTTTGGAGAGAAATCGATGTGGATAGGTGTCATTCTTTTTACATTGTTCAGACAACCATTTTACATCTGTTAAACTACTAATATTGATACTAGATTTGGGAGAGTTGATATTATCATCATTGTCAGAGACAACATACTCATGAAAACTTTCACCATTTGATGATGACGATGAAGAAGAAGAACTTTCTGCACACTCTTCCGATGATAAATGGACTGTTTCCGGAGTTAAAGGATACAAGTTACTTTTATTGACAAATACGTTTGGCTTAGCTGTCAGTGTTCCTGATAATGAAGACTCAGTGGAAAGGTATTCAGAACAAGATACAGAAGGATTTGATGAATAAACAAAAGAAAAGTATTCAGGACTTGGAAGTTGATCAGTTGCATCCAGTTGATCGCATGAAATAGTAGGATCAATGCTTAACACAGATTGTTGTTTTTGGTTAATTATACGATTTTTATTTACAGATTTATTTGATTTATTGAAAGACAAGTGACCAATATCAGGTGTACTATGGGAAAGTGAAGGATTGTAACTATTAAACCTTGTTGGGTCAAGAACACCACACCTTGAAGTACAGACAGGCTGACTATCATCCGTATTCAAATTTACACATGTAGGAACTGTGGTCTGACTGTGTGAAAGGCGGTCGTCCGCTGAAGTAGGCAATCCCAAAAATGATTGTCGTAGCTCATTTAACCTCCGCCTGTGCAGAGCAGCTTCACTGGCAGCACTGCTGACTTTCTCAGTTGATTCATCAAGTTGGTGGTTTTGATTTTTTAAATTTGGATACACTGGTGGTAGTAATGATAAAGGCATTTGACAAATCAGCCAACCAAATTAGTCCATTTTAGTTAACAAACCTGGAAAAATTTGTGAATAGAATACATCAACACACGAATACATTAAAAAAAACGACTGGTTAACAAGAAACATTAAAGTTCCAGTGTGGACGATGGAACTACATCCCTTGTTTGACTAAATAGGCTTTTAAATTCAATATCATCATCCATCCTGGAACTAGAACACTTCAAATTCAGTCTACAATGATTGTTGTTATCAGTACAAAAACATCAAATACAACAGTAAAAGTTTCTTGACAAAGGAGCACAGAGAAGAACTAAAGAACTTGATGAATGACGAAAGACTGATAACCACAAAGCCTGATAAAGGGTCAGGAGTAGTCCTCGTCTTTAGAAGTGACTATTTTTTAAAAAGATGAATGACATGTTGAAAGATACACAGAAGTTTCAAAAACTTGATAAAGATTTCAATAACAAAATAGACAACGAATAAACCAGACGTTTGAAGAAACTAAGGGAGGAACAGATATTTCCTGAAAATTTATATGAATAAATCAGGCCAATGGGCACCTACATGCCGAGATTGTATGGACTATCTAAAGTACATAAACCGGGGGTACCGTTAAGACCAATACTTGATACTCGAAATTCACCCTACCATGCTTTAGCTAGATGGTTAGTAAATATCCTCAAACCTTCGCATGAGCAGATAGTGCAAAATAGCATCAAAGATCTATTTGAATTCGCAGACAAAATCAAAGATATTAATATCAAGGATAAAACGATGATATCTTCGCACATAACATCTTTATTCACAAATGTACCTCTAGTAGAAACAGTTAACTATATATGTGAACGAGTGTATAACTAGTCGATAAATATCGGCATCCAAACGGAAATCCTAAAAGAATTGTTATTAAGATGTACCGTGAATGTAAATTTCAAATTTGATGGCACACTTTACAGATAAGTGAACGGCGTGGCGATGGGCTCCCATTGGGTCCCATTTGGGTAGATTTCTTTCTAAGTAAACTAGAAAATGAACCTTTGAACAACCTTATCAGAAAATTCCCATTTTATTGCCAGGATGTAGATGACACCTATCTTCTTTGTGATGACGATTCTCACAGGAACACAATAGTAACTCAATTCAATGGAGTACATCTGCTATGAAGTTCACTTGCGAAGACGAATCCGAGAATAGAATAGCCTTCCTATATGTCCTCCTTACAAGAAAACCAGATGGTAGTATAGAGAGAAATTTGCATAGGAAGAGAACATGGACAGGACAATGTACACATTTTCATAGCTCCGTTCCTCTCCAGTATGAAAGAAATCTAGTAAGGACCCTCAGCCACAGGGTTAGAGCTATGTACTCAGAAGAGGTAACTGAGGATAAACTAGGGATCTTATACAACACCTTGACTGAAAATAGCTGTCTCGACAAATTCATTAGGAAACATATGGCTAAGAAAGTTGAAAAGGACTATTCACCATCCGTAAACAAGAAGCATGTATACGTACCACTGCAAATCAAGGGCGATATATCTAGCGAAACAATTACGAAGAAGCTAAGAAAGTCAGATAAAAGAACTTTCAATGCTGGAAAACTACAAGTCTTATTTTCTGCACGACTGATTCCTGAGTTGAAAGATGAAGTGCCTGGGCTAGGCACTTTTAATTGTATCTATCAACTCAACTGCCCTTGTGGTGGAGCGAGTTATATTGGCCATCGCTTTAGGAACTTGATTTTTAGTGCTCGCTCAGGAAAATCCACCTGTGAGGTTAAATAAAGGTGTAGCGTGAAGCATCAGTAGAGTGATATTAGACCACCTGGTACAAACTGGACACAAAGCTAATATTGAAGAGTCCTTCTCCATCATCTATCGGGTACTAAATAAATTGTGAAAAACATCAAGGTACCACATACTCCAAACAGTGGAGGCTACCGCGATTCGCTTTAAACTACCGGTGCTCAGTGGGCAGAAGAAGCAAGTCCAGCCACTATCAGTGTCCTGACCTTCAGTGGAGACTATGAATTCGTGAATTTGTACTATTATTTTCCCTGATTTTTCTGATATTCAGTGAATTGTTATCTTGATGCTATCGAACTGTAATCCACCGATATCATTATTATTTTTGATTCTATGTGATTTAAACATTAATGTTGTTAATAAGACTAATTCATTCACTATTATGTATGTATATATAACATCCAGTCAGCTGTAAAAACAGTGGTAAAGGCTATTGATAACCTGAAGCCAAAGATTAGTAAATACGTATGGATATCTGCTGCCTCATCTGAACTGGTAGACACTAGAAAACTGATTCCTGTTGGCTTTAAACATAACTAGGAGCAACATCTCAAAGTTAACTAAAATTCTCTGCACACACCCAGGAAAGTTGTGGCAGACAAAAGCGAGGGTTAGAAAAAAAACAGTACGTAACACCAAACAACAATTAAGACCGATTAGGGAAAAGCTTGTGGAACAATTTCTGAGAACTGTGCTCTAATCACCTTTCATGACAGATAATTGGAACTGTGGAGGGGTTGGTCTGCAGCCACGCTAAATTTACCCAGCATCAAACACCTACCTCTATCTAGGGTCAAGACATTGGTCCCCCAACTGTAACTGAGGTTGCGAAAGCTATCTGTAATCAAAGGGGAGACCTGATGATATGACTCCAGAGGTGTTTAAAGATGGTGACAATAGACAGTCATCTAAGAATTAGAGGTAGCCCCGTTCGATTGGTGTAAATCACTGATTATTCTAATTTATAAGAAGGGAGACAAGTAGTCATGTAGTAATCATAGAGAGATTAGCTTGACTAACATGATATCTTAAGTACTCGATTCAATAATCGTGCACAAACCGAGTGGTGTTCAGGAGAAACAAACTCGTGAAAACCACTCCGGCTTTAGGTGCAAACGGATTCTATAACATGAGTGTGGTTACCGGCATCGAACATTTGCAATATGTCTTGACCTGAAGGTGGCAGGCACTTGACTCCGTCGACCGACGATGCTGTGGCAATGCCTAGTCGTGTAAGGAGTGAACAGAATGTAAATCGCTGTAACCCAGTAGTATAATATAATGAGTGTCCATCTGTGGCACTGCGGTAGAATGCTTGCCAACCACGCAGGTGATTTGAGGTTTGGTCCCCGGTCGACGCACACCTTTATCTCACTAAGTCAATAATAACAGTGGCAAAGAGGGAAGCTTGGGCATGAGGCTAGCAATCCCATCTCGTAAAAATAAATACCACTGCTACCGAAACTTCAAAGCTCTAGATGGAAGCCCCATGTTCCACTGGGGAACGTGAAAGGATTATTAAAAAAATAATGTGATGAGTAGCATCGAGGTTAGGCGTAGTGTTAGGTAAGGAGTGCAAGTCAATCGACCATGATGTGGAGCTAATCGATTCAGATGGCTAGGATACGTGTTACGCATGTCGAACCACCTCCGTCCTCGTCGAGCAATGTAACCTGACATTGAACAGTTTGAAAAACCAGGCATCAACTGATGAAGTTTTTGACAATTGGTTTGAGCAGGGTGGAGAGGTGTAGACCGTCTGATTGGGGTCCTCGGGATTCTAAGAACCAATTGACCGAGACTGTTGGTGACATGGCTCATAATCTTTGTTAATGATTCAGATGAAATCATTCTCTTTTATCTCCCATACTCACTAAGTCATCATGCCTTCTCCATGCAGTTATCCTTTTTACCGGACATTTCTATTTGTTATAATTCCTTCGAATCCTATTTTCCCTCTCATTCGTCCACTTTCGTCTGCCACATGTAGTATGGTAACTTGAACTGCTGCAATTCTGTGCAAAGTTCTCTGTTGAAAGTCAGTCAGTCAGTGAGATGCTTCTCAGAAAGCGGATTGATGTCATTTTCCGATCTGATCATTTCCAGCTCTTTTACAACCTAATCCCACTTCAGACATATACAGTAAGTATTTAGTCACGAAAAATCTAGTAATATTTTTAGAAACAGAAGTCAAGGCTTTGAATAATTTTACTGAACAGAAAAATGTCTCCATTTTGTTCTGACTAACAGCCTTGGCCAGACAGCATTCACGCAAAAGGTAGAAATTAATAAGCAAATGATTATCTTTAGCTACAAAATGATCTCATTTTATTAAGGTTCAGAATAAGATAGATGTGCACAATGAATAGTCAGTGACTGATATAAAATAAGACAGCAATTCACATTCATATTCAGTTGTATAGTGTTATGCGAGTAATAAACGACTGTTATTTATGTGATCAATAAAAAAGATACGATACTTACCCTCAGTTTATTGTAGACAAGTATTTGCATACAGTGAGGAAATAGATAACTACTGGGAAAAAAAGTAGAATGTTTAATAGAAGATGCAACGACAACTACAGATTACATGCATATATAAATAAGAGACAACTAGTGGATATATGCACAAGAGAAAAGAAATTGTACTAGGTAACGAAACGTTAATTCCAGAACACCAGACTATATATACACCAAACTATTTAGATAATCAGGAATTTGTTGATGCTCTTTTATATAAGAAGAAAAGCATAGTTGGTAAAAATGGCACAGTAAAAAGTAGATGTCGGTGTGGACTTAATTAACACTACACGATTAAGTCAGCGCATGTATGAATTGAAGAGTCATAGAGTTGTATGTTTTCTACAAATAGCTTCTATCGATGCAAGCAATTTTCAATCAGTAAAATTAAATTGTACATATAACCACCCATGATAAACCTGTTAATTATTATTATTATTGTTTCCTTGGGTTCCGAGTGGAGCATGCGGCTTCAACAACAAATCTTCACTTTGTGTTATTTTCTGCTGCCTCATTTACCTGGGCCCACGATTACCCATAATCTCTCATCTTTTCCATGCCACTCTTGGACCCACTCATCGCTTCCCATTCGGGTTCCATTCGAGTGGTGGCCTGAACTCAGAGCGATGTCATTTGACAGTCACCTCCGTGTGTATCGTAAACATCTCCACTTTTTACTACATATTTGTCGAAAGATAGGTTCTTGGTTAGTTTTTCCCCTGAGTTTTTTGTTGCTAATTCCTTCTGGCTACTTGATTTTCAATATGGAGTCAGCGAAGGCAGATGTTGATAAAAGCCTACAACTGGCTGTTGGACATGCTTTTCGTGACGCTTGGGCTAAGTTTCTGACCCATATAGAAGTACTGACTGAATCTGTGCGGGAAATCGGAATCTTTTTCTGTATGCTGAGTGCAGATTTCCAAACTGGTTTCAGGTTGATGAAGGTGTATCTTACCTTTCCGATTCTGGCTTTGACATCTTCATCTGTGCTATAGCCTGTGGTCGAGACGATGCTTCCTGGCCAGATAAGTGAAGGAAGTAACCTCTTTCAAATTTTTCCTGTTGATGGTGATTGGTGTTGTTGGTTGGTTATCTTCATTACCTCTGTCTTCTCTGTGTTCACCTGCAGTCCTCTCTTTGCTGTCGACTTCTTCAGCCAGTTGGTTGGTTTTCGCTTGCAAGTCTTCGAGTTTGTGTGACATTAGACATATATGATCTACGCGCGAAATCCAGATCTTCTAGAGTCTTCTTATTGATCGTCCAGCGTAATCCTGTCTTCTCGCTCCCCACAGTCTGACGCATAGTCCAGTCCACTACAATTAAG
Source organism: Trichobilharzia szidati (assembly GCA_944472155.2). Taxonomy (NCBI): domain Eukaryota; kingdom Metazoa; phylum Platyhelminthes; class Trematoda; order Strigeidida; family Schistosomatidae; genus Trichobilharzia; species Trichobilharzia szidati. The sequence continues at coordinate 40,581,779 of OX235279.1, forward strand.
AATATCATTGTTGATAAGAGACAGCCGTCTTACTCCTGTGTGCCCCGCTGAGTTTCCCATTGTGGATGACCTGACACGTGGCATTGTCACTTAGCTGTTGAATAAAATTGGTGAAGATTTGGGCACTGAACGCCATAGTGTTGAGGTAGTTATCAAATTACTCCTCCGAAGTAAATGAAGTTGAGGTAGAGGTTTGTCTGTCATTCTATGCTTTGTTCGATGATGGTGAATAGAGCTGCAATTTGATCAGCAAATTTGAGTTTTCTGAATCCAGTGCATCTCTTATTCTCTCCAGGATGACGCGACTTAGTATTCAACTTGGTGTGGACAAAAAGATTATTCTACGCCAGTTCTTACAGGGGCCTGAGTTGCCCTTCTTTGGTAGCTCGACAAGGTAGCCTTTCTTTCAATCAGTAGGCATCTTTCCTTCCTTCGAAACCTTTTGCAATAATGGCGTCTGCATATCTGCCACAGTCTCTGGATCCGTTTTCAGTGCTTCCATCTGGTCCTGCTGCCTTCTCGGCTGGCTTTCAGTAGCTTGATTGCACTCAAGATTTCCGCTTTTCTTGAAGGATTGGTGTCCAATTGCAGTTCTGTGAGTGCTGTTGTTGGTAATAAAACTAATAAGGTTAATATAATATCCTGTCCACCACAGTTATGAACTAGATTTTCACTAGAAAAATTGATTGATAATAGTCAACAGACATGTAACAATGATAAAATGAATTCTGGTTAAATTGTTACAGATGAACCACTGACCAACGTCCCACACTTAATCCCACAAAAAATATACAGAAACACAACCTTTGAGGGTTGTTTTGAAACTACAAATGTTGGCTGATGGAAAGACAGTTGCACTAGACTAGCATGAAGTAGAAAGATGTAATCTGGCAAGAAATTAATCTCTGAAGAAGGATGACCAAGCGGCAAAGGAGTGAACAATATTTTTTGGGTGGGGGGGGGGATAAAAATACGCCAAAAGTGAATCCTAGCTGAGTATGTCTGACTGGGTGAGTTCTCAACATGCAACTTTTCACAAAAGTGTAAATGCATCTGCACCAAGGACAACGATTTTCAGCCAATGTTACCAACAATATCCAGCTATTGGTTCTTAAAATCCTTAGAACCCCAGTCAAACAATCTATACCTACCCACGTGGCTGGTTCAAACCAACAGTCAGACACTTGATAGAATGACGCCACACTTTGATTTGACCACCCTCAGTGCTGAAATTACGTCAGCAACCAGTCTACTAGGGCTGATACAACTTCACAAATAAATGAAGTGGTCAACACGCTCAACCATTTCACTCACGATTTTCATACCAGGAGTCGGTACAGACCACAGTCCTGCAGCATCACCTTGTATTTGGCAGGAGCGAACTGCATGTCAGACACTAGATTTCTGCTTAAGGTGTTCAGAAGACTGCATTTTTTTAGTGTCATATCCTAGATGAACAATATACTCTGCATACTCTGGTAAAATGCCAGTCCCAAAGTCACTAAAACCGATTCAGGTCACATTTATTAGTTAGTTAAACTACACTAGAGACATTGGGCATCCCTGACGGATACCACTGGCTGCCATAATTTTAGATGCAAAGATTCCATAAGTTCATACATGGCTATGTGAGTTCCATTAATGTCTCGATTAGTGTCACATGCATTCTCAGCATTTCTTTCACGACCACACTGCCACAGCACCTTTGCTTAGATGGAGTCGAATTCCCTCTTCAGGTCAAGAAGTATGACAAGTTTTGGGCGCCAGTGAATATGTTTATGTCCCAGAATCTCTTGGAACGTAAAGATATGGTTGACACACTCAGGGTGTGCACACAAACATGTTTATTAAGTTGCTGTTAAAAAACTTTGGGAGTTCTGAAAGGCTTGGGGTTTTGAGTTGATCACTCAGCCCATTGAGCTGCGGATGGCAGTAAAGGAAAAAAACAAGAATGAAAGACGGAAATATATTGTTCACTTTCTGAACAGATAGAAGACCGAAAAGACGTGTGACTGTAATCAATCTCAAGGCACACTAAATAAAACCCGAAATAATCATCTCGTATTTTAATCAAAATATGCATTAATATATAATAGCTATGCACGACTGACTGAATTTTCAACGTTGTACTTTTCATAAAAATGCAGGTGTCCAATTTGTCACACTTCATAAAAGGTCGCAAAATTTTGGAAAGTAAATATGGTGAAAACACAATAACGAGAATTCAAGGAATATGAAAGATCCCAAAGAGTGAATACAACTGCGCACTTGAGCACGATTTTCAGCCATGTCGCCAACAACAGTCTCCAAACACTGATTCAAAGCATCTCCAAGACCCTAGCCAGGCAGTCTATATTTCTCTACGTGGTTCAAATCAACTGCCAGAGACTTCATGGATTGTCGTAATGTTTTGGTTTTACTATGCCTAACTCCATTACAACCTAATCCTATAGCAACCGACGTTGGTGTTCGAGGAAAGTGTTGGAGTATCACATATGTCAGCTATCTTAATCGATTGACCTCCTAATACTATAACACTCAACCGTATTACTGACTATAATGAACTGCCATAATTTGTATTCCAGTAGTAAAGTTTTATAATTTCCCACTTGAGACAGAATTTTTCACACAAGTTTTCGACTAGTTATAAAGGATGCCAGCAAATAGGAAAAAGTCATCACAAATCCAAAAAGGTACCATAAGCGTAGGACAATAGGATTTTAGATTTGATAAAGCATAAAAATCACTAGAAAAAATGCAGAGATTTTACAACAAACAAAAAGGATATTAGCAGAGATGGGAAAATTAAATGGACAATAAAATGTGCATAGCAATGTGAAAAATAAAAGACGAATGCATATTCAGCCCTGTGATCAACTTTAGACAAAGTGACCTTACGACTTGATCAGCTGATTTTTAGTATTTCGTGGATGCTGTTTATTTAAAATACAATACAATTGACAAGTATATTATCATTAATACACTACACAACATCAAACAGTTGTGATTGAAATTAAGACCAGAGATTTAGAACAGTTAAAATATTCCATAGTTTTTACAGATATTCTGATCCGATCGTATTCAGTTATTTTTAGCCCAGATTTTTGCATATGTGGTAATAACACACACTAATTTCCGTCGAAACCATCAACATACTTATATGCCCAAGTTTTATACTTATATGAAATAAAACTGTTTACCAGTCATTGAGTAGTGAGTGTACATTTTCACAAAGCTCAATACTACTGATTGATTGAGTAGTTATAAGCCACCCATACTAACCAACAGTGTCTACTAACCAGGTTGAAGTGATCTAAACACTGGATGGCATTTTCACTCCGTCTGGGGACAAACTCACCCGCGGCGTACTCAGTTTTGACCTTGGCTTCTTGATTACCATTGATGGCATCAAGCAGATCACAGGTTGTTATCTGAACAATTTCGGTTTCCAAAGGTATGTGTGGCGAAATCTCATCCCAAACCATTTAAATTACGAGTTTACTTGCAAGGGATATTTTGCAGACATGTAAATAATCATTGAGTTACTGTGATCAAAACCGTATTTGATGACGACAAGTCAAGAGTTTAAACTCCAACTAAGTAAATAAAAAAAATTGCTGATGACCAGTAAAATGAACCCATTTTCCTGTTATCAAGATACGATAACCATGCGTTACCTGAAAGACATGAAATACGGACCCTAGATAATGTTAAGCCGGCCAAACAGCCGACGCGGAGACTCCGAAATGTACAGATTACGTTAAATAACAGCGGTGATAACATTGGGTTTCTAAAGAGAGACCTAATTCTAAAGATTTAAAGCGAATAGCTCTGGTTGCTCCAACAGTGTATATAATACTGGTGAGTCAATACCTAAAGAGGAGAATAGTTCTAAATTTGTACCAAAATTTAGGTCCGATAGCTATCCACGCTTTCCATTTACAAAAATGCAACAACTACGTCAACAGTTGATGTTCATCAGTTAATTTACTTTCTGTAATTTATCTAGGCTACCTAACAAACATTTGATGTCACTAATGATTTACACCATGTTTGTCTTAATCTCAGGCTGGCACATGAAATATCTGTCCAGGGTAAGTTCAAACAAACAATAGCTGTGGCTACATAGGCACTGTCTCAGTGATTAACAGTATTGAATAACACTCATTGTCATTCCGATATTTGAAGTTTAAATTCGATAGCCAGAATTAGAAGTAGTTGGCTCCTGTTTATTGCGTAATAACTCTGAGGTGGCTGATTTATAGGTTAACGTTCAACTAAACGTAGGAGTGCATCATTCCTACTAACCACACTTCCTAACTCACTCAAAATATGGAAGAGTAATAGGGGAATGCGATAGAAAAGAACTGAACGAATACCGTTGAAGCTTTTGAGAGTTTGGTATTTGGAGTGAGTACATCTTGACGAGTTTGAATGATCTTATCAAGAGATCCAACAGTTGGTTTTCGGCTATTTTACGTAATTTACGTTTACTTACACGATACAGATCTACGCTCACGAATTCCGAAATACGTGAGATTCCGAGTACACATGATGGTCTGCAAATGGTGCATCAGTCTAGAGACTCAAATGCGTATTACATGGCTTTTAAGTATGGGGAATAGACATAGGTGTAGTAGAGGACTCTACTCGAACTCATGCAGCCAGGTAAGAGCTTACGGCGAGTTGTCATCTGAAGTGGTGACAACTAGTGGTGTCCGTCAGGGATGCGCACTTTCCCCATTTCTATTCAATTTCATCATAGATGTACTAATGGACTTAACCCTAAGTGATTTCAGCGACTCAGGGATTGGCTTGTTACCAGGGGATAATCTCGTTGACTTAGAATATGCAGATGATATAGTCCTCCCTCTTAGGTGAAGACGCTGACAAAATGCAGAGTCTTCTGAACACCTTGAGCAGCAATCTTCGAATGTTTGGCATGTGATTCGCTCCTGTTAAGTGTAAGATGACGCTACAGGACTGGACTACATTGACTCCTAGCTTAAAGATAGAGAATGAAGTGGTAGAGCGCGTTGACTACTTCACTTAATTTGGAAGTTGAATCAACCCCAGCGGGTTGATCGCTGACAAAATCTCCGCACGGACACAGAAGGCTCGTTTCGCACATGTTAGTTTGCGCCATCTCTGGCGTAGACGTAATATCCGGCTGCTTATCGATCAAAGGACGTGTGTATTCCCCAGCAGTCCGCTCCGCCCTCCTTTATGGCTAGCTGTGAGACATGGCCATTAAGAGTGGAAGACATGAAAAGGCTAGCTGTCTTTGATCAAAGGCGCCGGCGTACTATCTCCCGTGTGAAGTGGTATAATAAGGTGAGCAATATTGAGGTTAGGCATCGGTCGAGTGCTAGGTAAGGAGGGGGAATCAATAGGTGAGGCTGTGAAATTACATCGACTGAGATGGTTAGAACATGTGTTACATATGCCTAGCTGTCGCCTTCCTCGACGAGCAATGTTAGCTGACATAGGACCAAGTTGAAAAAGAACCAGTGGTGGTCAAACCAAAACATGGCTACATCATTCAATGAAATCCACGGCAGTAAGTTTAAGCCGACCACGTAGGGAGGTGTAGACTTCCAGGTTGGGATCCTCGGGATGGTAAACACCAATGGCTGGAGACAATTGGTGATATGGCTCAAAATTGTTCTCAATGGCGCAGATGCATCCACTCCTTGTGACTTATATCTAATAAAACTATATTGTTCTTCGATATTACTATTCTTTCCACCTTATATGTCCGTTTACTGTCCCTGTTTTGAATCTCGTTTTACTTTCTTCTCTTGCTTTGTGTGCTACATGAAGTGTGGCAACTCGAACTGCTGCACATCTGTGCAAAGTTCTACACTGAAACCAGTCAATCATTCATTTCGGATTAGGCCAACGCCTATATGAGTTGTTTAGCGACTACCTGATGGATAGGAGGCAGAAGGTAAGGGTTGATTGTGCATTCTCATGGGGAAAGCAGTACTGAGTGGAGTACTGCAGGGAATTGTTCTTGGCCCCATGCTATTCCTATTATACGTAAATTAACTCTACAATTCTTACCTTATCATCCTTATTATTTGGGGACGTGTTAAGGTATGAAAAACTGTAAGTAATATCGATGATGTGTTGGCACTGCAAAACGATCTAGATATATTAGCTGAATGGGTTAACCTCTGGAGTCTGGAAATTAGTTCCAAGAAAAGCGCGGCAATGCATCTAGGTCAGAAGTCTTAAACGACGCACTCTGAGGGACACAGAACTGCCAGATGTTGAGGGACAAGAGGACTTAAAAATTACTGCAAGTCATGACTTAAAAACAATATCAAATTGTAATGGAGGCGCAGCAACGGCTTTTCGAACGCTATGTGCTTTCAAACGATTAGACTAGTATGTTCCAAGCACTGTATGCAACATATGTCAAACCTCATCTAGAATACTGCCTACAAGTGATGAGTTCACGCCTCAAAAAAGAGGCACATATCCTGGAAAGGGTGCAGAAGGTAGGAACCAAATTTGTTAGTGGTATTTCACACCTTTCTTATGATACCAGGATGGGGCATTTAAATTTCCCACTACCACGCAGAAGGAGGAGAGTTAATTTAATTTTGGCATACGGTATATTAGACGGTGATTTGGGGACTGACTTTTCAAATCTTTTCTCTCCCTCTAGGATACATTTATGCGGTCACTACAAGGTGCTTAGACCGAGGTCGAGTAATATATGTGTATATATCTCTTACAAAGTGGCCAACGACTAACTCATTACCTGATTAAGTAGTAACAGCTGAATCGGTGAACACTTTCAAATAGAAATTAGGTTTCTGTAGAGATATATATCTCAAGGATTAAAATAGGAAACAAGAGCTTTCTATCCATATAGTCTGAATCCGAACCATTCTAGTATAATTTCCGTAGGCAGTAGTACAGTTGCTACCCACGACAACACAAAATTTCTCAGAACATAAAAGATTCTTCTATACAAATATATTGTAGGAAGAAACGAATTCATGACCAACATGTATGACGACCGATCCGCAGACAATCAACGTAAACGTTAACAAAGGTATCAAACCCAATAAAAGCAACAGAGTCCCGAAAAATTTAACCACAACTAAAATTACGGTACTCGAGATAAATGCACCAGTTCTTAGCTAGGTTAACACTAAAGTCCTACAAAAGTAATACTAACCTACCGAACACAACTCGTAACGCCATGTGCTCTAAAGACCCGCCTCGCAAGTATGTTTAAGCCTTGGAGAAATAATGCAGGATTCAAATCTTGTGGTATAATTTCTGGAAAAGACAACAGTGTGTCAAGTGTCAGAACTATTCTATGGCGCTGTGGTAAAACTTGGGTCGTTTTCACATTTTATTCAAACCATCGCCGCGCAAACTTTGAAAAGGGAGTGAACTTTACGCGGGGTGAGGATACACGTTATCGTCATATATTTTCGCGTTATAGCGTTAACGCCTATAGAGGCATTATAATCGTTCAGTTTTGTCAAAATAGATTATATTTGACTAGTTTTAAGCTTCAGCAGCCGAAAAAAAGCAATAATTACCTGTATTATTTTCCTATTAGGGGTTAAAATTGTCGTGATATCCTAGGCGATTTATTACTTAAAAAAGTCATTCTATGTAATAAATTTCGCACAGAAGGACTATTATTTGCGTTTTAGAGCCCCAAAGCTTTGTTATTTGCGAGTTGTTTAAGAAGTTCCTAGATAAAATTGCTCAGGCGAAGATATGATATTAATTTAATTTACACTGTCACATGGAATTTCGGGAGACCGTAATTGCTCAGTGCACAACATGGCATCAGATTATTTTGATTTCAGTGTGCATTGGGGCAAGAAGAATAGTATAGATGGTCTGCAATTAATAGTGTTATATGAGCTGGTTGGTTTAGGTGCGAAGCTTTCGTCGTCCTTCGGGACAACATCTTCAGCGCAAATTTGGCATAAACTGAACTGATTTAAATTCTCTTTGAGTGATAGAATTGCGTCTCCTGGTAACCATCTTTACATATATATTGACCATTTTCTATTGAAGTGGGATGCGCTCAACAAGGCGCTCCGTAAATTTAACTTGACGAAATCGGGATATGAATGACTTCACTAGCCTTGATCTTTAAACTAAGAATTTCCCGACTGAGCAAATCCTTTTTGCTTATCTCAACAGAAATTGTTTCTCAATTCGTGATGAAAACACGAATTAATTGAATCCCTGCAAATTAACACTTGAAAAACTGTTTTGTTTGTTTCGCACATGTAACCAGTATATCTACACAATTGTATTCATCTATCCTCATTAATGTTCAGAGTTGGAGCGATTCATTTCAAATACATGATCCAGAATCTGTCTAACTCTGAATTCATCATCACAAAATTTTTGCAGCCAGGATTCATGATAGTGGAAGTATTTCAATGTGGTGATTCCCACAAAGTAACTACACATTAAAATGTGGGGAACAGTAACAACACAGAAGTGTCCAATATCTTTCATTTAGCAATTTTATGTTTAGTCATACTTCACAAAAGGTGGAATGAATATCCAAAACTGTTCGGAAAGACGAAGAAACCCTAAGCTGGGTATTTAGGGAGTCCTGTAGGAGAGCCAAGAAGTTCGTTAGGAGAATGAAAAACGGGGTGCAACAGTGAATTTTCAAGGGACAGGAGCTTGGCGGCTGCACTGTTGTGCGATTGTGTATCTCTAAATTCTCTTCAAGTCACAGACGATAAACTCACCTTTTAGAGGCCATGTCATATCTTCCCTTCACCAATTCGGGTAGTGTAAATAGCAGTCTGGCCACCAAGTTATGTGGACCAGGCCAAAGAGTCAGCAAGTAGTGTGTCCAGAGCCCAAGTCTAGTAGGGTATGTGACCACACATCAGTTTCAAGCATTACATCTAGTCGACACTAACTAGAATCCATCTGGAACCTGTCCAAGAGCCTAACCAGTTGGTTTCATGGACTGCTGCGCCTCCTGAAACTGTGCTGTTGCAGATGACACTTAAAACAGAGTTTGGGGCTTCAGAGGCTTTAGCACTCTGTGTATCTATGGCTTATAGGATGTTTTTGTCAGTTTTGGAAGAATAGAGACTATGACTGTTCATTATCAGAGTGACCTGAATGGGGGAAGAAATGAAAATATAGTCGGAAATCGCTCCACGACTGTGTTGTAGATGTAGATCAAAGCATAATATTTAATGTTTCACTGTATTACTCCTATAGCAATTATTACTTCATGTGGGACCTTCCACACATCATTTGTATATTAAAACAATCGCTCCCAGTGTAAAATCTCACATGGTACAGCTTAATTTCCTAAACCGCATATCTATTGAAGAACTTGGCTGCACTTTTGCGCCGATTTTCGAAAGCTGAAAATTAAATTCGTTTCTGTCAGGATATTTCTTTCATTCGTCGTGAAAACTGAAATCTAGTATATCCACTGTATACACTTTCATGCTATTAAAAATTATGACGCTGTCCCTGCGTTTTCTGTCAGATTCTGTTTCCCTTAGTTTCCGTTTTCGAACTGCATGTTAGCTGTTAGGAATTTGGAAATGTACAGGAGGTGTCCAGCCCCATTGTAACAAGAATCAATATCTGAATCATCAAAGCTTCGGTGAAGGGGTATCACTTACATGTATATTATTTGTGGCGTCCAGACTAAACAGCACCTACTGTTAATTGAACATTTTAATATCTTATTCCTGAAGTTATTGTTTATTATTTTGAATTTGTTAGGTAATTTTACCTTATTTAGATAGAATTAGCATAAAGTGTTTAGTGAGATACAACTTGTGAGGATCCTATTTCTTTGAATTCTTTTCCATGGTTCTTTAACTACAAATCAGCACGTTTCTGTGCCTCCAACCTTCTCAGGCACTCTGGATGGGACTACTGACATTCAATAATAATAATAATTCATACTTCACGTAAACGGGTGTTTACAAGAAATGTATGCCATTTTTGCATGCACGATCAGTGATGGTGTAAAATACAACCGGGAAGTGTCATAAATAATTAATTTTTCAAAAGTTTAAATTATTCAATTATTGTGCAGGCAATCAGAACAGGTTCTTATAAATGTTATATCGTAAACACTTCACCGGGGTCGCTATCAGAGTTGAGTGACAACCCAAACTTGATTCCGTTTCGTGCTGGAAGTTATGGTCAACCAGTGAATGGCGTATATTTGGGTAAGCTATTTCCGGAAGAGAAGAACGTCCTGGAAACAGTAGTAAGTTTCCAGTTAAACATACAAAGAAGTATTGTTACGGCAATAGGTAATTTTCGGTCCATGTGTCGCCAGGAACCAGGATAATGGAGAATTAATCCATACAAAATGACATTTGGAGCTGGAAATTATCGTCATGCGAGTCAGTGAGATTTCAAATATAACCATCAGCACGTGTTGATTATTTCTTAAATAACCAGATTTATTGGCGCCGAAAATTGTAGTTATTGGGACTTTACTATCGGTTTGAAGAATTGACTTCAAGCTTTATTTTTCCCAGATATTTGTATTGCATTCATCTGATGTCTGGGTTTTTTGTTAATGCGAAGACAATATTTCTATATCTCTTTATGTGTTACACAGACAGACTATTTAGCAGACTGTTCCGACTGACTCTAATGTCAGAAAGAACAAACAAACTGTAAATTCAACATACATCGAAACATGTGTAATTTATATAATAACTTATCCATGCCTGTACAGTTGGTATGTTCCTGCATAAACAGGAATGAATATGTACATATAATATTCCACAACTTTTATCCAGGCTGCATCGTGGAGGAAGGTAATGGGTAATTCACGAGGCAGTTGTGGGATATGGGACCAGTAATGTTTGCAGATATTTTGTCACTGTGAGTGGTCACATATCTACATGCTTTATTCTCATTCAAGAACTCGAAAAGAAGCTAAAATAATGAGAGAGAAAAAGGAAAACAAACTGCAGCCGCACTAAAGAAAACAAGTTGAGTCCTCAAGGAGCGACTTATAAATTTATATGTGTATATATTCTGTATAGAAACTTTGGTTATTTTGGTACACTAACTAACTAGTCCTGTTATGCTAACTTTTATATTATGTGTGAACTAATATCAATGTCGTGTGTAGAAATGTTTATCATGTACTTCCAATAAAGAAATGTCACACCCACTGTTTTTGAAAATTACTGAAGCAATGCCATCCGGTCACGTTCTAGTCGAAGGTCTCGGGCTTTTATCTACTTGTTCTATTAGGTAATTGGTGAACACTATGCTCCTGAGGGAGGAGGTACTAACGGGTGTCGTCTCACCAGGGGTGTGCGTTTTGAAGCTAAATTTCTCAAACCACTCACTGAAAAGTGAAGAGATGGTGGCAGACCTAATGTAGATTACTTTGTCGTGAAGTAAGTAGGGGATGTCTCTCATCGACCGCATTTGTTTTTTAAGGTGTTGTGAGGCTATAAACTTTTGAGGTACTCTTGAGTGCACTTAACTCTTCGCCGAGGTCCTTTTGAGAGCGTAGCTGCTTGACAGATTCAAGTGACTCCTGAACTGAGTGCAGTAGTAATACATCCTTAGTGAATTAGTACTGTTCCATCAACTTCCTTACTGCGGTATGCCCTTGGAATGTATTCAGCTTGTTGTCTGCTAAATTTCACTACCTTCTTAGGAGCGACAGTATCTAGACAAAGGGTAACATTCCTGTAAAATAGGGACACTACAGTCTCCAGGGAGTCAGTGGTAAAATGGTCACAGAGTCGAATGAGTTCTTGGACTAATCCTCAGTCCGTATGTTTGTAGCTAGGGTATATAATGCCCCCTGAATCTTGTTTGTTCCCTGTATTTAGTGGTGAGAAAGGCTGAGAGCAGGGTACCATTCTATGGTCACTACTGGAACATCTGTTACCAACATAGGTGGAGACTGGGATTGGGTCATAACAAGACACAAGGCCCAAAATGCTGTCACCATGGTTAGGTGCCTGGACATGTTGTTGCCATCCATAATAATCAATAGAGGCAAGTAATTCGTCGAAGCGTTAAGGGCCGTAACTACCTAACCAGCTGACGTCTGGAAGACTGAAGTCCCCTGCAATTATTTTGTGATTATTACTAAACGAGGAGGTGTGTGCAAACGATTTAGCTAATAACTCATCAGTTTCTTTGGTTGAGCATGGTGGTCGATAAACACACTATGAGAAATTTGTGCTTATCTCCATGTGAGACGACCCACAGTGATTCAGGTACCTCATTCAATATTACATCTCCCACCTTACTGACTACGAGTGGGCTATGTATATATATGAGACATCCTCCAGCACGCTTGCAATCTCTATTTGCACGTTGTGCAGTGTAATTATCTATACCTATGTGCGCATCAAGTCTAGAGGATGAGAACCACGATTCAATTATCAGAACTTCAGCAGGCTTGGCGATTAATATAAATGTCCTTAGTTCAGATATCCTATTGATTAGGCAACGTGCAATAATTAGTAATATCGTGAACAACTCACGGGATACTACAAACTCGCTTAAAATATCACCATAACTTAATTCTATTTGTGCATTAGCACCGGAAGAGTTTATAAATGATAAGGGGGTCGTACTAGGTGTTCACACACCGGGGCTAGAATCCGACGAGGTGGTCCTAGGTGCCATAAGTATTACCAGTGATTAACTGTGTTCGTGAATGCACGGTAATAATAATGTATATTTTCATATAAACATAAATTTACATGAAAATGCATGCCATTTTTACAGGCACGATTAAGTATGATATAATGTCAAATAGTAGACTGTCTGCAAATTAATAATGTTTCGACAGCTAAATATAGGATATATATGTAAATACACTAATTGTCTGAACCAGGCCGCATGATTATTGAATTGTACAGTAGTCCTCCAGGCTGCGCGGGAAAGTCGACTTCGTTTCGTTTTCAACCCGTAGTTGTAGGCATACGATAACCAACCAATATTGAGGTAAGCACAACGTTTACAAGGGATAGTAAGCTGTTTTAGGAAATTAAAGGTGCTAAGGTGAATCATTAAGGTGTAATGAAACAGGTAAGTGCAATTTATCATTAATAGATGCATTCATAAAGGAAATACAATGGGAGACTATAATCCCTAGGCTGACAAAGTCCATTTGCAATGTATAAAGCTACCCATATAGGTCTTACTATCATGATGTCCACTTTCGGTTTTAATACAATTATCCACAAGCCGGTTGTTTTTATTTCATAGCTTTTCGTGTATTTGGTGCACAACCGTACCTTATAGAGAACAGGAATAGAATGAGTCGAATCAAATTCATAAAGAGCTATAAAATGTTAGGTTTAGTGGAATATAATGAGCAAGTGAAGACGTTACTGGAAAATGAATGAGATGAGACATTGTGAAGTGATATTCGAAGATACGACAAAGGAAAGCATGTTAATTTATAAGATGCCCCATAAATCTGTGCAGAGCCCTCGTGGTCGCATCTCAGCAATAGGCTGAGCGAATGGTATATGTTTAAAGGTAGGAGCGTGATCTGTCTAGGCGGTCATTATTATCTTTTTCAAGATAAAGACTCAAGCCCTCATAGAAATCTCGAGCCGTCAAATTGCATATTGCTGTTCCTGCAGAATCGGGCGACTCACCTTAGTGACCACCACCATGTCTACTGATCAGCATGCGCCACCCTTCCTCCTTTTATGATGTTAGGCTCTGATTGTTATGGCTACAGCAAATATATTGCTTGGTTCCAGACACGTTCTTACCTCACATTCCATTTGCCTAGCTTTCTTAGTGAGTGCTTCCAATAGGTCTCCACGTACAGATTTATGAACATATTATATAGGTGTGCATGCGTCCTAATGAACAGATTAGTTTATAAGATGTTAAAAACTTATAGAGTAAAAAGAATAGGTTTTGTGAATAGTGGAGCAAGATTCAGCAGAACACTATAGTTAGAGTTGAATGTAGGTAGTATGAACTGAAGGTAAGGTCGGTTGGCAGGACTTATTGTACTAAATTATCATGACAGTCATTTATATAGTAAACATTTGACATTGCAAAGTAATCAGTTTACACATATTATAAAACGATATTAACACAGAACCAACAGGATTTTAACATTTGGTTAACAATACCGCAGTGTGGGTATACTGAAGAATGGTAGTTAGTCTTAAGGGAGCCGTGAAGTAAATCAAACTATATATGATAAGAGTGTAATCAATATTGTAATTCGTATTATCAAAGAATACATTAAGCTCAATAATTGAGTGTTATAAGAGAAACAAGCGTGGTAAAGCAAGAGAACATTTGCTGCATAAATATTTTAATCATTTTAAGTATTGTAATGACAATCAAATTTCAAGAATTGATCGTGCATAATTACTAAGTATAATTATATAAGTATTGGAACTAGTGTACTTCCGTAGTTGAATATTGAAATGTCATTGTTTCACCACTCTACCAGCAGTTGTGTTCTTTTAGACGGGCTATGGTGGACATGTTAGTATGTTTTTCTAGGCTCCTTTTGAGACTGTCAGGCCTTTCACAGGATCTAATCTTAGAGGGTAGCTGGTTCCAAAGTTTGCAATATTTAATGGTGAAAAAGTTAGCTCTAGTGGTGAGTTTATGGGTGTGAACCTTAAGAAGGTAGTCATGGTTGCGTAGTCCATACGATTTAAGATTAGCCCACGTTATGGATGGGCTACTGTTACAGTGTTTTCTCATAACTTTGAATAAGAGAAATAAGTTGCACTTCACTCTCCTTATCTATAGGGGTTCTAAGTCCAGTCGAATACATCTGTCAAGGTATTCTACTTGCTGATCATAGCCTAATATGCGTTTCGTGAGGAATCTTTGGAAACTTTCAGCTTTTTTCTGTCTGCTAACTTAAAGCTACTGTATAAGTGGGCACAGTATTCAAGTTTGGGGCGAATACATATCTTACATATAGCCAATCTGGCTTCTGGAGTGTAAAAGTTGCATAGCACAAAGCCGGTGAGACGTTTATAATCAGATACCACCTTATTTGCATGTTCAGTAAAGGTAAGATCTGAGTATATTACACCGAGATCTGTGACTGTGTTCGTGTTTGAGACAAGGTCACCGTATATGTATAGACACATGCCAGGTTTCCAACGTCCGAAGTATGTTATCCCAGGCTTAGCTGGATTGAACGTTAACTGCCACTTTTCACTCCAGTTACATAAACTATTTAGGTCTTGTTGGATTTTACTAGCAATATTCATGTTATTATAGTCGAAATCATAGACAACTTTGAGGTCATCTGCAAAGAGGTACGGCTTGCCATACTTGATCATAGAAACAATATCATTTATGAATACAATGAATAGAGTAGGACCAAGAACGCGACCTTGTATCACGCCGTTGGTTATTGGTTGGGATGTAGTGGCGGTAGTGGCAGTCGGAGGTGGATTGTGGATTAAAAGGCATAGCACTGTAAGTTTTACCCATCAGTCTGCTATTCGGCGTCCTGCTACGCGTCTTGGTATTGTTTTTACAACCAGAAGGATATTATAGGGGAAGGTGCTTCGGTTGGAGGACTTTGGGGGGGGGGGTTTGGAACCTAAATTTCTTTACAGCAGAGTATGCTGAAAACCACCAAATACACCTGTGTTTTGAGAAGATTTCTTCGTATCAAGTGTGGATTTGTTGAAACGCCTACTCTCATCAGACTTATTGTATACAAAGTACTCTTTTCATCATCAGATTCAATCCCGAGAAATTTGTTCACCGTGGTGAGGTGACTACGTCTAGATGAAAATTTCTTAGAACAACTTGCAGCAGTTCTAGCTATTTGAACACCTTTCAGTGAAGCTTTATTTACAGGGATACTGATATCTAAATCAGTTCCTAGTTCCATTGGCAGGCGTGGTTGTTGTGCAGGTTGCTGAATGCTACTGTCAGTACTAGGTGACTGCCGCTGTACAAGACCCATTTTTGGTAAATTTTAGCCAGGAGAGGTGACCGGATTATTGCTACGCATTATTCTGCATTGACATGGTGTTTTCCACAGAGCTGTGGTTACAGATTTATAACTGCTGTTTAGTTTTAAATGATCTCGGAATTTAGTAAACTTACTAGCATCAACAGAATTACCGAACTTAATAATGATGGGACGATTAGACTGATTCGACTGTTTACGAAGTCTTCTGCATTCACATGGAACACTAGCCATGCCGCAACAATCCAGGATTTCGTTTTTTATAGTCTTTAGAGGCAATGAGTCTGGGATATTGTAAACTATAGCCTGATGAGAAGAGGCTGTACGCTCCATCACTTCAGCAGCCAAGCAGTCAATGAAATTTTCTGCTTTATTTAGGTTGCTCGGAGAAATTTTAAGATGTTTCTTCTAAAAGGCAGGCTATTGGGTCGGAATCCGCAAGCTTGTTTTGAGTTACATCCAGTAGAGACTTAACGTGGTCAGTGTCAGAACGGTCCTCCGTGATATTTGAGCTTGGCAGTGCATGCTATCAAACTGACCTAATTTTTCCTGAAGTCCACTTACCTGCCTCTGGATATCTTTCACAAGGCGGTTTAATTTACAGAACTCAGAGTTCTCTAATAGAACATCTTTCCCCTGTATCACAGGAGTGAGAACTGCACTCGAGCCACTTTGTGAGCTAGTAGTTGATACTGTATTACAGGGCGGTAATGCAGTTATAACCGTTATAACGGAAAAGTCACAGCTGAATGTGCATTAAGCTGCCAAATTTACACAAGTGAGCAACGTGAGCACGCAATACGCTGACTAGAAGTTTCAAAAAGTATTGCGAACCTGAATACGAAAGAAGTCTCTCTGCTCATCTAGGGGTATGTTGACCACCTCCCCTAATCCTATGGCTGCTAGAGTATTTCTGGGGGAGGTTGCAGCCTAGCCTTCCTTTACTTACCCCCTATGCCATCACCACACTCCACTGATCCTATTTATGCTCACTTCTTAATGGATAGAGACGTATTCATATGACACAATGGTCTGATGTAGCGCATGTTCTACCACCAGGTTAGGTATACCAGGCCAAAGAGTCAGCAGGCAGTGTGGCCGAAGCACATGTCTGGCAGGATATGTGTGTACACACCAGTTGTTGGCGTTATTTCTCGTTGAAACTGGCCAGAAGCAAGCTCGGGCCTATTCAAACAGCCTAAATTATTCATACCCCAAGTTACAAATTTCCTTTCCTCCATAAGAAGCCGTTGGTTGTCCCACCTCCTTTTTCTACCTCGGATGAGTGTACATATCTTCCTTAACGCCACTTTCAGAGCGTTCTGAGGTTTATCCATGAATATTTTCCCAAATAATTTCTCACTGGCCGCGGTGAAGGTGTACTCTGTGGGTTCATCCTCCAGTTTCCGGGAGTTGGACCTGATTTGTGGTCCGTTCCCAGATTCTTTGAAGGCTTTCAACTTGAATTCGAGGGCTCCTCGTAATAAATAATAATCTGAGGCTACATGTATTCTTCCTCTCGATTTTGCACCTAGTAGGCTGCGTGGCTGCTTTCTGGAAGTTTAAATGAAGTCTAATTTCTGATGTCTCTGTTTAAAACAATGTGGCTTTGTGTGTATCGTTTTGCTTGTGCCCGCTGAAGACGCAGAAAACTGAGTGGAGTTCGCTACTTTAATTCATTTATTCGTCAGGTCCATGATGAGTTCTGTTCCTGTTTTGATCACTTCGAGATTGGCACTCACATCACCTATCATCTACTGTCACGTCTATTACTGTCTACATTTGTCCATAGAACTGCTCTTCCTCCTGCTCCACTCTGTTTGTAGGGGCGAAGAGTTGGTTAATAGTAACATTCCTTCCCTTTGAGTTGAATCCTGATGTCATCACCCTGGAGGAGATTGGCTCTCGCTTTTAGTCCACACTATCAACACTGATTTCCTATATTTAAAAGAGGGATGACCCAACATAGACTCTATGTGTTTCTCACCTGTAAAAGTGGTGCGTTTAACAGAAGGTGGCGAATGTGGAAACGGCTGTCCTCCAGACAAGGACGAATATATCTAGCATTAATGAACTGTGAAGCGAAATAGTCTACAAATAAAGTTTACACATGTAAGAATAAATATAATGGACACCCAGTCTAACGCTAAGCGGTGGAAGTCCACTTAATAGATGGCCATTATTCACATGGTGAACATAAACAGGCAAGGGAGACTGATACTGGTTGATGAAGTGTCATTAGATCTGTCTTTCTCTGAGAACACTGCCCATGAAACTACAGTCTAATCATCGTGTGTCCTCCGGAACTTTCAGATGACCTATCACTTTTAACAAAAATTATTCCCATGTCTCATTCAACCACTTTCGTTGCAGTCTTTTAAGCTGCTGTCCTAGCCCAGACATCCTGATCGTAATGCATCTGCTGAACTGCAGACCTTGATTCACACCTCTAGAAGCACTAATTTTGCTAACAAGAACTAGATCATCGGGCTGCAGGCACCTTTTTATATTCGTCCACTTTGATCTTGTCCATGGCGCGGGGAATATACGTATAGCTATCTTTCCCCAAAAGCGGATCTACAAAGTACTGTGATTCTTTCCACCTTTCAAAATATGGTAACATTCCGTTATCTTCTATTCCTGTGACGTCAACTACCAGTGAAGTTACAGCAGCTATGTGGTACAAGCATGCCTAAATTCCACCACTGACTATTAAATTCAGCAATTGTCGGCTGTTTAGAATCCTTTTAGGCTCCAAGGACGCAATTCTATCGTTTCTTCTATCACTATTACCTGAAGAATAACTTTCGCAAGATCCTGACAGACAGCACAACATGTTACACGTTGGTGCCTCCCATTTTTGGTCATAATGGACTGATTTTCACAGTTTTGTGTGGACCTTGGTGACTCCACTTCTTTGGAAAGTGTATACCTTTGTACCAGCTAGCTACCTTCAGCATGACCGTAGTGATATCTTCTAAATACAGTTTGTCGATATTCACGGCATTCCCGTACGAGTGCACTCTGGTTTTGGGGATAAAGTGTTGACACAAAATAAGATGTTCATTTTATCTTGAATCAGCATTTGAAGGCTCTTAATATATCCAACATCTGATCTGGTTTGATCAGTGTAGCCGGCATACAGACTTCTGCAGTAACCTCATTACACTATTTAGTTTCCAATGCCTACATCATAAGTGACTTAAACATCTCCGATATACACTGGTCATTCGGAATAGGAAAGTATGGGGTGTCCATTCAGAACTCATTTGAAATGACATCGCTTTTAGCAAGACTCGGTTTCATAAGATAGCTGACTGCAGAAAACAGCAGGTTTACTAGTGCCAAATTAGTTCAAATGTTCTGTTAGTGAGTGGTCACTACCTAAAAATAATATAGTTATGTGACAGTTATCGCCAATTATTTCAAAAAGCAGAATACATCTGTCAACACATTTAGCCTGGTGGTCGCGACAAAGTGTCAGTTCCTCAAAAACTTCCTGGCACTTCAACTCTTCAACGGCCTGCTGACTTCGGGTTTTCAAATGGAGGACAGCTATGTTTAGGTTGGGCTCGAATGCATGTTTTATACGCAGTTGGCACTACTTCTGTGTGTTGGAAATTACGTAGGAAGGTGAGGTTGATCCTCTTAGAGTAAACTGCCTACACTTCTCAGTCATAAAAACGGGATGGATAGAAATATTTCATCTTAGGATTTTCAACCATATCCAGGTTTAGAAGATGGTTATCGTATATTCTATGGGGGATCGCTGGGTTTCCAGCGTCCAAATCAGGCTATTTAACACTTATTTAGGCTAAAAGTCACCGAAGGAATTTAAATCATGCTAGAACTTACTTCTAACATTCATGATTTTGGAGGGAGTAGTATCTACTATTTGGAGATCATCCGTGAACAGGTACGGTATACCATAACTACATGGCAAGATTTCATGTCCTATAACCTATCCAAATAAGATTGGACCAAGAAAAGTACTCAATCTCGCCTAGATTACTAGGTCACTAGTATTCTAGCCGGTCCCAAGCCCGGATAAAGAGGGAGGGTTGGGGCGTGGTGCTAGCAACTCCACCCCCAAAACTTAACCAAATTGCTACAAAAACTTCAACGCACAAATATATTTTAAATTCTAAAAATACAAACAATAACCTTATTTTTCGCTGGAATCGGGGAAGTGAAATGACGCAGGCTGGCGAAAGCCTTCGGGAAGCCAGTCAGCCGATGTGCCTTCTTTCGATGAAAGCAAAAAATAAGGATGGGGACGTGGAACATTCGTACAATGTACGAAACTGGAAAGGCTGCTCAGGTAGCCGCAGAAATGAGGAGATATAAAATAGAAGTGTTGGGAATCTGCGAGAGCAGATGGAACGGATGTGGAAGGTGCCAACTACCAACTGGAGAGACAATAATCTACTCCGGTCACCCAGAGGACGATCACGAGCACACCGAGGGAGTAGCCATCATGATTTCACCAATAGCGGCTAAAGCTCTCTTGCAGTGGGAACCAATCTCCTCCAGGATAATGACAGCCAGGTTCAACTCAAAAGGAAAGAAGGTTACAATCATTCAGTGCTACGCGCCTACAAACGTCTCAGAACAAGAGAAGAAGGAGGATTTCTACAGTCAACTACAAACAGTAATGGACAACGTCCCAAAGAGCGATATCAAAATCCTGATGGATGATATGAAGAGACAGGAAGAGAACTCACCATGGGTCGTGAGGCCCTTGGTGAAATGAACGACAATGGTGAACTCTTCTCAGACTTCTGCGCCTTCAATGATTTGGTGATTGGTGACAGTGTGTTCAAACACAGGGATATACACAAGGCGACATGGATTTCACCGGATGGACCCACCAAAAACCAGATAGACTTCATTTCAATCTCAAGGAAGTGGAGATGGAGCCAACTGGACACAAGATGGAGGAGAGGAGCAGATGTGGGTTCAGACCACTATCTAGTACAAGGGACATTCAGGGTGAAGCCAAAAGCCTCGAGGATACCTGGGGATAGGCCACAATGCAAGTTCAACACTCACAAACTGAAGGACACAACCACAAGGGACATTTTCACTGCAACCGTCAGAGCAAAGCAGGAAACACTACTACGTGACACCACTGAGGAATCATCCGTGGAAGACCATTGGAACTCTCTGAAGGTAATTTTCAACGAAACGTGTTCAACGGTTTTAGGAAGAAAGAAGAAACAAGGCAAGGAATGGCTCACAATGGCCCTTTGGAAGCTAATAGAGGAGAGGAGAATGGTGAAAGAGAAAATGATTCAATGCAAAGATGGACAAGAGAAAGAGACGCTGAGCTCAACTTACACAGCACTGGACAAAGAAGTGAAGAAGAGTGCCAGGAAGGACAAAAGACAATTCTACGACAACCTGGCTACTGAAGCTGAGGAGGCAGCAGGCAAAAGGGACCTGAGGACACTATATCAGATAACCAAGTCTTTATCCAGGAAGAGATCGACACAAGTGAAACCTATAAAAGACAGCCAGGGGAACCCAATTACCAAAGAAGAAAGACAGATTAAACAATGGGCGGATCACTTCAAAGGACTCTTGAACCGACCACCACCTACAACCCGTCCAGAAATACCAACAACAGCACGTACACAACTGCAAGTTGATACCAGTCCTCCAACGAAAGCTGAAGTCATGAATGCAATCAAGCTTCTGAAAGCTGGAAAAGCATCCGGACCAGATGGAATACCCCCGGGAGCACTGAAAGCGGACCCAGAGACGACAGCAGATATCCTGAATCGATTATTGCAAAAGGTCTGGAAGGAGGGAAAGGTGCCTACTGACCGGAGAAAAGGTTACCTCGTGAAACTGCCAAAGAAGGGCGACTTAGGACTCTGCAAGAACTGGTGAGGAGTTATGCTCCTGTCGACGCCAAGTAAAATTCTGAGTCGCATCATCCTGGAGAGAATAAAGGACGCACTGGATGCAGAATTCCGACCAGAACAAGCTGGATTCAGGAAAGGTAAATCATGTTCTGACCAAATTGCAACTCTACGCATTATCATCGGACAAAGCATGGAGTGGCAATCAAACCTCTACCTCAACTTTATAGACTTTGAGAAGGCCTTCGACAGCGTTGACCGCGAAGTAATTTGGAAACTACTCAAGTACTATGGCGTACCCCAAATATTCATCAACCTTATTCAACAGCTGTACGACAACGGCACATGTCAAGTGATCCACAACGGAAAACTCAGTGAGGCATTTCGAGTAAACACAAGAGTCAGGCAAGGGTGCTTATTATCACCAATGATATTCCTAATTGTGGTGGACTGGATTATGCGTCAGACAGTGGGAAACGAGAAGACAGGGATATCCTGGACCGACGTGAAGAACCTAGAAGACCTAGATTTCTCGCGTGGATGATTTGTGTTTGATGTCACACAAAATCGAAGACTTACAAGCGGAAACCGACAAACTGGTCGAAGAAGCAGCAAAGACAGTACTCCAGGTGAACATAGACAAGACGGAGTTTATGAAAATAACCAACCAACCACAACAACAGCAGCAGCAAAATTCAGCGCCAATCACCATCAACGGGAGGGAGTTGAAAGAGGTTACTTCATTCACTTATCTAGGGAGCATTGTCTCAACTACACGGGGAACGGACGATGATGTCAAATCGAGAATCGGGAAGGTGAGAAACACATTCATCAACCTGAAGCCAATCTGGAAATCTTCGTCACTCAGCATCAACAACAAAATTCGGATTTTCAATACAAACGTCAAGTCAGTTTTGCTATACAGATCAGAAACTTGGCGGGTCACCAAGAATATTTTCAAAAGGTTGCAAACTTTTTTCAACAACTGTCTTCGTTCTATACTGAAGATCAGATGGCCGGAAAGAATCACAAACAAGAAATTATGGGAACAAACAAATCAGGAACCAATCGCTCAACAAATATGCAGGAGAAAGTGGAGATGGATTGGACACTCGCTGAGGAGGCCGCTGGGTGACATCGCGCGTCAGGCCATCGCTCGAGTGGAACCCGAAAGGGAAGCGGCGAGTGGGACGTCCAAGGGTGACATGGAGGAGATCGTGTGAAGAGGAACTGAGACAGTATGGATTAACATGTATGCAAGTGTAAAGTACAGCAGAAGACAGAAGCAAGTGGAGGCGTGTAGTTGAAGCCCTATGTTCCACTAGGAACCCAAGGGAACAATAATAATAAGAAAAGTACTCTGTACTACACTGTTAATGATAACACTTAGAGTAGACGAATTATATTTAACTTTAACTATATATTCTCTCTCTGTGATGACATAACCTATTTGACTTGGGCCAGGCAACAAGACTTCTTGTTCTCAATGTGCTAAGGCCCACAACCTCGTTCACGTGAAGGTCCTAACTAGAGATAACTCCTATGTTTACTGTGTGGCTTCCAGTTTTGGCCCTATAAGTCGCCGCTTTCTTGACATGGACCCCCACAATTCGATCGAAAACCTGCCCTTAACGCCACACAACTACTTAGGAGGGAATACAATACTAAAGATGAGTCAAGGATATATTTAGGCAAGGGACTACTGAGAGCTTAGGAGAGCACACCAGCCTAACACAATGCAGTCACTACGCTCTGTCTCGTTCAAGCATGCGATTATCCTCGAAGAAACTTCTATTTCTGCCAGTAAAGAAACAGGAGTATATCACAGGTCAAATGTCTGAATTTTCAGCAAACCCATAATTTTTCCGACCGCCATCTTGCTATTTCTATCAGGTTCGTACTATTCTGTCTATAACATTAATCATCCAGATATTTGAACAGACTCATTTAGCATCGTGCGTCGGTGGCACAGTGGTTAGGACTCTCGCCGACCATGCACATGGTCCGGGGTTCGATCCCCTGCCGGCGCACACCCGATATCTATGGTAGGCCTGAATTTGGGCTAACCGATATCCAAGCTGAAAATTCCATACTTGTACTGAAAATACGGTGTGGAATCAAGCTGTAAATCAAAAATAAAAAAAATAAATAAAAAATCCTCATGAACCCCTTCTAAGCATCAATACATGGCATAGTGCAATGGGGTTCGCAAAAATCTAGTAGTACTTTTCGAGGAACGAAATTTTCAGTCTCACTTCATAAATACATAAGTGTTTCTAGACTAGTTGAGTTATAAGTGGTGTCTTAACTCTTACAACAATGAGTTCTACCAGAGGTCGGGACAAGATGATTTGTCCGTCAATGAATAAGCATCAAACTCTCATGTAAAATAACCGGATGCTTTAGTATCTGGAGGATTTCCAATGTGTCACTAGTTTTTCCTTTTCGAAGAGTCGATAACCTATTAAACATGAGGTCACCTGGTTAGTACGTTCACATCACATTCATTGTCTTGTTACCAAACTGGAGGGTTTCTTTCACATCACATCATAGGCACATTAGAAGCCGTATTCGTGAGAAACTGTGCACTTTATATGAACAAACATTCCATTTAAAAGACAGCCATCGAAATGTTCATGCAAAAGTTCATACCAAACTGCATTTTCATTTTCAACACGTAACGCTTTCCATAAGTTCGGAGAGAGCGTGATTAAGCCAAATGCTATGCATGGAGTGGAATAAGGGGATGGATGACAACACAATCTATTGGCGTGGCGGCATTTAAAACACAGTAATCATAGGTTTATGTCTTGAGTATGCATAAAGGGCCTGGTTATCAATGAAATTCACAATGATAATGCTTTTATACATCAGCATCTGTTACCAAAAGAGATATAACTCTGAGTTTTGTGATCAAGTGGTAACTAAAATTCCTTAGCGAACAGAACTTTAATGGACCTAGAATACCTGCTGGTTCATAAATGAATTTGACATGCACTTAGGTGTGTTTATGTTTGGGAAGTTGCTGATGAATGTAAATGAAGTTCTGAAGGCTCGTGTGAAGTTGCTTTTGAATGCCCTACGACTTTACCAATGGTTATGCATCTCTAACGGCCAAAATCGGTCTCTTTGGAATAGACTGCCATCCGAATCCTCAAAAATTTTGATTTTCAGTGTTGCCATTTACCGAGTTAGTTACTTAGCCTCACATCCTTAAGTACGTGTAGAAAATACAATATTTCGGCAATTTACAAATGTGTTTAGGATGTAAGAGTTAGAGTGAGTTCAAACAAAAGTTCAAAGGTTCAATGTTCACTACAAGGACATGAAACTGTATGTGACTTTATGTTAGCCGCATAGATGCAAAGTTACATAACAGATATGATAAGCCCAGAAAACTGGATGTGCAAATTGAGAGGGACTATATTTCATAGCAGAAAGTGTAATGTTGAATGCAGTCAAAGGAAGTATGTGCGGTTTGTTTATACACTCCGTCCTCAAGGCCACTGCGGATTTAGAAACTTCGTGAACAGGCTGTGATGGGAAAAGATTATTATAAGATCCTTGGGTTAAGCAAGGGAGCACCTGACGATGAGATAAAGAAAGCGTATCGCAAACTTGCCCTAAAATATCATCCAGATAAAAACAAGTCTCCAAACGCTGAAGAAAAATTTAAGGAGATAGCAGAGGCTTATGATGTAGGTGGTTTCAGTTGCTTAGTGATTGCTGTAAGGTCTTATCGGATCCTAAAAAGAAAGAAATATATGACAAACTTGGTGAGGAAGGCTTGAAAGCAGGACCAACGTCAAGTGAAGGTGGACAAGGTTTCACTTACTCCTATCATGGTGATCCACGAGAAACATTCAGAATGTTCTTTGGCACAGATGATCCTTTTTCAGGGATTTTCATGTCTTCTGGTGGAAGACATACTGCTGGTGAACCTATGAACATAGATGACTTATTTGGTGGCTCTCCGTTCGGAGTAAGTTCCTTAAATTTTTTCGTGAGTTCATATTGATGCTAATTGACACTAGTTAGTAAATGTAAAATAAAGTAGTGTAGCAGTTAATTTTGACTGCGTCTTTCGCTCTTTAATTCTGTGACAGTTTCAATCTTTAAATAAAATAGCGATCAAGACTAATATCACTACTTTGGACTTTGTTCTACACAAACTAAGACTATAGTCTAACTTTAGATAGTTCGTTGTTGTATGTTTTGATCATATTAGGTGTTTTGAATTGACTCTTCGTTTAAAACTTGGTAGGCACCTCGAAATTAAGAGTTATATTCAAAGTCAGATTTTTCTACAGGGTACACATACCTGTAATTGCAGCTTCCACAGGTGATGTACGAAAATTCGGAACACGATATATAGGGTACACGAAATTTTGAAGTCACCAAACTTATTAATCTAGTTATTTATAGTCTGAATAATTCGGAAATCTGGTTAACTTTGTTTCTTGTGTTTCTTGGTTACATATTGCTTAGCCATCTGGGTTCATTATCGAAATCTTCCATGCTATATCCAATCATTTCTACATACCATATGTGCGGAAATTTTTATCCATCACATTTACATAATATTTTGTGTCGCATTATTGTCAGTTTCTTTACATGTCACTATTTCCATTTACATATTTGTGCGAAGTTCGACATAAATCGGTCAATTATCTAGGACTAGAGTGCAAACCCTTACTTGTAGAACCCGGTATTTGCATATCAGAGTAAGGGTGTAAGTAATCTGCAATACCTTTAGTAGGTGGGATACAATGCTTACATAACCACTTATCAGGTTTATAACTTCAGGTATCGTCTACAGAATATTGGTTAAACGAAAAGGATTTTTTCTAGCTGCTTCACTTTTGAGGTGCACAGTCTTATTCACATTTTGGAAAAAGGCAGTGGCACTGAAATTGCTCAGTCAATATACATATGAAAGTTCTCAAAAGTGTTTCATTCAGCAAAGAAAATCGGGATGAATTAAAAGAGGTAGACTTTCAGGATGTCTAGATTTTGCCTTCTAGAGGCTAAATGACCTAACTGGTGAAAAATGTCTATCAGCAAGTGACATTGTTTTTGTCTTTCGTCAACAAAGCTGGTTAATTTTCACATATATGTTTCCGCCTACTACGTCCACTAAAATAGGCTTCACAGAAGCATGTGAAAGAATAAATGCATGCTGAGGTGGACATGACCGGGATTTTATCCTTCGTACATTGCGAATCATGCTCCCAGTCGAGAATAAATCTAAGTCTAGGTTAGACGGAGTGTTAAAATTACAAGGAATTGCCAATGCTTGGTACAGAAAGAAGTCACGCTGGAAAACACTGATCTTCCGGGGAGACTCCGAAATGTACAGATTACGTTAAATAACAGCGGTGATAACATTGGGTTTCTAAAGAGAGACCTAATTCTAAAGATTTAAAGCGAATAGCTCTGGTTGCTCCAACAGTGTATATAATACTGGTGAGTCAATACCTAAAGAGGAGAATAGTTCTAAATTTGTACCAAAATTTAGGTCCGATAGCTATCCACGCTTTCCATTTACAAAAATGCAACAACTACGTCAACAGTTGATGTTCATCAGTTAATTTACTTTCTGTAATTTATCTAGGCTACCTAACAAACATTTGATGTCACTAATGATTTACACCATGCTTGTCTTAATCTCAGGCTGGCACATGAAATATCTGTCCAGGGTAAGTTCAAACAAACAATAGCTGTGGCTACATAGGCACTGTCTCAGTGATTAACAGTATTGAATAACACTCATTGTCATTCCGATATTTGAAGTTTAAATTCGATAGCCAGAATTAGAAGTAGTTGGCTCCTGTTTATTGCGTAATAACTCTGAGGTGGCTGATTTATAGGTTAACGTTCAACTAAACGTAGGAGTGCATCATTCCTACTAACCACACTTCCTAACTCACTCAAAATATGGAAGAGTAATAGGGGAATGCGATAGAAAAGAACTGAACGAATACCGTTGAAGCTTTTGAGAGTTTGGTATTTGGAGTGAGTACATCTTGACGAGTTTGAATGATCTTATCAAGAGATCCAGCAGTTGGTTTTCAGCTATTTTACGTAATTTACGTCTACTTACACGATACAGATCTACGCTCACGAATTCCGAAATACGTGAGATTCCGAGTACACATGATGGTCTGCAAATGGTGCATCAGTCTAGAGACTCAAATGCGTATTACATGGCTTTTAAGTATGGGGAATAGACATAGGTGTAGTAGAGGACTCTACTCGAACTCATGCAGCCAGGTAAGAGCTTACGGCGAGTTGTCATCTGAAGTGGTGACAACTAGTGGTGTCCGTCAGGGATGCGCACTTTCCCCATTTCTATTCAATTTCATCATAGATGTACTAATGGACTTAACCCTAAGTGATTTCAGCGACTCAGGGATTGGCTTGTTACCAGGGAATAATCTCGTTGACTTAGAATATGCAGATGATATAGTCCTCCCTCTTAGGTGAAGACGCTGACAAAATGCAGAGTCTTCTGAACACCTTGAGCAGCAATCTTCGAATGTTTGGCATGTGATTCGCTCCTGTTAAGTGTAAGATGACGCTACAGGACTGGACTACATTGACTCCTAGCTTAAAGATAGAGAATGAAGTGGTAGAGCGCGTTGACTACTTCACTTAATTTGGAAGTTGAATCAACCCCAGCGGGTTGATCGCTGACGAAATCTCCGCACGGACACAGAAGGCTCGTTTCGCACATGTTAGTTTGCGCCATCTCTGGCGTAGACGTAATATCCGGCTGCTTATCGATCAAAGGACGTGTGTATTCCCCAGCAGTCCGCTCCGCCCTCCTTTATGGCTAGCTGTGAGACATGGCCATTAAGAGTGGAAGACATGAAAAGGCTAGCTGTCTTTGATCAAAGGCGCCGGCGTACTATCTCCCGTGTGAAGTGGTATAATAAGGTGAGCAATATTGAGGTTAGGCATCGGTCGAGTGCTAGGTAAGGAGGGGGAATCAATAGGTGAGGCTGTGAAATTACATCGACTGAGATGGTTAGAACATGTGTTACATATGCCTAGCTGTCGCCTTCCTCGACGAGCAATGTTAGCTGACATAGGACCAAGTTGAAAAAGAACCAGTGGTGGTCAAACCAAAACATGGCTACATCATTCAATGAAATCCACGGCAGTAAGTTTAAGCCGACCACGTAGGGAGGTGTAGACTTCCAGGTTGGGATCCTCGGGATGGTAAACACCAATGGCTGGAGACAATTGGTGATATGGCTCAAAATTGTTCTCAATGGCGCAGATGCATCCACTCCTTGTGACTTATATCTAATAAAACTATATTGTTCTTCGATATTACTATTCTTTCCACCTTATATGTCCGTTTACTGTCCCTGTTTTGAATCTCGTTTTACTTTCTTCTCTTGCTTTGTGTGCTACATGAAGTGTGGCAACTCGAACTGTTGCACATCTGTGCAAAGTTCTACATTGAAACCAGTCAGTCAGGAGACTATATTATATTTACGACATTTTTTGGAATTATCAAGATTTCATTATTGAATTTGTTTCTGGTTTGAATTATCATCAGGGCTTGGCAATTTCGGTCAAATCAGCGACTTTGTTTGATTTCCTTAGAAGGATATGAATTTATGTAATTTAGTGTTTACAGTTCCAAGAATTTGTTTCCGTTAAAAAGTTGAATAACCTGTCATTGGTGATCGACGATAAACTCATTTCTTATAATTAATGTAGGTCGTCATAATCATAGTAAAGAAAATTCAAAGATTAATACACAGAAGCTTATTAGTGTTATATTTTTTAAAGTTAACGTCTTTCAGAATCAATAAAATTAGTAAAATTATTCTAGTAGTACACCTGTGAGGAAGTAATTGTAGAATATATCCATATTAGTTAAGAGCCCGTCTGTACTTCTTTAATTCGTTAATATACTAGGAGTGTACATCCCTTGAAAGTTTATTCAGTTGTACTGTCACTTCACGTGTTCTATGCATAGGTAGTTATATATTGAATTCTCACATCTAATTCATGTTCGTATGTTTTTTTATGCCTTTGTGCGTTGAAGTTTCCCATGCTTATCTTAAAACTGCAGATGAACTGCAGTGCTATGGTATTCAGTAATCTTGGGTTACGTGGAAATGGTATTAGCCTCACTTTTCAATAATCTAAAGTATTTTAGCCTTCTGGAGAAATGTTCTTCCTGTAGCATTTATAAGCTACTTTTAATATATTATTTTGCCAGTGAAGTACTATAGAAGTATGCCAACTGTTGTTTTTTTGAGAATGTGGGGTTTCTTTTCTATTTTTCACATGTTTCTATTTCCTCCTAATTACTATCATTCTTACTGTTCTTTTCATTTTGAATTCTATAACCATCTTGACGTCAAGGTGACTTCATTCGGTAATCTAATCACTCGTATATAATAAATACGTCCTAATAGTTTTGTTTCTTCACCTCAGTTGTTCAGTAATGAAGACAAAAAGTTTAAAATAATAATTGACACTTCTTGCATGCTTCACACGCTCTTCATATGATACTTTTCAAAGGTTCCATTTCTCTTTAAGTCGTTAGAAAACTTCAAGGCATGAGAGGTCATTATTTTTAACATTTTCTTTCATATTTAAGGAGAGTAATTAGGGGTATATTTTCAGGGTATCTTGTAATAAGGACTGTAAAATTGAGGTTGTCGAAATTAAAATTTTAAAAAAATTTATTATTTAAAATGGATTGTGAAAGAATGAAGTAAAAGTATAAAGATTCCTTGACAAATTCTACGTAGTTCACTTTTTTTTCTTGTTTTTTTTCCCATTAGCACTTGTTTGAAGGTGGAAATATACATGCAAACGTTGGTCGAAGGCCTCAACAGGATCTCCCTGTATATCACGATTTGTCTGTTTCTCTCCAAGATGTATTGCATGGAACAACCAAGAAAATTCGCATTACAAGAGCTCGTTTGAATCCTGATCGACAGACAACTCGTCAAGAGGATAAGACAGTCGAAATTGAAGTCAAGAAAGGTTGGAAAGCTGGTACCAAGATTACATTTCCTCGTGAGGGTGATGAAAGTGTTAGGGGCAACATCCCTGCAGACGTAGTTTTTGTCGTTAAGGATCGGACTCATAAACATTTCAAACGTGAAGGCAATGATGTACGTTATATCGCCAAAATTAGTTTAAAACAAGCACTTTGTGGTGGTACAATTCAAATACCGACAATTGATGAAGGTCATTTTAATATGACATTGAATGGAATTACAAAGCCCGGAACAATCCGCCGTGTTGCGGGCCAAGGTCTTCCGTTTTCGAAAGAGCCCAGCCGTTTAGGTGACATGATAGTGGAGTTCCAAGTCATCTTCCCAGATAGTCTGTCAACCACGCAAAAAGCTCAGTTGTCCTCACTGCTACCGTAATAATCATGCAAATTAACCAAGTGAATTATGTTAAACAACAATCTTGATTTTTCCGAGGATTTACTTTCTTGATATTAAAAATGTACATATCGGGGTTTTCTAAATGACGCACTGCCGTTCGTATGTTTCTGCCATTAGCTTTCAAAATCTAATAAAGGAAATAATATAATATTTTATCATAATGGTTAGATGATTTTTAGTGTGAATTCTTTTCAGTATTGTGATAATATTGATATCATTTTGCTAGATGGTGTAGGTGAAAAATTGTGACGATTACATTTTCACCTTAAACTGGGATTTTTTCATGAAAACATGGGCTTTCTTGGTTGTAGCCCTCTCAGTCAGTCTAACGATTCGGAGGTTTATTTAGGGCAACAAAGAGTAAATACTGTTATTGTTTATTATTTGTTTTCAGCTTATTTGGAACACAGGTAAGACCCATGTGACAGTTGTCGACTGGTTTCATCATATGTGCTACTCATCATCACTATCAATTGTTTACGAATGGAGTTAGTACCTTGTGTGTTATCAGGATGTGTGGTTCGAAGTTCCCAGGTAGACTGTGTTAAAGCTTTCCAGTATACCATCGTACGAAAGGTTAACAAAAAGTAGAGGGACAGCATGTCGCTGACCTACATGCATGTTTATCACTATCACTGTTCCCTTCGGTCCCGAGTAGAATATACGGCTTCAACGGCACATCTCCACTTTGTTCTATTTCTGTGGTCCTCTTTAGCTGGTTGGCTCCACAATCGCTCATAAGCTCTCATCTCGTCATGATTTCTTCCATGTCACCCTCGGAGTGACGCCCAACTTGTCCGTTTCCCGTCCGGTTCCCAATCTAGCGAAGGCCTGGCGTGTGATGCCACCCGACGGTCTCCTCAGCGTGTGTCCGACCCACCTGCATTTTCTTCGGGATATTTGTTGAGCAAGAGGTTCTTGGTTGGTCAGTTCTCAGACTTTCTTGTTGCTAATTCTTCCTGGCCAACCATCTGATCTTCAGTATGGAGCCAGCGAAGCGGGCAGCTGTTGATAGACGTCTGCAGTAACCTGTTGAGAAGGCTTCTCGTGACGCATTCGTCAAGTTCCTCACCCATATAGAGGAAATGACTGAAGATTGGTGTTTAAATTCCGAATCAGGTGGATGACATTTTCACAGTGTTAAAATAGAATATATCTCTAGCTTCTTGACACATATAAAGTCACTTGTAGAGGGAATAAAATTCACATTTGAATCGGAAAATAAACAAAGAGAACTAGCTATGTTAGATTGTAAAATAAAAACGAATAGAAGGTAAACTGCACACTAGCGTTTATGAAAAAACCAACTCATTCTAACAGATATTTAGACTTTAATTCATGTCATCCGTTAACTGTTAACGCAGGCTTAGTTAAGTGTCTAACAAACCGATCAGTAGCACTAAGTAACAGAATAAAAAACCTAAATGATGAAATAAAACATAAGAGAAGCATTGGCATCAAATAACTATCCTATAAAATTCATTAGGAAGATCAGAAAAGGCCAAAATAAAAATAATTGTGAAACTAGTAATGATAAAATAAATAAGAGAGAATATAAAATATCTACTGTTATACCATATAAGGAGGGGACATCTGAGACCCTACATAGGATTCTGAATAAAGCATTAATTAGGGTAGCATTTAAACCTACAAACTCACTTAGAGACAAGCTTTGTAGGCTAAAAGACCCGGTGGACCCAATTAGACAAAATAATATAATTTACAAAATACTTTGCAATGACTGTCTAGATGCATATCAATGAAATGAAAAAAACAGGAATTTTACTCAACACCCATTTGCAATTGAATACAACTGGCGACAAGTCAAACCTATTGTGTTGCTGCTAACGATACTGTGTGGCTGCATAAACCTCGGTGGTAGGTGGAGTGGTGTGCGTACCTGTGACTGACCGATTGGTTTCAATTTAGAACTTTGCACAGGTGTACACCAGTTCGAGTTGCCACTCTCCCTCCTCCCACGTAGCACACAAAGCAAGCGAAGAGAGACTCAACAGAGTTAGCTATAATAAACACAAGTGTGAATGATGGGAAAAGAATAGTAATATGGCAGAAGAATAGAGTTTTATTCTATGTAACAAATCACAAGTACTGAATGTATCGATGCCATCCATTGGTAACGACGATTTTGAGCAAGCCATATCACCACCGATCGCCTACAGCCTCCACTGGTTCTTGCCATCTTGAGGACCATAATCAGCCAGAGTCTTCACCTACCTATGTTGCTGTCTGACTGCCTGGTTTAAACTAACTGTTGTCACAGATTTGATTGACTGATGAAGCCGTGTTTTCGTTTGACCACCACATGCTAGCTAACTCATTTCCAACCTGATCCATCCTGTCAGCAAAGCTAACATTGTCCGTCGGTCGAGGAAGACGATGGATGGCTTCGTCACTAACCGGTCCACCAAGGCGAATGCAACTCCTCCCCATATACAACTATTTCACTTTCTATCCTTGAACTAGAAGCCGTTATGTGTACCAGCTCTGTTGAATTATGTTACATCTGTGAATAATGAACTGCGCATGGATGATACCCAGGATTTTCACCTCATTTTATAATTGTCTTCACCTGAAATGACGATATCACCTCACTAAATCTTGTTAGTAAGTCATTTTCTAGTGAGGTAATAATCTATATAAAAGTTGCTAAATATATCTAACTGACTTATGAGAAAGTTCATGAAGAGAATTTTCCTGCTTTTTGATTTAGTTTTGTTCTCTGTGGAGCTGGTCGATTTCATTGCAAAGCTTTCCTTGTCCACCTTCTAGACATCTTCACATCAAGTTTTTTGTATGAAATAAACTTATCTGAATTCTCTGTGACTGATGATATAATTGTATGTCTTGACAACTATTGTTGGGATTGGTTGTTAATTTACATATCTATTGATCATACTAGAGCCTGCGCTGAAGATGTTGCCTAGATGGGGAGTAACGAAAGCTTCGCAGTCTCATATCAACCAGCCCTTCAGAGAGAACACAACTAAGTGAAAACCATCCACCTGAGCTACAAATCTTCGCTATTGTTTCAGAAGTTTATACTTAAGTATCACTAGTTACCTTTGAGCGGTTATATTCCAGTAGTTTCCAAGTATACCGGAATTGACGAAATACAATAAATCAACGGCAGTAGTAACGTAGTCATCTGTAGCTGTAATTGCTTATTTCTTCTCAAAAACTCGTGTCTTGAGTATTTAACTATGGTTTAATACTGAAATTTAACGTCATTTTCCTCGTATGCACTATTTCTTGCCAATTATATAGTAATATCCATCACTTATCTGGTTCGAATCAAGTCAAAATATCCAATTTGTTGAGTCGTTTGTTTTATAGCATCAAACCTGATGGATAAGTCACAGAATCAGTTAATTTCTGCGTATTCGTTTATCTCAAAATAGTTTTCTTTTTTCAGCCTATCGCCTGTATAATGAATTGAAAGTAAGTAAAAGTCAGGTTACAGCTGTGGGATCAAGTGAAAATGGAGCTATATGCAAGCAGAGATAGATAAAATTATCATTATTACGTGTTGGTTTGCAGCAGGGATTTGATTGGTAATAAGTTTGATCACGTGTTGCCATTAGGTGTTAGAGAACCATTGGAAAGCAAGTCGGGAGTACTGGACAGCCCTACTTTTTCCGCCTAGTTTGGGACTCTTTATCAGTACGCACCCATTGGGGTTCGAACTTCACGAGCTCGACTTGTAACCGCAAGGCCCTGGGTTCGAACCCCAGGGGGCGGATACTCCCGAAGATTCCCAAACGAGGATGAAACAGCTGTCCAGTACTTCCTATTTGTTTCGCAGTGGTTCTTTAACTGATGTCAACTCACGATCAAACCTGTGTACTGATCATTAAAATATGTTATTATTTATTATTGTTCCCTTGGGTTCCTAGTGGAACATAGGGCTTCAACTGCACGTCTCCACTTGCTTCTGTCTTCTGCTGTTCTTTTCACTTGCGTCCATGTTATTCCATACTGTTTTAGTTCCTCCTCACACGATCTCCTCCATGTCACCCTTGGACGTCCCACTCGCCGCTTCCCTTTCGGGTTCCACTCGAGGGCTTGACGCGCGATGTCACTCAACGGCCTCCTCAGCGAGTGTCCAATCCATCTCCACTTCCTCCTGCATATTTGTTGGGCGATTGGTTCCTGTTTCGTTTGTTCCCATAGCTTCTTGTTTGTGATTCTTTCTGGCCATCTAATCTTCAGTATGGAGCGAAGACAGTTGTTATCATCATGCAAATATGGAATAACAGTCAAATTAATTATTAAGGATGCCTCTGTTTACTGTTATGGTAAATGTAAGAGGAGACGTAAAGAAACGATCCTCTTTGAGTCACTAACTTCATCGGTTAAATTATCTGGTTCTTATTTTGTTTTAATGTTGAATTTGCTGGATGAATCATACCTGCTAGCTATCAGAATGATTTATAAATGCTTAAACAACAGAAAAATAACTCGGCGTAGGTCTTGCCAGTACTATTACCAGCATAATTCTGTCTTTTCAATAAATACATCTTAATTTGTAATTAGTAGTTTTCTTTGAGCTGGTTGGTTTGGGTGCGGAGCTGTCGTCGTCCTTCTGGACATTTTCAGTGTAAATTTAACATAAACTGAACTGATTTAAATTCTCTTTTAGTGATAGAATTGCGTCTCCCGGTAACCATCTTTACATCCGTATTGATCATTTTTCATTGACTTGGATTTCGAACTTTCTCATCACATGATTTACTTTTTATTAGTTGGTATATTTCGTCTATATCAACGTGTTTGTTAATCGCATATTCGCTTGAGTACCAGACTTCTAGGAATTCCCTGGCACTTTTGGTGTTTCCTCTGTCTAAGATTTTGACGTTGTCCCAATCAAACTGATGTCCATAATTGTCTACATGCATTGATATGAAATATATAAATATATATATATATATATAGCTGGATCTTATTTCTGTTGGATCTTTCGGTTCGCACAATATCGAATGAAGTAATCGGGCTGCCTTGTGTGCTATATCTGCTTCAATTCACTAGAACTTTCACGAATTTCATTTATTTCATGAAAAATCCCCATTCGAACATTAATAGACGGAAGACCAGTAGTTCAGGGAAGAGTCTCTTTTTGGCGAATTCATTTTCTTAGCTGTACAATCGCAAATATACATGGCTGTTTTGTATGTGTTTGTACATTAAATTTGCCAAACGAAAATGCATTTAGTAAGTTCCGATGAATTGGGTGTTGATATAAGAGGATAGTAGTAACAAAAGTGATGAGTTGTCACAAACAGTTGTTAAAGAAGAGTTGCGCAATAACATGAATAGTTTGATGAAAGAGTTGTGCTCAGGGTGTACATGGAATCAAAATAACATACGGAATTACGCAGGAGTTTTAAGTAGTTAGAAAAATAGGCATGCAAACAAAAGTTGAGTCAAATCAACGGAATTGTTACCATGATAGTAGAAGTAGTTGGATAATTTTCTTTTGTATGCATAGCTCTGGTTCTTCCCACTGAATGGCTAGGGCTTCTGCAATGCAAAGAGGATGGAGACGTATTGTCTTTTTTAGGTTGTTCTTCACTTTGTAGATTACTTTGAAGGAGGCGTTTGTTGAGATGGAATGACCAGTGTTGACGAGATGTTCGATAATTGCACTCCTTGTACAGCCACTACTTCCTTTCTGCAGCCACGCTGGTTAGTGTTCTTTGACCCTTTTTAACAGGATGCGAGTCGACCGATATACCTGGCACCACAGCAACAATTGAACTGATATGTACACATAGAAGTGGTCAGGGGGGATCTTGTCCTTTGGGATTCTGAAAATCAGTGGACGACTGGAGAAGACTACTCTCAATGTTGCCGCAAAGAAAGTTCTTAAAGAAGTGGAAATTCTCCTCCTAAGGACATCAATGAATAGGTCACCTTTGAAGTCGAGGTTCATATAAAGTATCTTTCTGGCACGGATGGCGTCTCTTGCTTTTGGATTTTCTGTTTGATGTTATTGTCTATGAGTCTTGGTGGATAACCGTTTTGTATGAAGATTTCTTTCAGGAAGTGTAGTTCTTTTTCTAGGGTATCAGAGCTGCAGATGTGTCGGACGCGAATAGCAAGAGATCTAATTAGGTTTCTTCTTCGACTGATTGGTACCCAGCTGTAGAAGCTTGTCAGTTGGCCGTTCCATGTGAGTTTCCTATGAATGGGCTTTCTCAAAGTTCCATCAGCTCTCCTTGTAAGTTCAACACCAGGAAAAAGAATTTTAGATTCGTTTTCAGTTTCAAGAGTGAACTTTGTAACTGAACGGCATTTGTTGAATATTTGAAGTAACTGATTAAGATCGTGACCATAATAACAGATAATAAAGATGTCGTCCACATATCTAGAATGCAATTGAAAATTATCAGTAGTTGATTTGAGTGGGCCTTTCTCGAGGTTTGCCATGAAGCAGTCTGCTAGCAATGGGCCCGGTGGAGATCCCATTGCGATCCCAACTTGTTGTCTGTAAATAACATCGTTGAATGTGAATTGTACATTGAGTGTACATCTCAGTAGTAGTTCTTTTAAACAAGTCGTCGGTAATCCGATGTTCAGATGATTTTCATCTATATATTGACAAATGTGACAGACAGTTTCTGTGAGTGGAACATTGGTAAATAGTGACTCAATGTTGAGAGAGAGCGTGTTTTTGTTCTTTAAATTGTTATCTTTAATATAATCGACGAACTGGAAGGTGTCACGAAGCGAATAGTGGCACATCTGTTTTCGTACAGGTTCTAAAATGTCAGCTAGCCATTTCGCTATTGAATGGTACGGGGAACCTGACATATCCAAAATTGGACGCAGTGGGAGGTTGGCTTTATGTATCTTTGGTAAGCCGTATAGTCTTGGTATTATTGATCCTGTCGGTCGGATCTGATCATAGACTTCATGACTGATTAACTTTTCGGTTTGCATTCTTTTAAGGACATCGGTGAGTTGTTTTTCAATCTGTTCTGTTTTATTTCTTTCATTGGGTGGTTGCGAGAATTTTGTTTTATCTGACAAAATGTTGTTCATTTTCTCTATATAGTCTTTCCTGTCCATAAGGACTATGCCAGCTCCTTTATCTGGACGGGTTATTAGAAGTTCTTTGTTTTGTCTCAGTTGATTTAATTCTTCTTTATGTTGCCTTGTTAGGTGGTTGTAGACTTTTGGTTTTGCATTCAGATATTGGTTACAACAATCGATTATTGTTGATTCGAATCGCTGCAGTTCTTGTTCAGAGACTGGAGTTAAATCATTTGTTTGGGTAATTAAGTTTTCAAACTGTACATGAGTATGGAGTCTGTTGGCATTTAGGTTGACGTCGCAAAATTTTGGACCCGTGGATAGAGCTTCTAACTGCAAGTTGGATAAAACAACTGAAGAGTAGTTAAATACAAATTTTGAAGAGTCATCAGGAGACTTTTTGTGTGTTTTAATAGATTTGAGGCTTTTCGTGAATTGGGATATGGTAGACTGTGACCGTTCCTCAGTGAATGTATTGACGTATTCTGTAAACCTCTGCTCCAATTTTACTCCTTGTGATTTTACCTGTTGTCAGATTATCATGCACCTAAAAGGGGGAGATGGGATCGTGAAACACCAATCTCTCTCTCTCTCTGATGCTGATTTTAGTAGATCAAAAGGTAATTTGAGCAAAGAATATTCTTTTCGACAATTTCCTCTTCCGTCTCTACAGCTAATATATATATATATATATAATTCTAGAATAGCTGTCATTAACAATATTGGTGGTTTTTAAATAATTTCTCGGACAAATTAAGGATCACTGATCGGTCGGTCGGTCGGTCGGTCGGTTTTCGACATAGAACTTTGCACATATGTGCGGCAGTTCAAGTCGCCACAATCTATGTAGCACGCAAAGCAAGAGAAGGAAGTAGAAGAAGTGCATAATGGAGATAGTAAACAGAGGTGTGAGACAAAGGAATAGTAATAACGGAGAACAAAAGTTTAATTGGAAATCATAAGTCACAAGGAGTGGATGCATCTGCGCCACTGAGAACGATTTTGAGCCATGTCACCAATTGTTTCCAACCATTGGTTTTTACCATCCCGAGGGCCCCAACCAGGAAGTCTACATCTTCCTACGTGGCTTAGATTAACTGTTGTGGATTTCATTGATTGGTGCCATGTTTTGGTTTGACCGCCGCTAGCTCTTTTCCAGCCTGACCCTATATCAGCTAACATTGCCCGTCGAGGAAGGCGATGACTAGGCATACGTAGTACATGTCCTAACCATCTCAGTCGAAGTAATTTCACAGTCTCGTCGATTGATTTCCCCGCCTTACCTAGCACTCGACGCCTAACCTCAATATTGCTCACCTTATTATACCACTTCACACGGGAGATAGAACGCAGACACCTATGATCGAAGACAGCTAATCTTTTCATGTCTTCTGCTCTCAATGGCCAGGTCTCACAGCCATAAAGGAGGACGGAGCGGACTGTTGAGCAGTACACACGCCCTTTGGTCGATAGTCGGATATCGCGTCTACGCCAGAGACGGCGAAAACTGGCGAATGCGAACCTAGCCCTCTGTATTCGTGCTGAAATTTCGTCTGAGATCAACCCGTTGGGGCTGATGGTACTTCCCAAGTAAGTGAAGCGGTCAACGTGTTCTACCACTTCACTTCCTATTTCTAATCTAGGGGTCGATGAAGTCCAATCCTGCAGCATCATCTTACATTTTATAGGGGCGAATCGCATGCCAAACATGCGGAGATTGTTGCTCAGGGTGTTCAGTAGACTCTGCATTTTGTCAGAGTCCTCGCCTAGAAGGACTATATCGTCCGCATATTCTAAGTCAACGAGATTCTTCCCTGGTAGCAAGTCAATCCCTGAGTCGCTGAAGTGAGTTAGGGTTAAGTCCATTAGTACATCTATGATGAAATTGAATAGGAATGGGGATAATGGGCATCCTTGACGGACACCACTAGTCGTCACCACTTCAGATGACAACTCGCCATAAGCCCTCACCTGGCTGCATGAGTACGAGTAGAGTGCCTTAATCAGTGCAATGTATTTTCTTGGCATTCCCTTTACAGCCAAGCATCGCCAGAGAACCTCCCGGTCGACAGAATCGAATGCCGCCTTTAGGTCAAGAAATATAATGATTGTCGGACGCCGGTAGGAATGCCTATGTTCTAGAATCTGTCGAAGGGTGAAGATGTGATCAATACACCCTCTACCTGGCCTAAAACCTGCCTGGTTTTCTCGTGTTTGTGTCTCCCGAGCACCACTTAGTCTACGCAGTATTATTGAGCCTAGGATTTTAGATACTATATTAGTCAAGCTAATCCCTCTGTGATTATCACAAGACGACTTGTCCCCCTTCTTGTATATCGGGATGATCAGTGACTTACACCAACCCGATGGGACTTCCTCTGATTCCCAGACGCTGCCTAGAACCTCCGTTAACGCAGACAGTAAACTGACGCCTCCGTACTTAAATATCTCTGGAGTCAATCCATCAGGTCCCGCTGCTTTGTCTAGCTTCAGATTGGTGACAGCTTTAGTAACCTCGGTTAAGGACGGAGGACCTGTGTCTATCTCCCATTCAGGGAGGTGTTGGATGTCTGGTAGGTTAAGTGTGGCTGTGGGCCAATTAAACTGCTCCTCATAGTGTTCTTTCCAGCGTTCTAGTCGTCTATCCTGGGAGCTAATTATGGTGCCATTTTTCTCGGAGATTGTTTCGCTTATCATTTGTTTTTTACCACCTGTTTCCCTGATAAGCCTGAATAGTTGTCTGGTGTTGCCTATCGCCGATGCTTTTTCCATCTCTTTCGCCTTTGTCAACCACCACTGTTCACGGTCCTTGCGGAGACTTTTCGTAAGTTTCCTCTTGTGCAGCTTTCGCTCCTCATTGAATTCGGAGCTCGCCGGGATAAGTCTTCTAGCATCTATCAGTTCGGATGAGGCAGTCGAAATCCAATGGGTTTTACTCACCTTTGGATTTACCTTATTCACAGCTTTTACAGCTGTATCTATGGCTGACTGAATATTCTTCCAGGCTTCTTCAGGGTGAGCGCAGCTGTCGAACTCAGATATGTGTTTAGCTAGTTCTTCCTCAAATAGGGACTTCGTTCCCTGGTCGAGCTGGGGACGTGATGGGTTTACCGCCAGCTGTTTCCTACGTCCGTTCAGTCGTAAGCACACACGAGCGCGGACCAGTGCGTGATCGGTATCTACACACGTGTTCCAGAAGGAGCGACAATCTCCTACCGACCCACGCCAACGATAGCTTATTGCTATGTGGTCTATTTGTGTCCAGCGTTGATTTGATGATGGGGGTCGCCAGGTCAAACAGTGTCTCTCCTTGTGTTTGAAGTTAGTGCTTACAAGATACAAATGATTATCTGAACAGAACTGTAGGAGACGGTCACCGTTGTCGGTTCGCTGGCACGGAATTCCGTATGTGCCACCAACATTCTCAGATTGACACAATTTCCCTACTTGAGCATTAAAGTCACCAGCTAAAACGACTATATCTGAGCGTCTAGCCTTTCGCAGCAAACTAGACAGCTTTTGGTAGAACTCATCCTTCGTTTCATCCGAACTGCAGTCAGTGGGGGAGGATCACTGAAACTTTGATTGATGGCCAATGTAAGGAAAGCGTCTGAACTAACCAACTTCTTTTGGAT
Organism: Trichobilharzia szidati; assembly: GCA_944472155.2. Taxonomy (NCBI): domain Eukaryota; kingdom Metazoa; phylum Platyhelminthes; class Trematoda; order Strigeidida; family Schistosomatidae; genus Trichobilharzia; species Trichobilharzia szidati. The sequence goes on from OX235279.1 coordinate 40,623,729, forward strand.
ACATAGGTTGGGCTTCTTGGTGTGGATTCCAACAGCCTCAATAATATGTAATAGATGAACTGACTTGAAAGCCTTGTTTTGCAACAATTTTGTGTTCTGTATCCACGAGATGAGATAGTATAGAGTTGTGAATGGACCTTTTCTGTCTCTTACTTAACCACTATGCAGAATTGTATTCGGAAATCCGGCGATAAACATACCTAATTGTACGGCCTATGTAACTGGCTTCACAGGAGCAGTCAAATTGATAGAAACGCATAAAAAAAGGCGAAAATTGGTATTTTATCTTCAACGCCCGAACGGAAGATAGGGATGACTTTGAAGAGAAAGCATACTTCGGCGGCATTGAATACTCTTCGTTTTACCGCAATCCTTAGGCGTCGTGTTAATATCTCACGGATATTATCACCGAAAAACTGAAGCTGTAAGATCAGTTAACTTGTAGACCTTCTCACTAACTAATTTTATTTGAAAGGTTTCATCGAATCCAAGAAACATTGAATACTTATTTATTTTTACCTGCTTATTATTGGATGGAACTGAGAGGTCTGACAGGATCTTTGTAGCGGTAAATCATTCCCCAAAATTACTAGCCCACCACTAAATGTTGGGTACTGATCTGCACTGTTTAAGTCTTCAAGCTGAGGGCTCGTGGTGAAGCATTCACGTCATTTGGCACACAGTCGTGTTATGTTTGTTCATTCGTGCACTATCCCACGCTAGTCAAGCAATCTTCCTGGCGTTATGATTTTGATCCCGAAATATATTTTGTATTTTGGACGATCAATTTGGTGTTTTGATTTGCTTTTGGTCTGCGCAGAACAAGTACTGTAGGAGTTGTGAGTACAAAAACTTGCGTTGGTATACATCGTAATTTGTGTAAACGTCAGCACTCCTTCAACTCTTAAATACGTGTCGCGTTTTACCTAATAGTTTCAATTCTGAAACCAGATAGAACTAAGGTTACTGACGGTTGTAGAGCTTCAAGTGAATTAAAAAGCAATTCAACTACGTGTATTGGTTCATAACGAAATACCCGTCGGTTGGTACACGTATATAAGGTTTTGATACTCTATGTCATCCTGCTTCGAATAGAGGATGTTCGTGCAGCTTAGTGCAAGTGAAATGCGGAAATTTCAGAAGAATATGAGAAAAACAGCAGCACTTTCCCCCGACACCCCTAAAAAATGTTGGCGTCGTCACCGCAATTAATTAGGATGAAAATGACAGGTTAACGTTTATCCGAAATTGTACACTTAACACTTGTGAACACAAAATTAGTCTGTTAAACTGACAATGCTTGTAAGAGATGTCTACACTGAACAACCTTTCACCACATAATCTTCAATCAGGCACCATCACTTTTTCGATATTAATAATGCAGGGGGAACTCTCCGAACTTCTATGTAATTTGCATAATAATTTGAAGGCGAAAAGAAAGTAACAATAATGATGGTAATTATAATAGTAAGTTGAGTATTTAAACACGAGTGTAACCATTATCGTTAGTACGACATACTTTGTTCCTTATACGTTATTTGAGTATTCCTCAAAATGTGCAGATAACTCTACGTCACGGATTCCAGTAACTTGTCCATTTTATCATTAGTGGGAAAATTCTGAGTGAACTTCAGCGTCAAAACTCTGCTTATTATTTTGCAGAGGCTTTTATTTTAGTTTTACGTTATTTTACATACTTCCTGATTGATTTATCAGGGCAATTTCCAAGTTTTAAAGATTCTCTAATATACATCACTTGCTGTCTTAGATTTTCTTTGGTACTATTTAGTTTTTGTACCAGTCATATTTCTGCTGACTTAGGGTGGGATGATCCGAAATCCAAACGTCGGTTCGAAAGTGTTGGTTTTCTGTAAACACTCGTGTTCAACTTCTCATCTTCACTTTTTATGATATAATCTAACATTGAGAGAACCCCTCCGGGATTTCCGATTCGTAATAAAACTGGTGGTAATAATAATAATAGTGCCACTAGGACCCTCAAATTCACTTAGGAACAAAGTTTGTCAGTTAGAGCATGCAGTGCAGTCCACTAAACAAAACAATTCAGTTTATCTAATATGCTGCAGTAATGATTGCCAGGTCAAATACATGGGTCAAAGTAGTGGAACGGGCACAGCCAGACTAGCGCAGTAAAACATATAGGCTAGCTGACCCTAATACGATAAGAAATCCGGAGAAAAGCTCAGCTATGGTATTCACTAAATGCAATTACATACAACCAAGCAATAGGATGGGATAAGATGACAGCTTTAAAATCTAGTATAACAGGGTTGAAGGAGAGATTGATAACGGAAGTTATTTTTATCGAACCAACTACGAGGGAATATGTGCAACAGAAATGATTGAAGACCCAGACTTCTGGAAAATTCTGCTACCATTTCGACGAGTAGGAAGGAATAAACAAAACTATGAAACGGTAGTTTCTAAGATGCGTTCGAAACATCGTTATCCAGTAAATAACAATGCTATTTCACTATGTAATATGTCAAATAAATACACATCGGAATTCCTTTCAACAAGTGAATCGAGAACGACATTGAGTAACTCACTTCCAGAAAACTCTTTGTCTCCCGATGAATTGATTTCATCAGTGATATGTAAAGGAGAAAGCAGGTGTTCTTGATAGTCTGCACTAGCCTGTTGAAAATGCCTTTGATGATATGCACGCGAACTTTCCATATCACATCGAGTCACTCACTTGACATTGGTGTTCGAAATTCAAATCTTGAACTTTGTGCTGAGTAGTGTGGATGTGCACACTAATTTCAGTGTCATGAGCTACTGTGTTGATTTCTCAATACTATTCTGGCTTTGACTGACTTGTAGCGTGACTCAGTGCATTTTGTAGCATTGTAATTAACTCACACTCTCCAACTGGATGTTTGTTCTGTTTTACTATGAAATAGTTGGTTACCTATAGACTAATGTGATCTCACTGGATGGGCTTCAAAGTATCTGATAATACGATTTCCCCAAAACTTCAAAATACCTTTTCATCTTACGTTGTTCACACTGGGAAATGTGAGGAACTGGTAGAATTTAGGTGTGTATTGTTGCAGTCAGCTCTAATACACATCAAGTATGTGGTGAACACGATTATTTGAAAATCTCCTTCGGATTAATCGCATTCCTCACCTTGATGTTGTAGATTATTTAACCTACCTAATGTGGACATATATGGTAACATACACTAATGCACCCGGAGAATAAAAACTACGTTTGTTGTGTCTGTTTAACGCATACAAACTGTGCGTTTGTGATTATTGTATTACCATGAATACTTACATTTCATATGGATATTGACTATACACTACTGAAAACCTACAGGTTGACAAATCCTCTCTGAACTCTGTACTATGCATACATCGTCTGTTATTACAGCTCTCTTGAATTTCCACATTCGTGTCATTATATTGCCACATCCTTTCATTGATATTTGATAAGCTTTAGATTAGGCATCTCTTGGTGCCATGTGTGTTTTTCTTTATCTCTTCGTCCTCGCCTGAAGCAATTACGACTTTGTGGCCCATCACATCCATGTTACAGAGAGCCGTAACTTGGATGATCAACTTGAACAGATGACATTGTCAAACAAGTGCCAGAATTCTTACTTATGCCTTATCCACTCACTCCCTATGACACCTCAAAGCATAGGTTTATCGAAGTGGCCTATTTATCAGGCCAGAAATCCATGAATCATTAATTGGATGGTGTGTATTTAGGAAATAAAACTCCTTCACACTTCAAAACACGTCGGTGCGTCGGTGGCACAGTGGTTAGAACTCTCGCCGACCATACACATGGTCCGGGGTTCGATCCCCTGCTGACGCCCACCCGATATCTATAGTCGGACTGCGAAATTTGGGCTACCGATATCCATGCTGAAAACTCCATACTTGTACTGAAAATAGCGTGTGGCATCAAGCTGTAATCAAAAATAAAATAAAAATGAGCAACCTGTTATGAGATAAGAAAGTGGAGTCTAGACTTCCCCACCAACTCAGGCTCTGGTGATTATCACTGAGCATACATCACATACCAGAATTCGGAAGCATTAAAGATGGCATAGATAAATTGTCTGAGATTTCTGATAGAATGTATGAATGAAACAGCTCACCGCAATACCCCGATTCATCCAGATGATATCGCGAAAACAGTCATCACTACTCCTTTCGGACTCATGAATGCCATTCAGCCAATTCAAGGACTAAACAACCAAGTCCCATGTGGTATTTCTGTAGTACATTGATGATCTACTGATTATCAATTCAGATGGGACTGGGTATATGGAACATCTGAAAGCCATTTTGCGGTGACTTGATAAGTACAGGATGGCAATTAACCTTGAGAAAGTCGAATTCGAGAAAACGGAATTGGAGTTCCTAGGACATCTGATTGACGGCTGAGGAATTAAGCCAGTTGCTGATGAGATGAAAACAAATAAAAGCCATTCACTGTTCGATTCTTTTAAGAAACTACACCGCTTTTCTAACCTAACTAACGTTTCTCATCACTTTATACTGAACTGTGCTATGGTTTTGCCAAGATTAACTGACTTACAATACAATTAGATGGTAACAGCTTCACATAACTATCGATAAAAAGTCGATAACCACTAGCTATGAACGCAGTAGTGAGTGGCCTGCTTTGGTGATGATGAGGGGGTAGAAGTCTTAACCTTATCTACTCATAACATGCATGTAAATTCTGATCTCAGTAATTACCGTATACACTACCTAAAATCTTTCTACCACACACTGGGAACTGAAGCAGAACAGGCTCGCCCCAGGCAAAAGAGACATCAAGACGCTATATCAGATAACCAAGTCTCTATCCGAGAAGAGATCAACCCAGATGATGAAACCAATAAAAGATGCTCAAGGGAACCTCATCACCAAGGAGGCGAAACAAATCAAACAATGGGCTGATCACTTTAAAGGACTCTTGAATCGACCACCAAAGGCACTCCGCCCAGAAATACCACTAACAGCACACACGGAAATGCCAGTGGACACCACTACTCCAACGAATGAAGAAATCCTGGATGCGATCAAGCTACTGAAGTCCATTCGGGATGGCAGCAGGACCAGACGGCAGTTCTCCCGAACCACTGAAGACTGCCCTAGAGATTACGGCAGATGTTCTCACTCCATTACTGCAAAAAGTTTGAAGAGAAGGAAAGGTGCCTACTGATTGGAAGAAGGGCTACTTCGTCAAACTAGCCAAGAAGGGAGACTTAGGCCTGTGCAAGAACTGGCGTGGAATAATGCTTTTGTCCACGCCAAGTAAAATGCTAAGTCGTATCATCCTTGAGAGAGTAAAGGACGCACTGGATACAGGACTCCACCATTCCAGAGCAAGCTGGATTTCAAGAGAGGCAAATCATGTGCCGACTGAACTGCAACTCTACGCATCGTCATCGTAGAACAAAGCATAGAATGGCAGTCAAATCTCTACCTCAACTTCATCGACTTCGAAAAGGCCTTCAGCAGACAGTGTATACCGAGAAGTAATGTGGAAATTACTTCAACACTACGGCATACCTCAAGTCTTTATCAACCTCATTCAACAACTATATGACAACGCAACGTGTCAAGTGATCCACAACGGAAAAATCAACGAGGCGTTCGAAGTGTATACAGGAGTAAGACAAGACTGCCTATTATCACTCATGATATTTTTAACTGTGGTGGACTGGATTATGCGTCAGACTGTGGGGAGCGAAGAGTCAGGAATACACTGGACGACTGATAAGAAGACTCTAGAAGGTCTGGATTTCGCGCGTGGAGGATATATGTCTAATGTCACACAAACTAGAAGACTTGCAAGCGAAAATCAACAAACTGGCTGAAGAAGTCGGCAGTGAAGACAGGACTGCAGGCAAACACAGAGAAGACGGAGGTAGTGAAGATAACAAACCAAGAGCAGCAACAACTAGCACCAATCACCACCAACGGGAGAGATTTAACAGAGGTTGCCTCCTTCACTTATCTGGGAAGCATCGTTTCAACTACAGGTGGAACGGACGAAGATGTCAAAGCCAGAATCGGAATGGCAGGATACGTCTTCATAAATCTGAAAACAATTTGGAAATCGTCTGCACTTCGAATCAGCAGATAGAACGAAATTCGGATTTTCAACACAAATGTGAAGTCGGTTCTTCTATACGAGTACGGGTCAGCAACTTGCACTGCATGTCACGAAAAAGATTTCCAACAGGTTGCAGACTCTCATCAACAGCTGCCTTTGCTGGCTCCATACTGAAGATCAAATGGCCAGAAAGAATAAGCAACAAGAAACTTTGGGAACAAACCAACCAAGAGCCGATCGCCCAACAAATATGCAGGAGAAAGTGGAGTTGGGTTGGGCATACATTTAGGAGGCCGCCGAATGACATCGCACGCCAGGCCATCGCCCGAGTGGAATCCCTATGGGAAGCGACGAATGGGTCGTCCTAGGCTGATATGGATGAGATCATGTGAGGAAGAGATGAGAGAGTTCGGTCAATCGTGGAGCCATTTGAAGAGGACGGTAGAAAACAGAGCAAAGTGGAGATGTGTTATTGAAGCCCTATGTTCCCCTCGGAACGCAAGGGAATAATAATAATACCCGAAATCTGAACGTCGTGTTTTTCTGTTGTATTCAGAGAGGAAATCTAATCAAAGCAAGCTCACAAAACTAATTTGAGTTTTCATTATGTAATTAGAGATACAGTAAGCATGAATTACAGTTTACAGTTTACCATTTATTTAGGATAGTAGGCTATATGCCTGTGTTAATCCTTTCGATTTGTTACACACAGGAGGTCCAATCTCGCCTTGAATGAGTCAACGGATGGCGCTGATACGACGTGTTCCGGTAGGGAGTTCCAATAGTTCACAATTCGATGCGAAAAAGGATCTCCAGACGCAGACGATTCGACCGTGGTTTTTGAACCTTGAGGTGATGTCCTCGCAATTCGTTGGTGCTAGAAGGAAGAAATAAATTAGATAAATTTGCTCCAAAATCATTTCTTAGGATACGGTATGCTAGTATTAGGTCACCCCTAAGTCGTCTGCATGACAGTGGAAATAAACCCAGTCGACTTAACCTCTCCTCATATGAGAGTGTTGAGAAACCCTTTATTAGCTTAGTTCCTACTCTTTGCACCCTTTCTAATAAGTCTATTTCGTATTTGAAACACGGACTCGCTGCCTCAATCCCATATTCCAAATGAGGTCTGGTATAAGTCGGATATAATATACGAAATATATCAGCATCAAAGTTCGTAAAAGCCTTGCGTATGGCCCATAATATTCGAAAACCCTTAGTGGCTGCAGCTCTACAGTTTGTTGCTGTTTTCAAGTCATGCTGCACAACCACTCCCAAGTCCTTGTACTCAGTGACCACTGGGAGAGTAATGCCATTCATTGAGTAATTGTGCACGTGACTATGAGATACATGCATAACTACACTCTTGCTTAAGTTAATCTCCAAGGCCCAGTGCTTACACCAATCACTTAACAGGTTTAAATCTTCCTGCAAAGCAAGTTGATCACTGTCATCGTGTAAAGCCTTCCATATCTTGATGTCATCAGCAAACAGTAAGCAGGATGACTTAACTACCGATGGAATCTCACTAACATAAATCAGGAAAAGAAGTGGGCCTAGAATTGTACCCTGAGGAACGCCACTCTTAACCGATTTCCATGTTGATAAAACCCCGTTAACTCGTACTCTTTGTCTCCTGTCCTTTAGAAAGTCTTGAATCCAGTCGGAAACCACTTTATTGATTCCCAGACTACCTAACTTTACTAGAAGACCTGAATGAGAAACCCAGTCAAACGCCTTGCTAAGGTCGATGAATATGGTATCCACCGGTATATTAGCATCAGCTGAGCTTGCCCAACTTTCTCTGGCCAAAAGAAGGTTGGTCAAGCAAGAATGACCTGCTCTAAAACCATGCTGTTCGACAGAGAAAAGTTTGTTCCCTTCAATGAACTGAATGATAGCATCACGAATTATTCTTTCTAGTAGTTTAACAACAATACTGGTCAAACTAACAGGACGATAATTCTGAACTAAATTTCTAGATCCGGTTTTGAAGACCGGACTAATGATGGCATCTTTCCAGTCTCTTGGACATTTAGACTGGTCCAGAGACATATTGAAGATTACCGACAATGGCTCGGCTATGTTTTCAGCCAATGCTGTTAATATACGTGGGTGGAGTTCATCAGGGCCACTGGACTTACCAGGATTGAGCCTTAGAAGCCACTTTAGGACAGTATCCTTTCCAATGTATAAGGGTGCCATTTTCAAGTTACCTTCTGGAAAAGTTACAAAGCTGGTATCAATATTATCAGAGAATACTTGACTAAAGTGCCTGGACAAAGCCTTAGCCTTAGTCAAGTTATCCTCAGCCATGTTTGTCTGGTCATCTTCAAGCATAGGAGGTGGGATAGCATCACTCTTACGTGTTCTTCTCTTGATATATGAGAAGAGTCTTTTTGGGCAGCCTGGTGAACTTTTAACTAACTGGGTTTCGTAAGCTATCCTTGACTGGTGAATCCAAGGTTTACACTGGTTTCTGGTTTCACAGTATTTCAGCCGGAACTGCTGAAGCCCAGTAGAAACAAAGAGCTTCCAGAACCTTTTTCTCCGTCTTAGAAGTGTTATAGCTTGTCTATTTATCCATGGTGGCCGATTTGTTGTCCTTTTAGGAACCCTCCAGGGAATGAAATCAGTGGTAACCCTCTCAAGTGTATTCTTAAATCTATCCCATTCATCTTCAATGGATGAGACCATGTTGACTGACCAGTCGGCAGTTGAAGCACGCTCCTTTATAGCGACTATGTCAGCATGCCAAACACTAGGTCGGGATTTGGGTTGAAAAATGACTAAATTGCCAGCCCTTAAGTTAAAATCTAACACCCCATGATCACTGTTTGCTAGAGGTGGGTGAATAACTAGACCATCCACATCGTCGTTGTCATGAGTAAGCACTAAGTCCAGCAAGGAAGATCCTTGGGTAGAACCGAATATTGTACTACCTAAGACATGTTGTGTCAGGGCATTTTCCATGGTAGTCAAGAGTAACCGGCTGTCAAACTTATTAGCGGATTCTGGAGATGTGACAGCTACCCAGTCTATATGAGGTGCATTAAAATCACCTAGAATAAGACAGCCACTGTATTTACTGCATTGTTTGAGGTGATCTAAAATAAAGTCATCACACTGACAATAGGGACTTCTATACAGAACTCCAATGAGTAGAGTGCCAGTTGCAAAGCTTACTTCACAGCTAATTACCTCACTTGTCCCACTGTCATGCGCTTCAGATTTCACGGAACGAACATGTAGGGAGTTGTTGATGTACAGAGCAACCCCGCCACCTGTACGACCCTTAACCCTGTCGCTGCGCAAGCAACTAAATCCGCATAGCTCAGGTGTGTCGTCTAATCCAGAAACCAGCCATGTTTCAGTAATGGCCACAATACCTGGGCTAAGGTCTTCCACTAATACACCTAGCTCGTGAAATTTGTTCCCGATACTACGTATATTAGTGTAGTGAAAGTATCGTCTTCTTTGGTGACCGAACTCTTATGCATGGATAGTTGGTATTCATCCATTTCAAACAAAAGACAGTAATTCAGTACAGACTACTAGGATTTCTTGAGTGAGTTCTGAATTGCTGGCACATGAGGATCACAGGAAGAACTTCTGCATTTGAGTACACTGAAATCAGTGTGAATGATACGAATTCAGCTCTTGACGTTGTTCAGCTGAGAAATTCGGGATTAGGTTATCAGTAGCAAAATACTTGTACTTATATCAGATTTCTACAGAACATCCCAATTGTAACAATAAATAGGCAATCACAATAATCTACAGAATATTAGATTTCATTTATGAGAGAAGCTCTTCTTACTATTAACTGTGCACATATTATCCAGTCGTTAACTCTGTTTTGTATATGAACTGTGCAATTTCCATTTTATTCCTGTGCGCTTCTGTTTTCCATGCCTATTTCAGCTGCTTGTCATGGTATGGAATCATTTTCTGTCTTTTATCTTCTAAAGTGAGTGAACGGCTGCTTTCACAAAGCAGCTCTAAAGGCACCACATGTCCTGCTATCCTTTCATTGCAAATCAGACAAAAAGGTTTGGCTACAATCGGAGAAATCCTGGCTATTGTAACAAGTTGCCACCTTCACAGATCCTAGTTGAGTCCTCGGAATAGACGCATACAATAACTTGTGAAGTACGTCTCACATGCGTAGACTTATGCGATGATCCTATGAAATCAGAGCTGTCTACCTAGAATTGGCTTTCTCTTAACTGTCACAGCATGAGATGTAGAGACCCTCAATAAAAGTCTATATTCTATAAGTTAACAGGGCAATTTCGTGAAAACTCATTCCAATGGACTTCACATCAATGGAGGCATACTGTAAATACAAGAATGTTAAGTAATATGCATCAATATTAGAGAAAGGAACTTACTGATTCCGAGAATACGAAGAGTTTAGACATCACAAGATTATAAAATTCCCATGACTGTCATCATATTAACTAATAAGCGTGTATTCATTTCATTTTGACGGAGAATAAAATGCGTCACCTGCACATCCCTTCTTACTACTAACTGAGCAAACATTTTATTTCGGTTGCCATTGTATTGCATGCCATTCCCACACTACTGTAGTGCGTTCGTGGTCGAGCGATTGATTAGCTACGCTATACCAGCCTCGCTAAACGTAGTATACCTAATTACCCAATGAATTAGTACTCCACCTCACTTGTAAGCACTGATCAGCAACGAAACGAAAATCGAACAGACTCGATTAATCAGTAATGTGTTCTGATGAGCAGTATATTTGAATAGAATGTGAAGTTTTAGGTCATTCAGAAAAAGGGCTTTAGATTTTAGCTAGCTACCATGGCTGAACTACTGACCTAGAGTCTGTGAGTGTTAACAGCACACGAAAAGACAACGTAATAGTGTTCTAGACTATCCGGCTGTATACACCTAAAGCATCCGAAAGCGGGCTAGACGTTTATTTAATTAATTCTAAGTTGATTTGGTTTGATCTAATGGAGTTATTTTGGATCCTTAGAAGATGCAATGCAACCCCTCTAAAAGGTTGGTGGGATACCGGTAACTTTCGAACCTAGGAGGCTATCGTGAGATGGATACACAATACCTTCTTCCTAAGGATACTTATTCTATGAGGAGAACGTGCAAAGAGGAGGTAGAATTCTCATAGCTGGAACCGCAGAACCTTCCGTTCCACTTGGCATTGTCGTTAGCCGTTTGTGTCTAATTTTCAAGGTTCTATTGAAACTGTGCAATAAAAAAAAATAAAGAATGTTAGCACGGTCGAAAGAAATTGTAAATCCAAAAACTTATCCGAACTAGAGTAAATGCAAAGGATACAAACAAATGATATACCACAAAAATAAAAAATGTATTTTGCTTTTGTTTTTAAACCTTCCTTTTAGTTATTTATATTTATTCATTTACTAATTATGCATACAATAAAAAGTGTATAAAAATCAAATTTACGAAAATCTTGCTTGAATACGCTTACAGGTACTTTAAAACATAGAACAGTTATATGAAAGTTTATATTAGTCTAATTAACAAAGTCTGCATACTGTTTGGGCCAGTGTACACGTCGACCATTACGTGTAGAAGGCATTTTACTTTTGTCGTCATATGTATTACCAGCAGCTTTAAGAGTTTCGCCAGTAACTTCGCTTGGTTTCAGGTTAGACGTACAGGAATTTCCTAGTCGTGATGAAGTAAAGGGGCGGTGATTCCTCATCAATTTAGGCTGCTTTCAAGCGATCAACACTTATTGTGCCCAGTCGCTTTGCTTTGTCAGTGACGTAACATTCGCATTCCCCACTGATAATTTTGAATGGTTCATCGTAGGGAGCTAGTAGAGGCTTATGAAGATCACAATGCACAAAAACGTGTATGCAGCCTTGAAATCTAGAACCTAGCTGTATTTTCTCACTCTGTGCACGAAATGGAGTTAGTTGAAACTGACGTATAAAACAATTTAAATCTTGAGCATAACTATGAACGTCAGAATACCCTGGTACACCGCCTTCTGAAGAAACAAGTTCGCCTGGCAGATGCATTGATACTCCATGGAGTGTAGTTCCGTAAACCACCTTCATCTAGGGGCACTGTATGTTTACTATGAGGGTGGAACGAATGTTGAGAAACCTAGAAGAATTGAATCTGTCCATATTTGGCGTCGTCGACGACCATTAAAGACGCTTTAATTTGCAAATGAAAACGCTCTACTAGGCCATTAGCTGATGGGTGGTAGTGCCGTGGTTCGAATGCGTCTGCATCTCAGTGGTAACAACAATTTCTTGAAGACTATATATCCGAATTGTTGCGCACGATCAGCTGTTACACAGAACAGCATGCATGCTTCCACGAAGACTCAAACTTCTTCAACTGTCATGTTAGTCATAAGGAAAGCATCTGACTGACGACCTAAGCTATCTAAACAAGTATGTAAGTAAGTACGAATAACCATTAGAAGGATGTAGTGAACCAACGATGTCTAAAACGCGCATCAAGTGTGGTGAACGATCCAATAGGATCAAGGTTTTGCTTATATACTTTCCACCGTTGGCACTGTGTGCACATAACTGTTAATTCCAGGCCAAACAAATCTGGTTGGTATCAGTTTTTCTGTATCACGAATGACAAGGTGTGCTGTCTGTAGAGATAAGAGAACCACGAATCTTGAACCACCTGTAGACATGTCTCAAACTATGACACCCACGTTATTGGCAAGAGAAATGCGCTATTTCCTTAGAGAAGTGTTGTGATGAAGTTTACCTTTACTCAAATCTGAAGACTGTAGTCCTGCCATTTTCCTCAAGTCAATAGTTGGCGGAATCTTCATGGTGCGAATTGGCAACAAGGCGTCTACCACAGGGTTGTTTGCATCAGAAATGTGTGAGATACAGCAAGCGAATTGTGAGATGTAGTTTCAATGAAACAATTCACGTGGAGAGTATCTATCCATAGTGTTGAATAAAGGGCGTAAGTCAAATGTCTGTCATCAGTAAAAGCAGGAACCTTTGTTGTTGAAAATCGAGCTATGTCAACAGCAGTCACATTCTACTTATTACTTAGCAACCTGAGGATCCACTCCAGGCAGTCTACGCCTCCCTATGTAGCTCAAACCATCAATCGAAGGCTTCATGAACTGATGCAAGGATTTAATTTGTCCACCGCTAACTGTTTGCCAACCTATTCCCATGACAGCTAACAACGCTCGGCAAGGGAGACGTTGGCTTCGAATACATAACACGTACCCTAAACATGTCAGTCAATATAGATTTACAAACCGATCGACTGACTAACACTCAGCGAGGTATGAGCTTACAGAGAGTTGTCATCTGAAGTGGGGACAACTAGTGGTCTCTGTCAGGGATGCCCACTGTCCCATTTCTCTTTGATTTCACCAGAGATGTACTGAGGAACTTATTTTTAACTGACTTCAACAACTCAGGGATTTACTTGTTACCACCAGGAGTAATCTCGTTGACTTAGAAAATGAAGATGATATAGTTTTCCCTCCTAGGTGAAGACGATGACAAAATGTAGAGTCTTCTCAAATCCTTGAACAGCAGAAATCATCGAATGTTTCCCAGTGCGATTCGATCCTGCTGTCAAATGTAAGATGATGAGGCTAAAGGACTGGATAACATCGACTTACTCCTAGCCTAAACATACGAAGGGAGTGAAGTGGCAACTGAACGTGTTGACTACCATTTCTCCTATTTCGGAAATTGCATCAGCCATCCCGGTGGGTTGATCACTGACGTAATCACACCACGGATACGGAAGGCTCTTTACCATTTACCAACCAACCTACACCACCTTCGGCTTAGTAGAGGTGAACACCGGTCGTCTGGTTGTCGACCAAAGGACGTGTAGTGCACTGCTTAGCAGTTCGCTCTATCCTCCTTTATGGTTGGCTGTGAGCGGGACATGGCCATTAGAAGTGAAACACATGAAAACGCCGGCCAACTAGCTGTCTTGCATCATCATTGGTGTCGTCTGCATTCTATGTACGTCCCGTGCTAGGTTAGGTGGTAGGTGTAGTAGGGCGAGTAATATTGAGTTGGTGAGGCATCGGTCGAGTACTCGATAAGGAGGAGGAGGGAAAATAAACCTATTGACGAGGTTGTGAAGCAGTGACATGGATTCAGTGAGATGGTTAAGACTTGTGTTACTCATGCATGCATGCCTTCCTGCCTGCCCAGCCATCCATCGCCTTCCTCGACCGACGGGCAATGTTAGCTTCGCTGACACAGGATGGATCAGGTTGAAGATGAGTTAGCTAGCATGTGGTGGTCAAACGAAAGCACGGCTTCACCAGTCAATGAAAACCGTGACAGCAATTAGTTTAAGCCAGGCAGCCAGCCAACCAGTCAGCTAATCAGCGACATAGTGAGATGTAGACTTTGTGACTGGCTGATTGGGATCCTCGAGATGGTAAGAACCAATGGAGGCTGGAGACAACTCGAGGTGATATGGCTGACTCAAAATAGTCGATGTCAATGATGGCGGAGATGTATCGATTCACTCTTTGTCATTTGCCATGTCCAATGAAACTATATTCTTCTTCTTCTTTTTCTTCTTCTTCCGTGTGACTACTCCTTTTCCACCACTCGCACTTGTGTTTATTATCATTCTCTCTTTTGAATGTCTATTCACTAAGTCTTTTCTTTTGCTTTGTGTGCTACATGGAAGGAAGGAGAGTGGCAACTCTATTAGGGATAATTAAACTTGCCAAATAAACGATACGGTCAACAATGAGTTGCTGTCTTCTCGCTTCCCATGGCTTGCCTCATGATCCAGTACAATAAAATTAGGAAAGTCATCGTGGGTGATAGTAGGCAGTTTTGTCTTTATCCTGTCTTCGCTCCAGACTCTTCCCTGAGTGTTGCGTTGCAGATTACTTGACATGTGTCATCATCATATAGCTGTTGAGTGTGCTTGATGGAGATTTGTGACGCTGCACATTTTTCAGATAGTTTCAAAACTGCTTCGTCTTCAACGGTGTCGAAGGCTTTTCCAAGGCTATGAAGTTGAGCAAGAGATTCGACGGAAATTCGAAGCGCTTTTCGATTATGATAAGCAGAACTTCAGTGTGATAAGCACATATTTTCCTTGTCTGAATCCAGCGTATTCTGGATGGAGTTTAGCACCCCTAGTATTTTCTGCACTCTCTAGGATAACTTGGTTTAAAATTTCAATTGGGATGCACCGGTTGCTGCAAGGGCCTTTCTTATGCCTATTCTCGTCGTGTGAACAGGTAGAACTTCCACAAAACAGTAGGTATATTTTTAAATTCTAAACGGATTCCAAGAGTAGTGTCAACATTTTCAGACACACACAACGATCACCCTCTGGTCTTGATGCCTAAGCTGCCAACTTCAAGTAGGTTGATGGTAGGTATTCGACACTCGCCATTTTGTTCGGCTAGTGATGTTCACTGACAGTTCTGTAGCTGCAACCGGTGTTTCTCGACAATTGGCAGGTGGTTCTCAGTTCAGTAGTCATCCGGGATCATTGGACTGCCTCATCCTCACTCTCACCTCTTTAGTTAGTAGGTTACGTTCCCCACCTTTCATGACTCTCATCTATATCGGTCTCTTCCCGGATAACCACCTCATTATCTAATATAGTGAGTGTTTTGAATCCTCTCTATCTTGTGGTCTCTTCTGCGTCAGTTGACAGTGTTTCGTAGAATTGTCTGTTGTCCTTCCTAACACTCCTCGTCACTTCCTTATTCAGTGAGTTGTACATGCCAATCAACTTCTCATTCTCTTCTCCATATTTCCATCCGTTCATCTTCTGATTCACCATCCTCCTCTCCTCCATCAGCTTCCAGGTGTCCGAAGAATGCTATTTCTTGTCTTGCCTCTTCTTTCTCCTTGGTAAAACTGTACACGTTTCCTTCAACATCACATACACAGAGTCCCAGTGTTCGTTCTTGCACACACGTCTCCTCAGTCATCCTACATAATGTCTCCCACTCTGCTCCGATGGCTGTAGTGATTGTGTCTTATCTAGTCCCGTCCTTCACTGTCTCAGTGTTCAACTTGAACTGTCATCTATCTCCAGTTGCTTTGAAGGCCCTCAACCATACTTTGAAGGTTCCTTGCACTAGATAATGAAAGACTCAACCCACATCTGTGCAACCTTTTTCAACTGCGTGTCCACCAGACTGGGTATCCACATTCTTCAGGGAATGTTCGAATGAAGTCTGTCTGATTTCCGTTGTGTCTGTCGGGTGAAATACATGTCGCCTTGTGTATGTCCTTGTCCTTGGACACGCTACCTCCAATCACCAAATCACCGAGTGCACAGAAAGAAGTCAAAGTAGAGTTCGCCGCCTGTTCTCATTCATTTTGTTGAGGCCTCAACCCCACTCACAATCAGTCCTCTCCCTGTATTATCTCCTCCCAGTTCCGCTGGGATTCATATCGCACATTAGGATTATGATGTCACTACCTCACATCTGATCCATTACTGTTTGTAGTCATCCATAGAAATCTTCCGTCTTCATGTTCATCTTCTTCTCCTGTTCAGACTATTGCAGCATTCCTTCCTTTCTTCCCTTTCAGTTGAATCTCCTTGTCATAATCCTGCAGGGAGAGATTGATTCCCACCGCACAGAAGCTTCCGGTGCTGATGATGATATCATGACAGCCTCTCACTGCCTCAGTGTGCTCGAGGTTGTCATCTGGGTGACTGGAGAAGATCATTGACTCTCTATTTGACAATTTGGAGAATCCAATTCCATTCCATGTGCTCCTACAGATTCCTAGTTATGCTATACCATATCTTCACATTTCTTTCACAACCTGAGAAGCTTTGCAAGCCTCAAATATTTCGCGAACATTCCATGTCCCCATGGTTATTTTTGCTTTGATTGAAAGGAGCCGCGTAGGTTGACTGGCTTCACAGAAGCTTTCACCAGCCTGCCTCATTTCGTCTCTCTTAATCCAATGAAGAATAGGTTTGTTTGTTTTTCAAAACTTTTGTTGTTGTTTTTGTTGTTTGAAGTTTCGTAGTGATGTTTCCCTTCTCGGACACATCATGTCCATCAGTCTGTTGATAAGCGGAGAAACTGCCATTTGCCCTTTTATTCGACGGTATGTAAAGGCACAGACTATGGATGCATGTAAAGGAGACTACATTCTTGACCTTTCCGCATCAGTAATGACGAGTGCATCTAAATGACTTCAATAAGGATATGATTTGGTTTCATGAGTTATTACCACCTGAATGGGCTACAAAGTATAACTTTGAACAGGAAGTACGGAAGCAAAGCAGTACGCTCCGTGGAGGTGGAGAAAACAAATATAATGAACAGAATTGTACAGAAGGGTAGCAGCAAGGAGAAACATGAGAAAAAAATAGTGGATTTGGCAGATTAAACAGAGTGAAGGAATCTGTAACATTGAGAACATTATCGAGCTATGTATCTTATCTTGTTTGTTTTTTTTTTATCTTGGGTACAGCTTGATGCCACACCGTATTTTCAGTACAAGTATGGCATTTTCAGCTTGGATATCGGTAGCCCAAAATGCGCAGGCCGACCATAGATATCGGGTGTGCGCCGGCAGGAGCTCGAATCTCGGACCATGTGCATGGTCGGCGGGAGTCCTAACCACTGTGCCACCGACGCAGCAGTCACATTCTACTTATTACTTAGCAACCTGAGGATCCACTCCAGGCAGTCTACGCCTCCCTATGTAGCTCAAACCATCAATCGAAGGCTTCATGAACTGATGCAAGGATTTAATTTGTCCACCGCTAACTGTTTGCCAACCTATTCCCATGACAGCTAACAACGCTCGGCAAGGGAGACGTTGGCTTCGAATACATAACACGTACCCTAAACATGTCAGTCAATATAGATTTACAAACCGATCGACTGACTAACACTCAGCGAGGTATGAGCTTACAGAGAGTTGTCATCTGAAGTGGGGACAACTAGTGGTCTCTGTCAGGGATGCCCACTGTCCCATTTCTCTTTGATTTCACCAGAGATGTACTGAGGAACTTATTTTTAACTGACTTCAACAACTCAGGGATTTACTTGTTACCACCAGGAGTAATCTCGTTGACTTAGAAAATGAAGATGATATAGTTTTCCCTCCTAGGTGAAGACGATGACAAAATGTAGAGTCTTCTCAAATCCTTGAACAGCAGAAATCATCGAATGTTTCCCAGTGCGATTCGATCCTGCTGTCAAATGTAAGATGATGAGGCTAAAGGACTGGATAACATCGACTTACTCCTAGCCTAAACATACGAAGGGAGTGAAGTGGCAACTGAACGTGTTGACTACCATTTCTCCTATTTCGGAAATTGCATCAGCCATCCCGGTGGGTTGATCACTGACGTAATCACACCACGGATACGGAAGGCTCTTTACCATTTACCAACCAACCTACACCACCTTCGGCTTAGTAGAGGTGAACACCGGTCGTCTGGTTGTCGACCAAAGGACGTGTAGTGCACTGCTTAGCAGTTCGCTCTATCCTCCTTTATGGTTGGCTGTGAGCGGGACATGGCCATTAGAAGTGAAACACATGAAAACGCCGGCCAACTAGCTGTCTTGCATCATCATTGGTGTCGTCTGCATTCTATGTACGTCCCGTGCTAGGTTAGGTGGTAGGTGTAGTAGGGCGAGTAATATTGAGTTGGTGAGGCATCGGTCGAGTACTCGATAAGGAGGAGGAGGGAAAATAAACCTATTGACGAGGTTGTGAAGCAGTGACATGGATTCAGTGAGATGGTTAAGACTTGTGTTACTCATGCATGCATGCCTTCCTGCCTGCCCAGCCATCCATCGCCTTCCTCGACCGACGGGCAATGTTAGCTTCGCTGACACAGGATGGATCAGGTTGAAGATGAGTTAGCTAGCATGTGGTGGTCAAACGAAAGCACGGCTTCACCAGTCAATGAAAACCGTGACAGCAATTAGTTTAAGCCAGGCAGCCAGCCAACCAGTCAGCTAATCAGCGACATAGTGAGATGTAGACTTTGTGACTGGCTGATTGGGATCCTCGAGATGGTAAGAACCAATGGAGGCTGGAGACAACTCGAGGTGATATGGCTGACTCAAAATAGTCGATGTCAATGATGGCGGAGATGTATCGATTCACTCTTTGTCATTTGCCATGTCCAATGAAACTATATTCTTCTTCTTCTTTTTCTTCTTCTTCCGTGTGACTACTCCTTTTCCACCACTCGCACTTGTGTTTATTATCATTCTCTCTTTTGAATGTCTATTCACTAAGTCTTTTCTTTTGCTTTGTGTGCTACATGGAAGGAAGGAGAGTGGCAACTCTATTAGGGATAATTAAACTTGCCAAATAAACGATACGGTCAACAATGAGTTGCTGTCTTCTCGCTTCCCATGGCTTGCCTCATGATCCAGTACAATAAAATTAGGAAAGTCATCGTGGGTGATAGTAGGCAGTTTTGTCTTTATCCTGTCTTCGCTCCAGACTCTTCCCTGAGTGTTGCGTTGCAGATTACTTGACATGTGTCATCATCATATAGCTGTTGAGTGTGCTTGATGGAGATTTGTGACGCTGCACATTTTTCAGATAGTTTCAAAACTGCTTCGTCTTCAACGGTGTCGAAGGCTTTTCCAAGGCTATGAAGTTGAGCAAGAGATTCGACGGAAATTCGAAGCGCTTTTCGATTATGATAAGCAGAACTTCAGTGTGATAAGCACATATTTTCCTTGTCTGAATCCAGCGTATTCTGGATGGAGTTTAGCACCCCTAGTATTTTCTGCACTCTCTAGGATAACTTGGTTTAAAATTTCAATTGGGATGCACCGGTTGCTGCAAGGGCCTTTCTTATGCCTATTCTCGTCGTGTGAACAGGTAGAACTTCCACAAAACAGTAGGTATATTTTTAAATTCTAAACGGATTCCAAGAGTAGTGTCAACATTTTCAGACACACACAACGATCACCCTCTGGTCTTGATGCCTAAGCTGCCAACTTCAAGTAGGTTGATGGTAGGTATTCGACACTCGCCATTTTGTTCGGCTAGTGATGTTCACTGACAGTTCTGTAGCTGCAACCGGTGTTTCTCGACAATTGGCAGGTGGTTCTCAGTTCAGTAGTCATCCGGGATCATTGGACTGCCTCATCCTCACTCTCACCTCTTTAGTTAGTAGGTTACGTTCCCCACCTTTCATGACTCTCATCTATATCGGTCTCTTCCCGGATAACCACCTCATTATCTAATATAGTGAGTGTTTTGAATCCTCTCTATCTTGTGGTCTCTTCTGCGTCAGTTGACAGTGTTTCGTAGAATTGTCTGTTGTCCTTCCTAACACTCCTCGTCACTTCCTTATTCAGTGAGTTGTACATGCCAATCAACTTCTCATTCTCTTCTCCATATTTCCATCCGTTCATCTTCTGATTCACCATCCTCCTCTCCTCCATCAGCTTCCAGGTGTCCGAAGAATGCTATTTCTTGTCTTGCCTCTTCTTTCTCCTTGGTAAAACTGTACACGTTTCCTTCAACATCACATACACAGAGTCCCAGTGTTCGTTCTTGCACACACGTCTCCTCAGTCATCCTACATAATGTCTCCCACTCTGCTCCGATGGCTGTAGTGATTGTGTCTTATCTAGTCCCGTCCTTCACTGTCTCAGTGTTCAACTTGAACTGTCATCTATCTCCAGTTGCTTTGAAGGCCCTCAACCATACTTTGAAGGTTCCTTGCACTAGATAATGAAAGACTCAACCCACATCTGTGCAACCTTTTTCAACTGCGTGTCCACCAGACTGGGTATCCACATTCTTCAGGGAATGTTCGAATGAAGTCTGTCTGATTTCCGTTGTGTCTGTCGGGTGAAATACATGTCGCCTTGTGTATGTCCTTGTCCTTGGACACGCTACCTCCAATCACCAAATCACCGAGTGCACAGAAAGAAGTCAAAGTAGAGTTCGCCGCCTGTTCTCATTCATTTTGTTGAGGCCTCAACCCCACTCACAATCAGTCCTCTCCCTGTATTATCTCCTCCCAGTTCCGCTGGGATTCATATCGCACATTAGGATTATGATGTCACTACCTCACATCTGATCCATTACTGTTTGTAGTCATCCATAGAAATCTTCCGTCTTCATGTTCATCTTCTTCTCCTGTTCAGACTATTGCAGCATTCCTTCCTTTCTTCCCTTTCAGTTGAATCTCCTTGTCATAATCCTGCAGGGAGAGATTGATTCCCACCGCACAGAAGCTTCCGGTGCTGATGATGATATCATGACAGCCTCTCACTGCCTCAGTGTGCTCGAGGTTGTCATCTGGGTGACTGGAGAAGATCATTGACTCTCTATTTGACAATTTGGAGAATCCAATTCCATTCCATGTGCTCCTACAGATTCCTAGTTATGCTATACCATATCTTCACATTTCTTTCACAACCTGAGAAGCTTTGCAAGCCTCAAATATTTCGCGAACATTCCATGTCCCCATGGTTATTTTTGCTTTGATTGAAAGGAGCCGCGTAGGTTGACTGGCTTCACAGAAGCTTTCACCAGCCTGCCTCATTTCGTCTCTCTTAATCCAATGAAGAATAGGTTTGTTTGTTTTTCAAAACTTTTGTTGTTGTTTTTGTTGTTTGAAGTTTCGTAGTGATGTTTCCCTTCTCGGACACATCATGTCCATCAGTCTGTTGATAAGCGGAGAAACTGCCATTTGCCCTTTTATTCGACGGTATGTAAAGGCACAGACTATGGATGCATGTAAAGCAGACTACATTCTTGACCTTTCCGCATCAGTAATGACGAGTGCATCTAAATGACTTCAATAAGGATATGATTTGGTTTCATGAGTTATTACCACCTGAATGGGCTACAAAGTATAACTTTGAACAGGAAGTACGGAAGCAAAGCAGTACGCTCCGTGGAGGTGGAGAAAACAAATATAATGAACAGAATTGTACAGAAGGGTAGCAGCAAGGAGAAACATGAGAAAAAAATAGTGGATTTGGCAGATTAAACAGAGTGAAGGAATCTGTAACATTGAGAACATTATCGAGCTATGTATCTTATCTTGTTTGTTTTTTTTTTATCTTGGGTACAGCTTGATGCCACACCGTATTTTCAGTACAAGTATGGCATTTTCAGCTTGGATATCGGTAGCCCAAAATGCGCAGGCCGACCATAGATATCGGGTGTGCGCCGGCAGGAGCTCGAATCTCGGACCATGTGCATGGTCGGCGGGAGTCCTAACCACTGTGCCACCGACGCAGCAGTCACATTCTACTTATTACTTAGCAACCTGAGGATCCACTCCAGGCAGTCTACGCCTCCCTATGTAGCTCAAACCATCAATCGAAGGCTTCATGAACTGATGCAAGGATTTAATTTGTCCACCGCTAACTGTTTGCCAACCTATTCCCATGACAGCTAACAACGCTCGGCAAGGGAGACGTTGGCTTCGAATACATAACACGTACCCTAAACATGTCAGTCAATATAGATTTACAAACCGATCGACTGACTAACACTCAGCGAGGTATGAGCTTACAGAGAGTTGTCATCTGAAGTGGGGACAACTAGTGGTCTCTGTCAGGGATGCCCACTGTCCCATTTCTCTTTGATTTCACCAGAGATGTACTGAGGAACTTATTTTTAACTGACTTCAACAACTCAGGGATTTACTTGTTACCACCAGGAGTAATCTCGTTGACTTAGAAAATGAAGATGATATAGTTTTCCCTCCTAGGTGAAGACGATGACAAAATGTAGAGTCTTCTCAAATCCTTGAACAGCAGAAATCATCGAATGTTTCCCAGTGCGATTCGATCCTGCTGTCAAATGTAAGATGATGAGGCTAAAGGACTGGATAACATCGACTTACTCCTAGCCTAAACATACGAAGGGAGTGAAGTGGCAACTGAACGTGTTGACTACCATTTCTCCTATTTCGGAAATTGCATCAGCCATCCCGGTGGGTTGATCACTGACGTAATCACACCACGGATACGGAAGGCTCTTTACCATTTACCAACCAACCTACACCACCTTCGGCTTAGTAGAGGTGAACACCGGTCGTCTGGTTGTCGACCAAAGGACGTGTAGTGCACTGCTTAGCAGTTCGCTCTATCCTCCTTTATGGTTGGCTGTGAGCGGGACATGGCCATTAGAAGTGAAACACATGAAAACGCCGGCCAACTAGCTGTCTTGCATCATCATTGGTGTCGTCTGCATTCTATGTACGTCCCGTGCTAGGTTAGGTGGTAGGTGTAGTAGGGCGAGTAATATTGAGTTGGTGAGGCATCGGTCGAGTACTCGATAAGGAGGAGGAGGGAAAATAAACCTATTGACGAGGTTGTGAAGCAGTGACATGGATTCAGTGAGATGGTTAAGACTTGTGTTACTCATGCATGCATGCCTTCCTGCCTGCCCAGCCATCCATCGCCTTCCTCGACCGACGGGCAATGTTAGCTTCGCTGACACAGGATGGATCAGGTTGAAGATGAGTTAGCTAGCATGTGGTGGTCAAACGAAAGCACGGCTTCACCAGTCAATGAAAACCGTGACAGCAATTAGTTTAAGCCAGGCAGCCAGCCAACCAGTCAGCTAATCAGCGACAAAGTGAGATGTAGGCTTTGTGACTGGCTGATTGGGATCCTCGAGATGGTAAGAACCAATGGAGGCTTTAGTACATAATCTATATGAAACATATCTCTGAATCATGCACTGTGATTTGCTTAGTTACTAACTGATAACAAACTTTAATTCACAATTGGCTTTGTCTTCTTTATCAAAATAATATCCCAGTTACATTACAGTCCATCTTTGAAAAAGATTCGCAGTGTACACTGGAATACACTTTTCCCAACTAGATATCGAAACCAGGTGTTTGTGGTCGGTCAATAGAGTGAATCTTAAAACTGTGACGTGTTTTCTCCTAATAACGAAACACCATTCCAACAGTCACAGGCCAGTCAGTCCTTGTCTTTCGATGTTTACGTGGCATAGCGAAGCGGAAGGTACCACGGACGAATGGGTGTATTGAGTATATCAGTTGAGTTGTGTTCATTGTGTCAGTATCATTAAACACACGGTTGAGTGGACTCAGTCAGATATATCAACTGTCAACGAGATGACATGAATTAGCGACAAGTGGATAAGATAAGAGTTACATGAGCCGACTGCAGTCAATCAGTCAATCAATCGATGGCGTGATTGATGTTCAGCTCATGGTGCGTGCTTAAAGGCTACAATTTGGCTTTGACAGCCAACACCCAGTTAAATATCAACTACCATAAAACAAAACAACATCTTGCAAATCTCCTCACTTTCAACAGTTAGCAGCTGAAATTGATTAGTGCAAGTGATGATGTCGACAATTTCGACAATGATCTGGACAAACCTCACATTCTTTGTCACACAACGACTCACTCGAAGTCAACTGAAGCGAGAATCCCAAACAATCCGTGTTTGTGCACTACTACCATTATCCATTTAAGTAGACTATAAATTGTGGCGAAAATATTTTCGAGCAATTAGTTCTAGTGATGAATTTCGACGATGCAATAAGAAGACGTAATCTATGCGAATCGTGTAGAATGTTTGCACAACACACTTCGAATAATCTGACCACACTCGTAATTTTCAGATGAATAATATCTGTACAACCGCAATCCATTTCAGGAAGCGCATTTACATTTAACTTCTTGTGTGTTTGCGCTTTCTTAATTTCACTAAATTCCAAGGTTCACATCTCTTTGTGAGCATTCTTTCTGTACGACTCCGAAACAAAGCCTGTTGGAGCTGATGATCACTAGCGACTGGGCGTTTTTTCCATATATACATATATATATATATATATATATATATATATATATATATATGTATATATATATAAATCATCTCGAAGTTTGATGCAATTCAATTGACTTATGAATTGGAAAATCAGGAAGGGGAGCTCCCAATGTTAGATTGCAACGTAAAGAGGAAAGAAGATGGGAAGTTAAACACTAGTGTTTACAGGAAACCCACACACTCAAGCAGATATTTAGACTTCCGATCGTCCCATCCTATGTCAGTAAAAATAGGATTGGTGAAATGTTTAAATGACAGAGCACAAAAACTAAGTAGTACCAAAGAAAATCTAAAACAGAAACTGATACACATAAAAGATGCTTTGAAA
Source organism: Trichobilharzia szidati (assembly GCA_944472155.2). NCBI lineage: Eukaryota > Metazoa > Platyhelminthes > Trematoda > Strigeidida > Schistosomatidae > Trichobilharzia > Trichobilharzia szidati. Next base: position 40,648,983 of record OX235279.1, read on the forward strand.
CTTAATAATTACCCAGATAAATTAGTCAAGAAATATGTAAGGAAATGTAAAAATAAAATACATAATGATAGTAGCGATAGTGATAATAACAATAATAATGACAATAATAATAGTGATAATAATAATAATATTAATGACGACACCAATAATAAGGAATCTAAATCATCAGTAGTAATTCCATACAAGGAAGGAACCTCGGAAGCCTTACGCAGAATTCTTAACAAGGCAGGAATAAAAATGGCATTCAAACCCACAAACTCAATTAGCAACAAGCTTTGTCGCTTAAAGGATCCTGAATAGCCCTTAAAACAAAACAATTTAGTTTATCTCATACCCTCCAATGATTGTCAGGTCAAGTACATAGGTCAAACTAGTAGAACAGGGTCAGTCAGACTAGCTGAACATTAAAACCTATCAAAATCTAGATTGGTTGACCCGAATAAGATAAGAAATCTAGAGAATAGTTCAGCTATAGCACTACATGCAGTCACACACAACCATACAATAGGATGGGATAGGATGACAGTTTTAAAATCTAATGTCACAGCGTATAGGGAGAGATTGATAACAGAAGCTTTGTTTATCGAATCAACTACAAATACATGTAATAGGGATGATTCATCACCTGTCCCCGATATCTGGAAAATTCTACTACCCAGACGACAAATAGGAGAGAACAAAGAAAACTATAAAACTCAAGTGTCAAAGTCTTGTGATTACAATTGATATGATTATGAACAATAAATTTTGTTCGAAACGTCATCCAGTAAATAATACTGTTTCACTGTGTGATATATCAAGTAAACAAATTAATATGGAATTACTTACTACCACAAGGTCCAAGTTTTGCACATATATTAATATGACTTATGGTCTTCCTGTACGAAGACTTATCAATAAACTCACTCGACTTTCACAAACTGAAGCAAGATTTGAAAATCATCGTATTTTCATCATTCGATGCCTAAGAAATGAGATTGAGAGTTAACCAGGATGAAGTTCTGCCTCTTCTACCTCTCAGGCTTCATGATAATTACCACAGAGTCAAATCTAAGACGACACAATCGCTAATATAACTGACTATCTTAAATTCTGCCTCGATATATGCTGTCCTAAACAAACACTATTCCAAAGCTTCGACCGCTTTTTGTCTCCTCGTGTCAAACAACTACGCAAGCAACAAGAAATGTTATATAATTCCACAGATAAGTTAGGACTTAAAAAGATTATTGCTCTCATCAAATCTGAAATCAAAAGTCCCAATGCTATGTACAATCATACACTTTCGACTCTTCACATCTGCAAATCTCCCGCTGGTATGTGGAAACTTTTCAACGAAATTACTGGCAGTGGAAAGCGATGCAATGTTTTTCTCTCTCACAATTTCAATGCTCTTAATCAGTCTTTTATACGCTCTCCTTCTACTATGATTACATCTAGTTTAACAAATCACACAGTTGATAACTTTCATGACTTTAATACTCTTGATGTTTTCAAGTGTCCTAAAACGCCTAAGCCCTCACGTAGCCTCGACCATGATTGTGTACCTGCATATGTTCTAGAACAATGTGCAGATGCTTCATGTTCTCCACTTACTAACATCCTAAACGTGTCTTTTTCCAGAAACGTTGTACCTGTTGCATGGAAAGACATTAAAATAGTCCCTGTCCCTAAACCTGAAAATGGCAAGAATGTGAGATTCAGACCCATCGCCATTACTTCCTTGTTTCTAAAGCTGATGGAAAAACTAGTGCTTCTTAAACTTGAACCCACCTTTAAAAGTTTTCAAGACCCCAAACAATTTGCATATAGACAGGGTAAGAGCACTTTAGATGTTGTAGCCTTCTTACACAACAGTATCGTCTCATCATTAGATAAATGTTCCAAATACGTTCGCTGCACGTTTCTCGACTTCACTTCTGCTTCTGACTCTGTACCTAGATGTCTCTTGCTAAATAAGCTGTCAATGACACAAACTGAGTCCTGGTTCACAAACTGGTTGCATTCTTTTTTCTCAAACAGAATGCAGTACACTGTACACAAAGGTAAATCCTCCTCTGCTATGCTCACTGAAGCTGTTGTCACCCAAGGTGCTGTACTCTCCTCACTTATCTTCTCTTTCTTTCTACATGACTTACCATCTTCGAATGACATGAATTTTGTTAAATATTCTGACGACATGACTGTATCTTCGCCTGTCAAGTGTCATAGTGACTGCCCCTAACTCAATTGCTTTTTATCAGAAATCAGCCAGCGATCCAAGGAAAACGGTCTTACCTTAAATCCCTCTAAATGTCAAATAGTCAATTTCACTTTTAGCCATAAATCTGACCTAAACAAACTGGTTAGCACTCACGAGGTGTGCAACATAGATGGTACTGAAATAGAGACCAAGTCGGAAATTAAATATCTTGGCGTCATTCTATCTGCTGATCTTTCCTGGTCGTCTCATATCTTGATGATTTCTAAGAAAATATTCCGTCTCACCTTGTACATCAAGAAGTTAAGACATTCTAGAATAACTCAAGCCGCACTCTTACTATTCGTTAACTCTTGCATCCTGCCGATTATTCTCACTTGTTCCCCCTCAGTTTTCCCAGGGCTACTGAAGAAGGACTATATCATATTACGTAGGGTGTTAAAGGTTGTCACCAGTGTAAGCAATGTGCCACTTAACCAGCTTGTTAATATTATGGTCGACACGACACGACAGGCACTTGCACTCATGTGAAAAATCGGCTAAATCCATTCTATATCACTCACACCAACCTCTTCATTCACAACTCTTCCCTTGTATCTCATCAGACAGGACCAGAAGCCTATATGGAAAACTATATGCTCGCACAAGAAAGTACAAGAACTCAACCATACCTTGCTTGGTTCGTGTTCTGTGCGATAAAGAAAGCATTTGGCGTCAAACTTATGACTTATTAAATAGTCAGTAGGACAAGTGCATCTCGCCTTTCCAAATCATATCAACGTTTTCTTTCGTTCTTTCTTTTCTTTTTCTCTTTTTTGTTATGTGCTGTTTAGTTTCTCTCTTCCTTACAAACTCTACTTAAAACATTCTTCTTCGTTCTTTCACACTATGTATATCTCGACCCTTTTGTTACCGCTTACGCTAGTAAATATGGCAGTATTTACTTTTCTAATACCATCAAAAATTCTGTTCACATTTTGGCTTTAATAGCAATATGCTAATATGTTGTTGTCAAAATTAACTGAGACTACCCATAATCCATGTAGAATTTTATTCAATGTTAATGCAGAAACTGGATGCAATACTGTAGTGAAATGCTGAGAATTCCATTCTGTATCACAAGTAGTGTTTTGGAATAAACCAAATTATTGTTATTACAATTATTATTATCTTCGGAACTTCATATTCCCTCCTAACATGCAAGATTCAGTATTCTAGAGCATAACATTCCTGATGAATAAGCAGTTCATGCCTAACATATATTACCAAGTCAACCTATATATTACCGTATTCATTAGTAAAAGTTACATTTGTATAGATCTAAGCGAAACTGAATTGAAAAAAATTCCAGCCTTTCTTTCGACAAACTGGTTCGAAATTCTCCAGGGAAATTTTCATTGCCGCGCTAGTGAGCTCTAACTCCTACCAATTTGTAGCGCAACCAGTAAATTTTGTCGCTATCACTGGAGCGTTGAATGATTCCTCGAATTCATTAGACAATAGCATTATTCACTCATCATCACTCGATGTTGACCTTCAATGTTCAGGTTGACTTGTTATGCTAAATGTTCGCTGCCAAGCGTCTACACCATTCGCCACGTTCGGTCTATCGTACACATTCCCTGTCAAGTCAGGAATTCATCATCCCACTACGATTCCGATCCTTGAATATCTCCCTGTCACTCTCTGTGTGTCTCTTATTGTGGATGATCGTGTTCCTGCTTTGATTTGTCTCTCTTCTGATCAGAACAATCACCACATGAGTTGGTGAATTACAACTTTCCTTTATATACAGCATAGTTATGCGGAGATGTCGATATTTTTCTTCTCCTATATCAACACTTTCATGAATATTATCTTCCTCATTTCCCTGTTCATATGATCTACTCCACGTCAGTCTAGGACGTCCAACTCATCACTTCCCACTCGGATTCCAATCGACTTGTACGTAATACGTAACCAAGATTTTACCCGTCTGTTATGTAACTTTACATTTATGTGAGAGACAACTTTATAAAAATCGAAATGTGATTTTGAAATGTTCATAGTATTTCTTTAACCAAGCAGTATCAAAGCACATAAGTCTGTGCGAAGGACTAACTACCTGAATAGATAGACTGATAGAATTCAGTCTGTACGACACTAGACGCATGACATTAATGTCCAGTCAATGTATGCGTTAAATTCCTACTGGAGGTAGGTGATCATGCGAGTCACGTCACTGGTAAAGTCTCTTACTCCAGCACTGGATGACCCGGATTCGAATCTCAGCAGAGATATGAGTTCCTTCAAGACTGCAGACACGTCTTGTTGGTGAGTGCCAATATGCACAAAACACACGTACAGACAGAATATCCTGCTGACTGACTATAAATATCTAACAACAAGTCTGCAGTTGTGACATCATAACTGACTCTCATTGATGGCATTAGCCGAAGTTCTATTCAGTCAAGTCTGAATTGGACCTACTAGGATACAAGGATAATATGAGCTCGCCTTTCACTATGTCGAAGACTCTACTCAACTGGCTACAGCTTCTTCCTAGATGACAAGAAGTAAATGGTAGGAGAGTAAAATAAGTGTAAAATAAATCTGGAGTGATGTAGGTTGTTAACTACTTGAGAGTTAAAAGGAAGGGCCAACATGGAAAAAGCCAAGATTGAAGTCCGCTTTCTGTCAGACAAACCACTATGTCTGATATTTCGATAACACGTTCGTAATTTGTGATTATTTCAGTGAAGCGTCTCAAATATTAGACGTCCTGAATAGTGTTCATACTATTGTTCGCTGTCAAAGGATTAGAGGGAGATTTGTGGTGGCAGAAAGCGACACTGGTGATTATTTCACCACCTTAGTGATAACAAAGTATATAATTTTACTAAATCATCTACTGTCCTGTTTAGGAAATTTTTTACTGTCTCCCCTAAGCATGACTAGCCTGAACTCCGTTTTCTGCTACTTGGTAAAGTCATATTTTCTGTAGTTACGTAACCTACTATGCTGCAATACTCTTTGTAGTCGAACTTTGTTTCTAACCAAAATGAATTTGGTTGGAGGATTCAACCATGAGCTGACATCAGTTAGAGGACCATTGGAAAACTGATAGAGAGTAGAGCCAGACAGCTGTTTCGTCAGCCTAGTTTGTGAATTGTTGGCAGTTCGCTCACACCTTACTGCCAGTTTTGAACCCTAGACCATCTGGTTACAAGGCGAGCTAGCTCGTAGACCATTTGTTTCTATCCAAATCTCTCCAAAGCAACACTTGAATATCAATGAGGTGGTCATTATCGACTTGCCCTTTTTCAGGTAGGTAGTTACCTGGGGTTCCAGTGAGACGTCGTGACCAGTAGAGTGCAGCAAGTCGGGTGACAGGACAAATACTCGACGAAGTCTTTGGCTAGGGTTCGCTCTATTTCGTTAATTGGCAGAAGTTATAATTCATAGGCCAATGGATAGGGTCTCAGTGGCCTAATGGTATACGAGCTGGCCTTTTAACCAGAAGGTCCTGTGTTCGAATTATGGTGAGTGCGTACTGCTGAAGAATCACAAATGAGGAGGAAACAGCTGTCCAGTACTCACAGGCTTTCGAATAGTTCTCTAACTAATGTCATCACATGATGAAATCGTGTAACGAAAATGACTTTGGTTTCGGGAATTCATTATGAGCTGATGTAATATTGTCCACACACTGAAAACTCCTTATTTGTATCGGAAGTACTCTTTGGTATAAAGCTACCTTTATTATCATTCTGACTTGTGACATTGAGTAACACAAGTCCCAGCGATCCATTCACAACTCGATGTCTTCCTACTTCATCACATAGCATACCTCTCTTACTAACAAACAACAGAAAACAAAAACTTGAGATTAAATCACCACTCACTGACTACTACTCAAAGCCGTATACACACCGTCTAGGTGTGTCTATTCCGATAAACTACTCATTCGACCAATTTGTTAAACTGAACTTCACCTTTTCCCTCCTCTTCCTCGGGTGGAATACACTTCTAACTCTTCGTCTATTCGTCAAGACAATTCAGTATCACTGTTTACACACTAGCTGACCTGAAAATGTCTATCTTCGTTTCACAGGATGTCAGTTGAAAACTGGTAACAGTCAGACTATGGTAAGTTGGGGAAGCTGTTGGTGAGAAGCTCACCACCGGATATTCGCCAACTCTGATAATTATTTCCATTCAGACTTTTCAGAAATGCTGTCACGAAGCTTACAATACTAGCTAGCTAGCTTGATGAGAACTGCTCATTAGTGGCCCTGTGTGCTAAGAACACGTAGGCTCCTTCGCTGACACCAGGAAGATAGTTGACCTTACATTTTATCTACTGAATCATTGATCTGTTTTCCGAAAACCACTACATTTTCGACACACTAGTCTAGCCCCCATTTGCATTCTTAGTCGCACTCCATCCCCCCCCCTCTCCTTCCTCACCCACCACATTAATCCGCTACAATACAAATTTCATCATACAACCAACTACATCACTTAGCGTAGCGAATCAGCAGTACCTACCTACCTTCCTTGCACCACTCAACCACAGATAGAACGCAACAGCACCTACACATCTCATAGATAACACGAACCAACTTCCGATCATTGATTCAGAACCACACACCATCATCATTATTCTTCATTCATCTGAAATCATCCCTTGTCAGGACGGTTACATACACCCTTGTTGTCATTAGCATCTGTACGCATTAGTGTGATTCATCGATATTACTATTGCTATTATTTTCATTCCCGTTATTACTACTATTATTATGATTATTATTACTATCACCACCAGCCATGTCATTCGACTTGCAATTCTCCATACATTTGAGTTATTTCTCTGATAACTAGTTGTTCATTCAAGTGGTGTCACTGAACCGTGAGACATCACAGTCACATCTATTAATTACTCACTCACTCACACCCACACAAACACAGTGTCAAGTGGATTCTCCACACTAACTCTGGTCAATTGACCCTCCTATCATCACTTGGCGAAAACACAATTTCATCCATAGAAAGAATTCCAAACGTACTTACAAGCTGACTACACTCGCCGCTCAAACTACCTACAACCACATTCCTACCGTCTCACGTCTAGACATTTGCAAGCTCAACAGAAATCTCTTAAATCCAATACAACTTTTCCATCACACATCTGTCGTCAACACACACACACATACCCGCTCGAATCCCACGTGCTCACACCACATCATCACATCACTAGCAGACAAATCACGCACGTAGAAGTCAAAACTACAATCCGAACAGTCACATCGTCACACGTCCCATACAGACAATATCCTAGAATCAATAATCGAATTGTCAGGTGTGCACGCGTCTTCACCAGTATCATCACACCATTACCGTCACCTATATGCTACTCCGTGACCGTGATCGCACCCTAACAATTAACTATCTCTTCAACAAACTACGCTCAATTAAATCGAAAAGCCAAACAACAAGGATCAAAATAAAGTGCAATTTATATAAAAATAAAATATCTCCTCACAAGTAAAACATCCCGTCAACTTGGCTGCTGTGAACTTTAAAACGACCACCGTCCAACAGAATCTCTGGCTTCTCCACGTCCGATAACCATTCACGAGCACGAAATGCAGCCAAGTGAGAATAATAAGTTGGCGCTGGATACGAGACACTACGCGAACACCTCATATACGCATAGCATAGGTGGTAGGTGAACAACTGCAAACCGTCCGACGTCCAGTCACTGTCATCATACAAAACGTGATAGTGAGCAGGTTTCGAAGTGCCCTACAAAATACGCAATCATATTCATCGGCTAACAACAACAATTTACCTGAATCCCTTCTTGTGAGCACAAGTAGAAATCGAATTCCCTGGGATGTGTGATGTCTGTATCAACCACCGTCCCTGGCTCCACGTTTCTCGCCCTACAAAAACAATCGAAACAACAAATCGTTATTCTTAACACGAACGCCCTCACACACGTGAGCAAGGACAACAACAACAACAACAAAGATACAGTGGCTCCACACAAAACATCATGTGTGTAAACACCTCCTACTTACCTAGGCTCGCTCGGTCGAAACCGAATGTGGTGACGCTTCTGCACAACAATATACGTGATCGCGGGTTCTTCACCAGGACGAATGTCTGCACAAGCTCTCTGAATCGCCGCCAACTCCTCTACCAACACATTCTCGAACTGGCCTTCCGAGACGCCATCACGATAGAATATGATACGCGTTGGGAAACGACCGTTCGTATTTCGCAAGTATACCTGCAAAACAACAACATAAACAAGCAACAACAGAAGCGTGCTCCAACAACAACAACACCAACCAGCAACATCAATCACTTCACAGTTGGCCCACAATGAAAACTAACCTCAAGCAACTCCTTCACAATAACACGCATGTCGTCGATTATTTCTCTCGCTCCCTTATTCCCCTTTTCTGTCGTCGCCTGTTGGCGGATCACCACAGCGTACCTCATTAGATCTGGTGACACACTACCAATAACAGCAGCCACCGACTTCCGAATTTCACCATGAGTTTGTGTCGGCGCCGGATGGGTCACGTCTGCCCCAAACACCATCAGCAACTCACCACTGTTCTTAATCAGGTCGGGGATCTGCCAGTTCACACCACCCAATTTCCCATTCAGCTTCAGTAACAGGTTCGCTGAACAAAGCACAAATTAATCCCATTAGTTAAAGTTAAGCTTGTCGAAATACACAAACAGAAAACAAACGTCACACGTAAACAGTAGTAGCAAGCACTTACGGCAAACGTTCGCCTTCTCCAGAGTACGACCAAGTACACACTGTGTACGGATACCCATTTGCAGGTCACTCAGGCGTTTAACTGCCGAGTAGTTCCGCTCGTCGTACAAGATTAGAAGCACAAACGAACAGCCTTGTCTACTGAAATCTTCAAACTTTCTGCCAAGTTCTCCTGTAGGACATTGTGCCACAATAGGTCGAGGGCTTAGACGAACCCCAAAGCGACTTCCTGCTCTAGGCATTTCTGACATCACCTTTTGTATGTGACTCTGAGACCGCTACAAAGAAAACATAGTAGGCGAAATAGGCACTTAGTACAAGCGTTTCACTTGGCTGATAACAATAATAATAATAATAACAACAATAACAACATCTGCCTCTCAACAACACGCATCACAATCAAGTGGACAGTCAGTTTTTCGAAAGTACTTCACCTATTTGACTAACAGGAAAGTGGGAATCCAGCATTCTATACACACCATTAAACGCTGACACATCAACACGGATGATATCACGCAGTGATATGCCCGGTGCTGTGAACAACGAAGTGGCGTGCCTGTCATCAAACAACACGCCTCCATATTGTCAAGCTAACTCTGATTCACAAATCACTGCATCTAGAATGTGAATTCAATGCCCAAGTGATGGCAGAACACATCTTCCTCCTTACACTACACTACACTAATCACTCATCGTCGTCATCGCCACCGTCTTTCGTACACAACTCGAGTGAACAACATACCTGATTAGGTGGAACACAAAGTATGGCCCACATCAGCTCCACTCCCTTGCCAGCTGGCTCATGAAAGTCAGGTGACATCCAGCTACCTGCCTTTAGCGGTTGCACACCGGAACGACCAAATTTAGCACTTGGCGGCTGCAGAACACGTGCCTTCACTTCCACTGGCCTCGGCTCGATCGCCAAACCAAATTGTTCGATCAGTGGGTGTGACCTGGATGAAAGAAATGAAACAAGTGTTGTCATGCCAGTCAACAGAAACCCTCATTATCACAAACAATAAAGACATTAAAGTGAAATATAATACCGGGCTCTCAAATAACATCACCTACATACACTATTATCTCCATCTAGGCATACTTAGTCCACAATCAACACCTCTTCACTAGCATCACACGGTTAACAAACACGACTCTAATTCTCATGTCTCCGTGTGGCGAATTACATGTTCTGTGACGAGTAATCACTACCTAGAGATTGACACAAATAACCGATGAAATGTTCCCCCTTCCTAACAATTTTAGACGTACGACAAAGCCTCGGCTGTCTGCTTCTGCACCTACAAAACTCCCTGGCTTAATCTTATTTCAACGAGGGCTATTCTACTCAACTCATGTTTCTCCACGTTTACAATTTCGGCTAACACAACGGATATCAGACACCTCGAACCAAACAACTCGTCTAATATCATGCTTCCATTCTCATCCCTAGTTTCCAACGTATCCCTGTGTGCAGATGGAAATCAGTTTCCAGTGTTGAGAAAGCTAACTAAGTTAGCTGCTGACAGTGGAAATCACCTAACGAGCATTCATTCAACATGCTCCTCCTCCTTCTCCTCAACTTCTCTCCGCCTCTTGCATCATGAGTAAGCAACATCATCACGTCGTCAGTACTCAGTCGTAGTGCATCATCAACAACGCGGAAATAACATCATCTTACTTCAGCATATTGTTAGCAAAGTTTTGCAGCTCTTGGAAACGTTCCTGCGGTCGAACTGCCGAACACCGGATCACTTCGCTAGCAACATCCGCTTTACTCGCATTAGGAGCTTGATACGGTAGTATGTTCAACAACTCCATAGGCATATACACCTCCCGCTTCTGATCAACCTAACAAAATAAAATATCATCATCAATCAAATCACAAATCACCTACCTTCACACAAGGCAGCTCTGGATACTTCAGTGTGATATGATGATGCCTCTTAAAATATTCTGCCACCGTCTCATTCACCTCCTCAATCATTAGACGATCAGCTGGTAGTGACGACATCCCGTGCACAGTGAACCGTCGCGAATACATCCTACCTGGAAGGCGTCACGTATAGGTATAACAGAGTAAAATATACATATACACGCATACCACTGTCGCTCCTGTAAAACTTCTCACTCTCCACTCTGATTCTTCTCAAGTCACGGGCCATTTCTTCACTGCACCGAGACATCCCATCGCCATACTTTGCGTACATCACGTCCGCCAAATTCCCAGACGTAAAGTACGCCTTGCACGTCTGTCATAGTGTGTCAAAACAAGCAATATCATCACTTACCATATCCAAGTTTACACGGACCTTCCACTGAGGTCGCACACTACTAATAAAACCTTTATGGATGCTGAAGAGTTTATCCGCGACAACTCTAATCGGTTTCGCCTCGAACAGGGCTGAACGTCCAACAGAAACGAACGACTGTCTAGAGACTGTTTTCAGAATACAATCCAATAGCCTGATGGACTCCTACAACCAAGTGTCAAACAACAAATCTAATCTCGTCTCACCTGGGGCATATTCATCGAAGTCGCCTTCGGATTCTTTATAAAATGATCAACATCAGAAGTAGACACTCGCTGTACTTCCATAATACGATACTTTAGGAGAAGGCGATCACGACCAAGCGGGTCTTCGATCTCCATCTCCTTCTCCACAGGGTCCGTTGTAACACCCGTTAACGGGTCTTCAGAGTATATTGCGTGCCCTCCATCATATACCACCGTATCTGGAAAGCTGTAAAAGCAAACCATACAAGCAAATTTCATTAGCATCAGACTCATCAACAGACACGATTAGTGTCAACTCAAGCCATACCGAACGACTCTACCATCTTTTCATAAACGCATCTGATATTCGCGAAAGTCATTATTCAGTCAATCACGTAGGACATGAAACAACAACTCATCCCAAACCTGTACCAATCTCTCCTTGACAAGCACATTATAATGATAGCAATCACACACTACAACAAGTCAAGCAAACAACTCACCTCAATAACACAAATACAACACAAAGTTTTAACACATATGTAAACAACGTATTTCAAGATGAAAGCATAACTGCACTTACGAGCTAGCTACTTGTTGTGTCAGAGATTGCAACTCCCTCGGTGGCATTCTTATCTCCGTCTTACTGCCCTCCTTTGAGTCCAGACGGTATACTGAGATCGCCTCAACAAAGTACAAGTATACCGTCTTCTGATGGAAAGCAAGGTCCCAACAATTTGAAGTAACTCTCACTGTTCTCCCGACTGTGCCACCTTCATCTGGTCTGTTTGGAATTCCCACTGGCCTCTGCATGCTTAGTCTGAAGTAAAGAAATTCATTCGCCAACGTTATCAATCAAAGGAAGCAATGAGGCCAATCACTACTCTTACACTTTATTCCATTTCAACTTACTTTGAAAGCTCACAAGACACGTCACACCTGAAACAATCAAAACAAAATTAGACAGTTAGGCAGCAGCAACACAAAACACATCTTGTGGAATCTAGAAAGACAAAACGGCGGATACTACTCACACAGCTTTCTTCATACACTGGCTTTTCTTTTGGCGAGCAGCTTCCAAGGTAGCCTCGTTTTCCAGTCGTAATGACGATGCTATGTCACCACGTTCACAAGGTACATGCGCGCTCCATGCAGGCTTCTTCCACACCCCTGGAACATCACCAACACGTGACCTGAAGCATGAAACACAATACACATATACAGGGCTATTTCTTAATTCATCTAGTAGCTTTCACAATAGAAACACTGTCAACGTTAATATCACACTCTCATATATTCCTGCCTAACAGATTCGGTCAGAGGTGAAACCTTCACATCACAAGATCAACTCATAGTCAGTCACGTCTACGCTAACTCGTATTCAAATATCAAAACTCAATCCAATGATGACTGCCACTCACTCAATCGTGTGTACACGGTTCAACACAAACAACAGTTAGACAAAGACATATATACACTTACCGATCTGTTGACGGGTTACGTTGAAATGATGGATACTCAGTAGGTTGTGAAGATCTGCAAGAGAAACAACACTTTTAACTTCCAACACAATGAAAACGGTGACAAAATCATATAAAACTGCTTCTTCACACTGTCGAAAATCACCTCCTCGAGAAAGGCCGCAACTAAAGCTCTTCTGAACGGTGTCCAACCACAATACCATACAACATACACACTAATCTGATTCACTAAGTGGCACGATTGCTTCCCATTAAAGCAGCCTTCGATTATTCGTGCGCTTCACGTTCCGGAAATCCGAGTAATCCCATGAACATACAATCACAATAAAGTAACACATCTCTCACCAAACAGGAAACCCAATCATCCACATCAGACTATTAACTAGGTACAAACTTCACTACACTAGATCCGAAAAGCTTCCAATCTCTATGCAGAGAAAACCACTTCCGGAGAATCCACATTGGTTTCTACAACACACTGGATTGCAATCACTCACGTCTAGTGACAGGTGCACACAACACAGCACATATCCACCATTACACAAGCACAAGCGAGTCAATACCCTCTCAATCGTCCACTTTCTTCCTAATGAATCATACGCATCCAACGTACTCCAAAAACAGACCAAAAACTACGTGAGGGAAAAACCTGCCAACTTACCCATATCCTCTTTCACCTCGTGGTCCACCACGACCTCTTCCACCTTGACAACTCGGGGGCGGACTAAAACAAAACGAGAACAAATGTTTCGCAAAGTAACATGCACGATAAGGACAGACTACACAACACGTATCACAGCACAACAGACACAAACTCGTTACGCCAACTCACCCGTACAACTCTCGTTCATCGAAGCTGAAATTGAAAATCAAAACTCATCAGTTAAACATCACTCAATGTGAGACAAATTAATATGAAGTCAGGTGTCGAAGTGACAACAACTACAACTAGCTAGCCCTCAGTTTCACCTATTCTTATCTAATGCATCAACTTTTCGCTGTAGAAACAAACTACTCCACCTATCTGTCAAGCTTCACTCTACTGCATCAAACTTGTTTCACCGAAACTCAGATGACATCAATAGTCATGACTCACTAGGTAGCTTATCTCACCTCTAATGCTTCTAGAAACACAGTGCCAAGTCATATGAGTGATGTCTTAGCCAAAAATGATATCCTGCACCTCAGCTTTCCACCAACTCGTCGTCTATTCCCAAACTAAAATATGCATCACAATATCATGGAATCTCACAATCGTGGAAAGTCATGATAAGAAATCCAGACTCACCCACACCCACGACGTCCATCCGGTCCGCGAGGACCTCCACGACCATCATATCCTCCACGTCCACGAGGTGGTCCGTAAAAGCCTCTACAAAACACAACAGAATAACCTAGTGCTTCAACGACTGTCATAAACAATCAGGCATACAACATAATTTACACTCAGCAACAACCTCAACACGCAAATCTACCGCGAAGTAAGCTCACTTCACCAACTATCGTCTCTAACAGCCTCACATTACTGGGAAATAACTCCCTGCCGTTGACGCCAGTATATCCACCTTCTTTCTTTCACACACAGACACACACAACAACAACAATAATAATAATCCTCACTATTACACCACACATGTTATCTGCTGACGACAGTCCCAGTATGGCACTCACGCGTCATCTCTACATCAGGCAACACACACCCCTTGCATCAATGACAACATGCATTCATTTTCAAGACGACATTCACTGTAAACAATGTCCTTTAACCCATCAAATAGCCATTAAGAGTAGACAGGGTCGACAATTACTCGACAGCATGCAGAACCACGCACAATTGTCGTTAACGTCAAATCCCATACTCACACAGACATTCTCGCAACAATCAAATGAAAGACACACAAGCTAACCTGCCCGACATCCTGCCAAGTACGTATGAGCAGCACAAGCAGTAGCAGTAGCAGTAGTAGTGGTAATGGTAACACCAAAGCCAACAGTAACAGTAGTCACCGCACTACACCAGTTCGACGTGATTCGGCGCCCGATGATCTGACTAAACAAGCTACCAATTTCCAATATCTCTTTGAAGAGCTAGTGTAATCCAATTTGATTTCATTGTCCCTACTTCTTCGCTAGGTAGCAAAATATCCTGATATTTGGTAGACTTGTGCTTAGTCTGTCCCATCACTCGACTGGCGTAGCTTTGGTTGACTCCAAGGTGAATGGTGTGGGCATTGGTTATGTGTAGTTTGCATTATGCGATGTGTTGAGACCATGTTACTGCCAGGAAGCTCGTTGATCGTTTCCCCCCTGTGGTCGTCCAGGGTGATGAGAAATTGATATAAAAATAATAGGAGCAACAGTAGATATAATCAGTGTAGGCTATGTAGACTTTCAACAAAAAATGCACAAACGGATAGCTAATGGAATTTATTAATTCAGAATAAACGCAGAGAAACGACTGTGAAATAACAAGGAGAGTTGAGAAGTGCACCCACTAACAATGCGGTATGTGAGTATTAGGGGATAAACCATTCGGATGCAGTTATTATCTCACTAGGTGATTATCCAACCTCCGCTTAAAGCCTCCCACGAATGCCGCATTGACCATAGCCACACGTACGATGACCTAGGAGAAAACTGAAATTGAAGCGCACTCGAATCTTCAGCATCTGATGCTCTATCCACCGTGGGCTGGTTCGAGAAAGCCCAGTAATGACTGAATGACAAGATACCTCTGTTTGAGTGATTCTGGTCACTCGTGGTATTTCATGGAATGATTTACTACGGGGAACCATCACTCGTCTCGTCACTCATCATTCAACCCCACGAAGACATCAGCAAATAATCCAGTTTTCACGACTTTCCACTGAGGCCCACCAACTCTTGTCTCCTACCTTCTCAACCATCCGAATCCCTCTGATTTTGCGTACTGGATTTCGCCTTAGAGTGCCTTGAGCATTCCTCGCCCCTAGTTCGAGGGTATTGATGTGGCGTTAAAAGAGTTGCTGGATGGAGGTGGCTGTTGGATGGCGCACAATAGACACTTGACTTATCCGATTATGACATGATACAGAGTAGAGTCTGGCAGTCCTATGTGCGTGGATCCATTGCATTGTGTAAGTTGTAATTATTTGCTGAAGTATATGACAACCACGCCTCCTTCGTTATCATCCCTGTCCGTCCTGAACACCCACGCATCAGTTATGTAATAATATATTTATTCCTGTTCATGTAGGAACATACCAATTTCACAGGCATGGATAAGTTATTATATAAATGACACATATTTCGATGTACGCTGAATTTACAGTTTGGTTGTTCTTTCTGACATTAGAGTCTGTCGGAACAGTCTGAAAAATAGTCTGTTTGTGTAACACATATAGAGATATAGAAATATTGTCTTCGCATTAACAAAAAACCCAGACATCAGATGAATGTAGTACAAATATTTGGGAAAAATAAAGCTTGAAGTCAATTCTCCTATATAACTTTGTTGTGAACAGCATCCTTGACTTGAAGTATACTGATGTGTTATTTTGAGGTCAGTGATGTATTTATTCCATTTTTTCAGCAGTCTAATCGTAATTTTATAATAGGAAAGAAATTTTATGGTGGATACGAAAACTAAATTAGGTCATGTTGAATTGGTTTACTGCATGGAATGGGGCCGAGGTCGATTCCAGAACTATCCATTGGCGTCATTTGTGTCAGCATGACAGACTGTACACGTAAGTTGAGTAATACATTGAAAACTGTTTGAAAACCAGTTGCTTGTTTATTTCAGATCATGAATACTCCTTGTACAGAATGTTTGCCAGCGTCTTCAAGTGGTAGCATGGGATTGTTCGTGGAATTTGAGTGGTTATGAGTTAAATGGTCTGGAGTCCAGACTCATTTCAGTTTAAATATGGGGTTGTTCGACCTCGACCAGGAGGTAAATAGAAGAGTAGGCTCAGCAGCATAATACCAGAAGGGGAAAGTATGTGAACATCAAAAGAACATTAATGTTTTCTGCATATATAAACGTTTCGATTAATTGTATTACAGTGTATAGCAAACATTACCTATATTCTAGTTGTTTTTCATGTATTTTTGTCAAGTCTTAGAGTTTATTTAGTGTCAATATTTAGTAGTGAGTCTAGGCGTTATAGTGTTCTAATAGCTGATGCGTTTTAGAAATGAGGGGTGCGGTCTGATTGGCATAGTCATTGGGATGAAACAGTTTACATAGGAAGCGTTTAAAACTTATAATAGTGACCGGTCCTCATTTATAGGGGTAAACTGTTCCAGATCTTAGAATACATGACTATGAAGAAGTTTGCACGGAATGCTGTCTTACAGTTTTTCCTAGATACTGTGCACGTTTGGTTACGCTGATTGTAGGAGCCTTCCGGTGAGAACAGTATCTCCTTACTGTCTGAGAATGATATCTTATGCAAGACTTTAAAGAAGAATGTTAGGTTAATGCTGCGTCTTCCTTTTTGCAGTCAAATCCTACAAGTTTAGACGTGAAGTATCGTTGGACACTTTCAATTTAAGTTTGTCACTTACGCGAGTGCTGCTGAGAATAAATGGACAATATTCAAGAAGGGATCTGACACAAGTTTTATATAATAATAGTCTCGCTCCGTAGTTGTGGAAATTCCTGAGTATGCATCCTAAGAGCATCCTCGATTTACGCGTCTGCGTTGCCACTTGCTCAGAAAATGTCAGGTCACTAGAGTACCTGAGTCCTAGGTCAACAACACTTTGGAGTTCAGGCAAGTCAATAGATTCAAGCACCAGTTTGATATTTATTGAGGGTGCACCGAAACAGATCCAACCACATTTTTCAAGGTTGAAGTTTAGGTTCCATGTGGAGGACCATGCAGTTACTCTATCTAGTTCTTCCTGAACAGCTTTCTGAAAGTATCCTAAGTCATCACAGTGGAATGTGTAAGCTACTTTAAGATCATCTGCAAAGATGAGTGGTTCACCAAGTGAGAAACAGCTGCATATGTCGTTGACATATAGAGTGAATAGGAGGGGGCCTAAGACGCTACCTTGAACTACTCCAGAAGTGACTGGACTGGGCTTAGAATTTACAGACCCCAGTCTAACTACTCGGGACCTATCGTTGAGGAGTGATTCAAGCCATCCTAATAATGGGTTACGTATTCCTAAGGAGTTCAGCTTATTGATTAGAAGCAAATGGTCAACGCGGTCAAAGGCTTTGGAGATGTCGAAGTAAATGACTAATACTAGTTGTTGTTCGTCTCGGCTACTGGTTATATAGTTAAAGAAGTCAAGGTGACATGTCATGCATGATCTGGATTTTAGGAATCCACGTTGGTTGGGACTTAGAATATTGCAGCGGAGCATACGTTTGAGAATATCGCCCCTAACTATTCTTTCAATAATTCTAGATGCTATGGGTGTAATATTGATTGGCCTATAGTTGCTGACTTCAGTTTTCGATCCGGATTTGTGTTTGGGTACTATAAAAGTGGTTTTCCATTTATCTGGATAGGCTTGGCTTTCTAGGGACATTGTAAAGATCTTAAGTAATAAAGAGGAAATTTCAGAAACATCGTGTTTATAAAAATACGATGGTATGCCGTCAATACCAACACTACTAGAGTTTTAAAGAGTTTTAATGGCATGGTTAATATTAGAATAAGTGAAATGAACTGTACTGGTTTGTTTCAGCGTTGAATAAGAAGGAAGTTCCACTGTAGATTGTAAACCAAGAAGTGGGCTTATGGGCTTAAGGTAGTTAGCTGCAAACGCCTCGTTAAACAGTTCACACATGTCTGCATGGTTGCTGTATAGTTTACCCTTGTTTATAATAAGGGAAATTTTATGGCTTTGGCGATTCATTCGTTTCTTTAGGATTTCTGTGAGAGCACCTACTCTGGTGGTGCTGGCTAGTGCGATGCATTCTTCATTTCTCATACGCAAGTTATGAGCCTGCGAGATGGAGCTAAGAGTACTAAGTATTGACCCTAGTGTACTAAAGTCGTGTCGTCTGAAGTAACTTGTTGACAGTCTCTTCAGTTTTGAGCGATCTTTTGGTTGAATAAATTGCTCCTCAAATTTTGAGACTTTTATTGTTTGCATTGGGATGACAGCGTCTAAGCATGTGTTTGATTTATAGTAAAAGATGTCTAGAGCTTTCGAGAGGTTATCAGTATAGAAGTACTCTCTCCATTCTGAGGATCTTAACATTGATTTCACTAGAGTCCAGTCTGCCTTACTGTAGTTCCTGTATGTTATTTGTTGTGAAGTAGGGGCATGAGTTGCAGTGCTACTTGGTGGAAGTGGCAGTGCACACAGCACTGTTTTGTGGTCACTCCCTGAAAACTCGGAACCTACTAGGGTAGAAAGGGGACTTACATTGTGGCAGAAGATTAAGTCTAGTACGTTATTACCTCTTGTAGGGGATGTGACAGTCTGTTTCCAGCCAAGTATATCCAGTGTGCCCAAGAACTTATCAAGTTTAGTTGGACCTGTGGGCATATCCCAGTTGATTTCAGGTAAGTTGAAGTCTCCACATAGGACCTTACGATCGTATTGTAAGGTGGATAATTGCTCCAGAGTATTAATAAGTTGGGTCTCGTAATTACTAAAGGTGCCAGGTGCTCTGTAGGTGCATCCAATTAATACTATTGCGTTATTTAAGTGTAAGTTAACCCATAGAGTCTCAGGCATGTTAGGTGTACTATTTTCTAGCTGTGATACAGTAAGTGCATTCAGAAAGTACATGAGACAACCCCCTCCCTTTCCACCTTCCCTGTCACCCCGCAAGTGTGTGTAGTTATCTAGGCTTATCTCTTCATCCAGTATGTTCGAATTACACCAAGATTCAGTGATGACAATTATAGGGGGTTTGTGTATTACTGTGAGTGCTCTGAGCATCGGTAGTTTATTTAGAACAGATCTAGCATTTATGAGGATCAGGTAAAGATGAGATTTGAAATAGCGTTTGAAGTATTTAAGCTCGTTAATCAGCCCCGAATATGGTTCAGCACCCAGTAGTACTGTTGGACATGACGACCCTATGTTAAGAGGAGTTTCAGCATCATGCTCACCTATGTCTATTGAGTTGTTGCGTGCTGTTTTCGGTGAAGAATTGAGCGTTGGAGTACTGGATTTGCTATAGGCTAAGGCATTTTTAATTTTAGTTAAGGTAGAAACGTGGGTAGGGATCTTTGTTTGACCTAAGTTTCTGCATGTTTCAAGTGTGCTTAATGGATGCGAGCGCACTACACTGTTTCTGTATTCACGCAAAGGGGGAGCCAGCACTAGCGGTTTAGGAGTGTTGACATCCCTACCAGCTGTTTTTTCAACGCTGACAAGGACGCAGGGGATAAAAAATGATTGGGACCTTGTGAAGACCATGGTTTATTATTCCACCTATTGGTAGGTACTAGTTGTGTCCTTGTATGGGTTTCGTGTGTACTGCTTTGTGGGTTAGTTCCCAGCAGACTTGTACCATATATCCGATCAAAATTTATTTGTGTGCCATACTGTGAATACCCTGAGTTGTTGGTGGTCGAGTTCTGACTATTGCCACTTGTACTATTGAGGGAGGCATTGTTGTGACGTTGGTTATCAGTGTGTGCCATGGTGTTATTTCGCACGTTGTGGGTGCCAATACTATTGACCGTGGGGGGTGTGGGCTTATTTATACTGCCATTGTTCTTGTTGGTATGATTTGGGGTCATATTTTCCTTTCTTTTACCAATGGATTTATGGCCAGGAGAGGACTTTCGGGGGCTTTGACATTTTTCTGGGATTATTTAGTGACACGTCTATATCTACGGTGATAGGTGGTATGGTTTTATCACCTATTTGATTACAATTTAGTGGCGTTTCGGTTGGTGTCTCTCTCTGAGAGGATAATTCTGTGTGGTTTGAGAGGGGTGGTGCGGTGGGTTCTACGGTATCTCTCAAAGGGTTGGGTATAATTGCTGCTTGCAATGTCCTATTGTTTATTCCACAATTAGACTCAGTGAGATGATTATATACGCGCCTTCCTGTGACTGTCTTGTCCACTGCATCCTTTATTGGTTTGTAATTTCTGACTTGCGATAGGGTGTGTTGGGAGTGGATAAATTTTCTGGCCTCTGTCGGTTTTTCGAATTGGAAACGAATAGGACAACACTTTTCATGTTGACTCTTCTTCAGCCTGTAGCACTTAGTCTTGGAGTTGGGCATTTTCGCCTCACTAAGTAAGATGCGCTGTACCCTTTTTAGTGCCTCATTGTCCGGAACGTTGTAGACAAAAGCACTTAGTTTAGCGTCGAGTCGTTTTGTTACTTCTGTAGTAACAAAGTTAATGGGGTTATCTACCTTAGTTACCGATTCTGTGTCAAGTTTGTTAAGGTCTACAGTTTTCACGAGGATAGTTAGAGGTGCCAGTTCACAGACCTGCGATCTGATATCGCTGATCTGATCTGATAATTTGGATATTTTGGTATTGGTTTCAGAAATTCTAGGATTTACTGACTTATTGTTTTTTATTTCCCTTAACTCGGCGTTAAGTTCTCCCATAGGCAACTTTAGAAGTTCTAATTCAGAATATAGTACTGAAACAGAGCTTGATGGCTGGAGTTTTTCGATAAGCACATAAGGTGTAGTGAGGGGTTCTGTATGAGCAGGGAGTGCTGAATTTTTAGGAGTAGCGCTAATACCAGCTGTCAGTACAGTTTTATCCTCAGTTTCAGCTCAACGATTACGACATACAAGTGAGTTATGTGGCTCACTATAACCGTTTGTAGGGAGTGTGTTGCTTGATGTAGCAATCAAGGACGTAAAATTAGTTATCAGATTTACGGCGGATTGAGTTCGTCGCTTTTAACTTTGATTAACCATAACTATTTGATATTAGAGTTAATGACTATAGGTGTGGAGGTAGTAGAGTACTTGTGCAAGGATTACAAAAGGATACATTTTATGTAATGAATCACGTAAAAATGTAACGCAAACGTTGAAAGTATGGCGTTTATGTCCGGGCCTCACTAACATAATTTACAATCTCAATAACATGGAGAATTGTGAAACTTCAAATGCGTCCTGCTCTTCAAATCCTTTAGATTCTCGTAGGTGTCTACCTATCAGCACACGTGTACAACAGCATTCTTTTATATCCTCCTGACGAGCAGTTTCAGACCGAATTTACCTCTCTAATCTCAAGTCACGGCGATGAGGTAACGCTTGCTGATCAAAACACCCCTATCGCAGTGTGATATTCACTTGCCCCACGAAGACACCTTAGTAGTACAGATTCAAAATTGAGAAGACTTGACCCACCACCACCCTCGGAAGTAAGAGACAGCACAGTTTCCTTCCACTCCAGTTGGCACTTTCTTTTGTTCTGTGGAGTGTTGACAATCATCACGTGATGGCATTCACAAGGTGTATGCTCAGTATTTCGCAAGTGATGACTGAATATCGTCACAGTGTAGGGACTTCCCTTGGTTGGAAATTAGCAGTTTGACTGAGAGCATTGCGCGGCTAATGTGAAGTGGATCTTGGTGGCTCAGTGGAGGACGGCATTCGCATCACAGTGGTACTACTCTGTGTGTTGCTTATCTACCTGTTAAAGGCCGAACTGAATAATTCGGACGTCTCCATACTCGTCAAATACTGACCGCCTCTCTGAGTTCCCTGTGCCTCACTCAGACCACGAGGTGTCCACATTGCACCGATGACGGGCACCGTAGTCTGCAACCAAAAGTGACTCCGAAACCATTGAATGCCATCTGGGAGGACATTCATCTGCGTTTCATGACATCTTCAGTGTGTTTCTCATTACGATTGTCTATTTGCAGTTTAGGAACCAGTGTACGACAGTGGAGACGAAGGGTAGTGGCGGTGGCGATCACCCCGTAACACATACATGTGTATATATATACGAATATACGCATTAAGATAAAACTGCTATGGTTATACTCACGTGTCCGTGTGTCCGGAGGCCTATTGGCGAGCACTTGCCATGAGAGCTATTAACATGCAGTATGCTGTATCATTGGTAAAGACACGAGGCTAAGCAACTACAGATATCGCAGCGAAATTCTCGGAAGTTAACTCCACGAAAGGAGGGAGGATGGTGAGTGCTGATCAGCAGATATGACGGTGGCCACAAATATGAATCGCTCCATTTCATAGGACAGCACTACGCATTTTGACGGCTCGAGATTAAACATGAGCTTGGATTCTCATCTTGAAAGAACAATAAATCTGCTCGGATTCTTGTCAAGTCGCGATCCTGTGGTCCCTACACAGATTCGTGAGACATTTTGTGTGTGTTGGTTATTCTTACTTGTGTCTCGTCCCAGTTTACAGTTTCTCAGAACGTTGTGTTCCCCCTAAAGTAGCCTCTAGTCACGTGAAGAAATAGCACTTAGTGAGATGATGACTGTTCATCGATCGACTAAAACCACCGACATCAACAGAAAGGAAGTTTTGGTTTTCGCTCACTCTTGATGATGACCTGCGTGACGGCTCTAATGGTTAACACTTATGTGGACCTGTTCTAATCGCCTGTTTTATTATCCAGTTATTCAAATTATTGAAACAGCACTGATTTAGTGATGTTTTACGATTTTGATTTACGCAACGTTTGATCGTGCCTGTAAAAATGGCGTGCATTCCATGTAAACTTGCTCGCTTACACGAAATATTGTTTATTATTCGGCTGACCACTCATGAACCGTCTGGTCTTGTTCTTATGCTTGATGACCTTTCTTTCACCGGAGCTGGAGACAGCGACGGAACTGAGTATGTTAGCCGGAGAAGGTGGTTTGGCCCCAGTTGACTTACCACGCCTAAATGGCCTACACGAACTGACGGGCGGTGTTTTCAGCCTCAGTTCGCTGCACAACCTCGCCCACTGATCCTGATGGAAGACCGCTGAAATGAGTCAATCGTGGGCATGGTAAGGTCGGCGAAGGTGAGTTTCAAATTCGTGCTTCTGTGGGGGATCAGCCAAGGCCCGCTTCGCCACGAACAGTCAGTGCGTGTCCCTCTCGCGCATGGTGTCTGGGAAGATTGCAACGGATTTGTGGTGATTATGGAGCTCTGAGCATGCATCTGTCGTGGACTGATACAAAATACCCCACGTTCACGGCTAATAATAGTCTGTGAGGCGTCACAGTGTCTTCTAACATAGACACAGTTCGTGTCTACAACAGTATTCTGGATGACACACCTACAAGAGGGACTACCACACAATTCGGATTACACGAGTTAGGGAGGGTGCGACTCAGCCTTTAGAATGCTGCTCAAACTTTGCACACGTGGCCTCTTCTGTAGAGTCCAAACTAGGATAAAGTAGCTGTCAATTAGTTCCTAGGGGGTGTCGTTTCGCCACCTTTTGGCTTACTGACAATGCTGTCAATACGTTGCACTCTACCAGCCCTGACTGGGTGTCATTTACCTAGTCAGTACTTACGAGGAAACGCGGATTCCAGCCCTACACGTGATCGTCTAAATAATCAACCTAACTAGACGGTTAGTCTTAAATGTTAACGGATTTGATTTTGCTATTCTGTTACTATAATCCTGTGTAGTCGAATTCTTCTGAACCATTTGTTATAATTAACTATTGTCTCTTTCTACGCATATATATGTATGGTGATGTACCGTTATGCAGTCTTTTCCTACCTTTTCATATTGCCCCTTCATTTTCATATGTTTACAACTAAAATCGAGAAAGTTGGCTACAACCGTATGTTTTATTTACGTACTTATTGTACATATTTCTAAAATGCTGTAGCAGATGAGACACAAGTTGGCTGACTGAAAGTAGCCGTTCGTATCATGAATTTCGTTGAGTTAGCCAGTGAATACAAAAACAGTCTATGTAACACATACGATAAGGACACCGTAATTTTCTTGACCTGTATTACCAACCTTCACTTGTTTACTTAAAATTAACCTTAACATACGATATCTCACAAATTTCTGCAATAATAATAATTTGCTTTATTCCAAAACAGTACTTGTGATACAGAATGGAATTCTCAGCATTTTTACTACAGTATTGCATCCAGTTAGTACATTATCAATGAATAGAATTCTACATAGACTAAGGAAATCTCAGTTCATTATGACAACAACATATTGACATGTCGGTAGCGAAGCCAAAGTTGAACAGTGTTTGAAGGTGTTAGAAAAGTAGGTGCTGTCATATTTACTGGCGTAAGCGAGAGAAAGAAACAAAGCAGCACATGACGGAAAATCAAAGAGAGAGAGAGAAAAAGAAAAGAAAGAAAGAAAATGTTGTACCCATAAATGATATGAGTTGGAAAGACGAGGTCCAGTTGTTCTACTGACTATTTAATGAATTATAGGTGTCACGCCTAATGCTTTCTTTATCGCACAGAACACGAGCTAAGTAGGGTATGGTTGAGTTTTTGCACTTGCTGGTGCGAGCATATAGTTTTCTATATAGGCTTCTGGTTTCGCCTGATGAGATGCAAGGGGAGAGTTGTGAGTGAAGAGGGTGGTGTGAGTTAGATAAAATGGACTTGGCCCAGTTTTCACATGAGCTCATACACCTGTCAACCACAATATTAGCAAGCTGGTTAAATGGCACGTTGCTTACCCTGCTGACAACCTTTAACGTCCTGCGTAATATGTTATAGTCTATACTCAGTAGCCCTGGAGAAACTAAGGAGGAACAATAGAGAATAATAGGTAGAATGCGAAAGTTAACGAGTTGTAGGAGAAAGGGATGGGTTATACCAGAATTTCTTAACTTCTTGATGTAGGAGGTAAGACGGAATATTTTCCTAGTAATCACCAAGATGAGACGACCAGGAGAGATCAGCAGATAGAATGACGCCTAGGTATTTAATTTCCGACTTGGTTTCTATTTCAGTGCGCAAGAAAACGCATTTTAATCGCTAGAGTCACTCAGTAGGTGGTCGGTGACTGGAGACCGGGAGAAGACGAGACGACTAGCCGAGTAGGCACTATGCCTTTCCATTGATTTATGAGGTTCCCCCTCGTTATTGGATACCACTGAATAAATGACGGCGCTCCGTGTGTTTGACTAGACTCCTCTGCTTCACTTGCCCACCATCATGCTTACGAAACACACCTTCATAAACAACCGCTATCTTCCCATTTGATACACCCCACTCCACATGAATGTCTTCTCAAACGAGATGATTTGGTTGGTAAACATTCACGCTTCTATCTTGATCTGAAAATGATGCTAGTGATAGAGACATGGCTGTCTCCTATTGTCTCCTGACAATGAGGTCGGCATAAGTGATGCGTGGGTGTTCAGGACGGACAGGGATGATAACGAAGGAGGCGTGGTTGTCATATACTTCAGCAAATAATTACAACTTACACAATGCAATGGATCCACGCACATAGGACTGCCAGACTCTACTCTGTATCATGTCATAATCGGATAAGTCAAGTGTCTATTGTGCGCCATCCAACAGCCACCTCCATCCAGCAACTCTTTTAACGCCACATCAATACCCTCGAACTAGGGGCGAGGAATGCTCAAGGCACTCTAAGGCGAAATCCAGTACGCAAAATCAGAGGGATTCGGATGGTTGAGAAGGTAGGAGACAAGAGTTGGTGGGCCTCAGTGGAAAGTCGTGAAAACTGGATTATTTGCTGATGTCTTCGTGGGGTTGAATGATGAGTGACGAGACGAGTGATGGTTCCCCGTAGTAAATCATTCCATGAAATACCACGAGTGACCAGAATCACTCAAACAGAGGTATCTTGTCATTCAGTCATTACTGGGCTTTCTCGAACCAGCCCACGGTGGATAGAGCATCAGATGCTGAAGATTCGAGTGCGCTTCAATTTCAGTTTTCTCCTAGGTCATCGTACGTGTGGCTATGGTCAATGCGGCATTCGTGGGAGGCTTTAAGCGGAGGTTGGATAATCACCTAGTGAGATAATAACTGCATCCGAATGGTTTATCCCCTAATACTCACATACCGCATTGTTAGTGGGTGCACTTCTCAACTCTCCTTGTTATTTCACAGTCGTTTCTCTGCGTTTATTCTGAATTAATAAATTCCATTAGCTATCCGTTTGTGCATTTTTTGTTGAAAGTCTACATAGCCTACACTGATTATATCTACTGTTGCTCCTATTATTTTTATATCAATTTCTCATCACCCTGGACGACCACAGGGGGGAAACGATCAACGAGCTTCCTGGCAGTAACATGGTCTCAACACATCGCATAATGCAAACTACACATAACCAATGCCCACACCATTCACCTTGGAGTCAACCAAAGCTACGCCAGTCGAGTGATGGGACAGACTAAGCACAAGTCTACCAAATATCAGGATATTTTGCTACCTAGCGAAGAAGTAGGGACAATGAAATCAAATTGGATTACACTAGCTCTTCAAAGAGATATTGGAAATTGGTAGCTTGTTTAGTCAGATCATCGGGCGCCGAATCACGTCGAACTGGTGTAGTGCGGTGACTACTGTTACTGTTGGCTTTGGTGTTACCATTACCACTACTACTGCTACTGCTACTGCTTGTGCTGCTCATACGTACTTGGCAGGATGTCGGGCAGGTTAGCTTGTGTGTCTTTCATTTGATTGTTGCGAGAATGTCTGTGTGAGAATGGGATTTGACGTTAACGACAATTGTGCGTGGTTCTGCATGCTGTCGAGTAATTGTCGACCCTGTCTACTCTTAATGGCTATTTGATGGGTTAAAGGACATTGTTTACAGTGAATGTCGTCTTGAAAATGAATGCATGTTGTCATTGATGCAAGGGGTGTGTGTTGCCTGATGTAGAGATGACGCGTGAGTGCCATACTGGGACTGTCGTCAGCAGATAACATGTGTGGTGTAATAGTGAGGATTATTATTATTGTTGTTGTTGTGTGTGTCTGTGTGTGAAAGAAAGAAGGTGGATATACTGGCGTCAACGGCAGGGAGTTATTTCCCAGTAATGTGAGGCTGTTAGAGACGATAGTTGGTGAAGTGAGCTTACTTCGCGGTAGATTTGCGTGTTGAGGTTGTTGCTGAGTGTAAATTATGTTGTATGCCTGATTGTTTATGACAGTCGTTGAAGCACTAAGTTATTCTGTTGTGTTTTGTAGAGGCTTTTACGGACCACCTCGTGGACGTGGAGGATATGATGGTCGTGGAGGTCCTCGCGGACCGGATGGACGTCGTGGGTGTGGGTGAGTCTGGATTTCTTATCATGACTTTCCACGATTGTGAGATTCCATGATATTGTGATGCATATTTTAGTTTGGGAATAGACGACGAGTTGGTGGAAAGCTGAGGTGCAGGATATCATTTTTGGCTAAGACATCACTCATATGACTTGGCACTGTGTTTCTAGAAGCATTAGAGGTGAGATAAGCTACCTAGTGAGTCATGACTATTGATGTCATCTGAGTTTCGGTGAAACAAGTTTGATGCAGTAGAGTGAAGCTTGACAGATAGGTGGAGTAGTTTGTTTCTACAGCGAAAAGTTGATGCATTAGATAAGAATAGGTGAAACTGAGGGCTAGCTAGTTGTAGTTGTTGTCACTTCGACACCTGACTTCATATTAATTTGTCTCACATTGAGTGATGTTTAACTGATGAGTTTTGATTTTCAATTTCAGCTTCGATGAACGAGAGTTGTACGGGTGAGTTGGCGTAACGAGTTTGTGTCTGTTGTGCTGTGATACGTGTTGTGTAGTCTGTCCTTATCGTGCATGTTACTTTGCGAAACATTTGTTCTCGTTTTGTTTTAGTCCGCCCCCGAGTTGTCAAGGTGGAAGAGGTCGTGGTGGACCACGAGGTGAAAGAGGATATGGGTAAGTTGGCAGGTTTTTCCCTCACGTAGTTTTTGGTCTGTTTTTGGAGTACGTTGGATGCGTATGATTCATTAGGAAGAAAGTGGACGATTGAGAGGGTATTGACTCGCTTGTGCTTGTGTAATGGTGGATATGTGCTGTGTTGTGTGCACCTGTCACTAGACGTGAGTGATTGCAATCCAGTGTGTTGTAGAAACCAATGTGGATTCTCCGGAAGTGGTTTTCTCTGCATAGAGATTGGAAGCTTTTCGGATCTAGTGTAGTGAAGTTTGTACCTAGTTAATAGTCTGATGTGGATGATTGGGTTTCCTGTTTGGTGAGAGATGTGTTACTTTATTGTGATTGTATGTTCATGGGATTACTCGGATTTCCGGAACGTGAAGCGCACGAATAATCGAAGGCTGCTTTAATGGGAAGCAATCGTGCCACTTAGTGAATCAGATTAGTGTGTATGTTGTATGGTATTGTGGTTGGACACCGTTCAGAAGAGCTTTAGTTGCGGCCTTTCTCGAGGAGGTGATTTTCGACAGTGTGAAGAAGCAGTTTTATATGATTTTGTCACCGTTTTCATTGTGTTGGAAGTTAAAAGTGTTGTTTCTCTTGCAGATCTTCACAACCTACTGAGTATCCATCATTTCAACGTAACCCGTCAACAGATCGGTAAGTGTATATATGTCTTTGTCTAACTGTTGTTTGTGTTGAACCGTGTACACACGATTGAGTGAGTGGCAGTCATCATTGGATTGAGTTTTGATATTTGAATACGAGTTAGCGTAGACGTGACTGACTATGAGTTGATCTTGTGATGTGAAGGTTTCACCTCTGACCGAATCTGTTAGGCAGGAATATATGAGAGTGTGATATTAACGTTGACAGTGTTTCTATTGTGAAAGCTACTAGATGAATTAAGAAATAGCCCTGTATATGTGTATTGTGTTTCATGCTTCAGGTCACGTGTTGGTGATGTTCCAGGGGTGTGGAAGAAGCCTGCATGGAGCGCGCATGTACCTTGTGAACGTGGTGACATAGCATCGTCATTACGACTGGAAAACGAGGCTACCTTGGAAGCTGCTCGCCAAAAGAAAAGCCAGTGTATGAAGAAAGCTGTGTGAGTAGTATCCGCCGTTTTGTCTTTCTAGATTCCACAAGATGTGTTTTGTGTTGCTGCTGCCTAACTGTCTAATTTTGTTTTGATTGTTTCAGGTGTGACGTGTCTTGTGAGCTTTCAAAGTAAGTTGAAATGGAATAAAGTGTAAGAGTAGTGATTGGCCTCATTGCTTCCTTTGATTGATAACGTTGGCGAATGAATTTCTTTACTTCAGACTAAGCATGCAGAGGCCAGTGGGAATTCCAAACAGACCAGATGAAGGTGGCACAGTCGGGAGAACAGTGAGAGTTACTTCAAATTGTTGGGACCTTGCTTTCCATCAGAAGACGGTATATTTGTACTTTGTTGAGGCGATCTCAGTATACCGCCTGGACTCAAAGGAGGGCAGTAAGACGGAGATAAGAATGCCACCGAGGGAGTTGCAATCTCTGACACAACAAGTAGCTAGCTCGTAAGTGCAGTTATGCTTTCATCTTGAAATACGTTGTTTACATATGTGTTAAAACTTTGTGTTGTATTTGTGTTATTGAGGTGAGTTGTTTGCTTGACTTGTTGTAGTGTGTGATTGCTATCATTATAATGTGCTTGTCAAGGAGAGATTGGTACAGGTTTGGGATGAGTTGTTGTTTCATGTCCTACGTGATTGACTGAATAATGACTTTCGCGAATATCAGATGCGTTTATGAAAAGATGGTAGAGTCGTTCGGTATGGCTTGAGTTGACACTAATCGTGTCTGTTGATGAGTCTGATGCTAATGAAATTTGCTTGTATGGTTTGCTTTTACAGCTTTCCAGATACGGTGGTATATGATGGAGGGCACGCAATATACTCTGAAGACCCGTTAACGGGTGTTACAACGGACCCTGTGGAGAAGGAGATGGAGATCGAAGACCCGCTTGGTCGTGATCGCCTTCTCCTAAAGTATCGTATTATGGAAGTACAGCGAGTGTCTACTTCTGATGTTGATCATTTTATAAAGAATCCGAAGGCGACTTCGATGAATATGCCCCAGGTGAGACGAGATTAGATTTGTTGTTTGACACTTGGTTGTAGGAGTCCATCAGGCTATTGGATTGTATTCTGAAAACAGTCTCTAGACAGTCGTTCGTTTCTGTTGGACGTTCAGCCCTGTTCGAGGCGAAACCGATTAGAGTTGTCGCGGATAAACTCTTCAGCATCCATAAAGGTTTTATTAGTAGTGTGCGACCTCAGTGGAAGGTCCGTGTAAACTTGGATATGGTAAGTGATGATATTGCTTGTTTTGACACACTATGACAGACGTGCAAGGCGTACTTTACGTCTGGGAATTTGGCGGACGTGATGTACGCAAAGTATGGCGATGGGATGTCTCGGTGCAGTGAAGAAATGGCCCGTGACTTGAGAAGAATCAGAGTGGAGAGTGAGAAGTTTTACAGGAGCGACAGTGGTATGCGTGTATATGTATATTTTACTCTGTTATACCTATACGTGACGCCTTCCAGGTAGGATGTATTCGCGACGGTTCACTGTGCACGGGATGTCGTCACTACCAGCTGATCGTCTAATGATTGAGGAGGTGAATGAGACGGTGGCAGAATATTTTAAGAGGCATCATCATATCACACTGAAGTATCCAGAGCTGCCTTGTGTGAAGGTAGGTGATTTGTGATTTGATTGATGATGATATTTTATTTTGTTAGGTTGATCAGAAGCGGGAGGTGTATATGCCTATGGAGTTGTTGAACATACTACCGTATCAAGCTCCTAATGCGAGTAAAGCGGATGTTGCTAGCGAAGTGATCCGGTGTTCGGCAGTTCGACCGCAGGAACGTTTCCAAGAGCTGCAAAACTTTGCTAACAATATGCTGAAGTAAGATGATGTTATTTCCGCGTTGTTGATGATGCACTACGACTGAGTACTGACGACGTGATGATGTTGCTTACTCATGATGCAAGAGGCGGAGAGAAGTTAAGGAGAAGGAGGAGGAGCATGTTGAATGAATGCTCGTTAGGTGATTTCCACTGTCAGCAGCTAACTTAGTTAGCTTTCTCAACACTGGAAACTGATTTCCATCTGCACACAGGGATACGTTGGAAACTAGGGATGAGAATGGAAGCATGATATTAGACGAGTTGTTTGGTTCGAGGTGTCTGATATCCGTTGTGTTAGCCGAAATTGTAAACGTGGAGAAACATGAGTTGAGTAGAATAGCCCTCGTTGAAATAAGATTAAGCCAGGGAGTTTTGTAGGTGCAGAAGCAGACAGCCGAGGCTTTGTCGTACGTCTAAAATTGTTAGGAAGGGGGAACATTTCATCGGTTATTTGTGTCAATCTCTAGGTAGTGATTACTCGTCACAGAACATGTAATTCGCCACACGGAGACATGAGAATTAGAGTCGTGTTTGTTAACCGTGTGATGCTAGTGAAGAGGTGTTGATTGTGGACTAAGTATGCCTAGATGGAGATAATAGTGTATGTAGGTGATGTTATTTGAGAGCCCGGTATTATATTTCACTTTAATGTCTTTATTGTTTGTGATAATGAGGGTTTCTGTTGACTGGCATGACAACACTTGTTTCATTTCTTTCATCCAGGTCACACCCACTGATCGAACAATTTGGTTTGGCGATCGAGCCGAGGCCAGTGGAAGTGAAGGCACGTGTTCTGCAGCCGCCAAGTGCTAAATTTGGTCGTTCCGGTGTGCAACCGCTAAAGGCAGGTAGCTGGATGTCACCTGACTTTCATGAGCCAGCTGGCAAGGGAGTGGAGCTGATGTGGGCCATACTTTGTGTTCCACCTAATCAGGTATGTTGTTCACTCGAGTTGTGTACGAAAGACGGTGGCGATGACGACGATGAGTGATTAGTGTAGTGTAGTGTAAGGAGGAAGATGTGTTCTGCCATCACTTGGGCATTGAATTCACATTCTAGATGCAGTGATTTGTGAATCAGAGTTAGCTTGACAATATGGAGGCGTGTTGTTTGATGACAGGCACGCCACTTCGTTGTTCACAGCACCGGGCATATCACTGCGTGATATCATCCGTGTTGATATGTCAGTGTTTAATGGTGTGTATAGAATGCTGGATTTCGACTTTCCTGTTAGTCAAATAGGTGAAGTATTTTCGAAAAACTGACTGTCCACTTGATTGTGATGCGTGTTGTTGAGAGGCAGATGTTGTTATTGTTGTTATTATTATTATTATTGTTATCAGCCAAGTGAAACGCTTGTACTAAGTGCCTATTTCGCCTACTATGTTTTCTTTGTAGCGGTCTCAGAGTCACATACAAAAGGTGATGTCAGAAATGCCTAGAGCAGGAAGTCGCTTTGGGGTTCGTCTAAGCCCTCGACCTATTGTGGCACAATGTCCTACAGGAGAACTTGGCAGAAAGTTTGAAGATTTCAGTAGACAAGGCTGTTCGTTTGTGCTTCTAATCTTGTACGACGAGCGGAACTACTCGGCAGTTAAACGCCTGAGTGACCTGCAAATGGGTATCCGTACACAGTGTGTACTTGGTCGTACTCTGGAGAAGGCGAACGTTTGCCGTAAGTGCTTGCTACTACTGTTTACGTGTGACGTTTGTTTTCTGTTTGTGTATTTCGACAAGCTTAACTTTAACTAATGGGATTAATTTGTGCTTTGTTCAGCGAACCTGTTACTGAAGCTGAATGGGAAATTGGGTGGTGTGAACTGGCAGATCCCCGACCTGATTAAGAACAGTGGTGAGTTGCTGATGGTGTTTGGGGCAGACGTGACCCATCCGGCGCCGACACAAACTCATGGTGAAATTCGGAAGTCGGTGGCTGCTGTTATTGGTAGTGTGTCACCAGATCTAATGAGGTACGCTGTGGTGATCCGCCAACAGGCGACGACAGAAAAGGGGAATAAGGGAGCGAGAGAAATAATCGACGACATGCGTGTTATTGTGAAGGAGTTGCTTGAGGTTAGTTTTCATTGTGGGCCAACTGTGAAGTGATTGATGTTGCTGGTTGGTGTTGTTGTTGTTGGAGCACGCTTCTGTTGTTGCTTGTTTATGTTGTTGTTTTGCAGGTATACTTGCGAAATACGAACGGTCGTTTCCCAACGCGTATCATATTCTATCGTGATGGCGTCTCGGAAGGCCAGTTCGAGAATGTGTTGGTAGAGGAGTTGGCGGCGATTCAGAGAGCTTGTGCAGACATTCGTCCTGGTGAAGAACCCGCGATCACGTATATTGTTGTGCAGAAGCGTCACCACATTCGGTTTCGACCGAGCGAGCCTAGGTAAGTAGGAGGTGTTTACACACATGATGTTTTGTGTGGAGCCACTGTATCTTTGTTGTTGTTGTTGTTGTCCTTGCTCACGTGTGTGAGGGCGTTCGTGTTAAGAATAACGATTTGTTGTTTCGATTGTTTTTGTAGGGCGAGAAACGTGGAGCCAGGGACGGTGGTTGATACAGACATCACACATCCCAGGGAATTCGATTTCTACTTGTGCTCACAAGAAGGGATTCAGGTAAATTGTTGTTGTTAGCCGATGAATATGATTGCGTATTTTGTAGGGCACTTCGAAACCTGCTCACTATCACGTTTTGTATGATGACAGTGACTGGACGTCGGACGGTTTGCAGTTGTTCACCTACCACCTATGCTATGCGTATATGAGGTGTTCGCGTAGTGTCTCGTATCCAGCGCCAACTTATTATTCTCACTTGGCTGCATTTCGTGCTCGTGAATGGTTATCGGACGTGGAGAAGCCAGAGATTCTGTTGGACGGTGGTCGTTTTAAAGTTCACAGCAGCCAAGTTGACGGGATGTTTTACTTGTGAGGAGATATTTTATTTTTATATAAATTGCACTTTATTTTGATCCTTGTTGTTTGGCTTTTCGATTTAATTGAGCGTAGTTTGTTGAAGAGATAGTTAATTGTTAGGGTGCGATCACGGTCACGGAGTAGCATATAGGTGACGGTAATGGTGTGATGATACTGGTGAAGACGCGTGCACACCTGACAATTCGATTATTGATTCTAGGATATTGTCTGTATGGGACGTGTGACGATGTGACTGTTCGGATTGTAGTTTTGACTTCTACGTGCGTGATTTGTCTGCTAGTGATGTGATGATGTGGTGTGAGCACGTGGGATTCGAGCGGGTATGTGTGTGTGTGTTGACGACAGATGTGTGATGGAAAAGTTGTATTGGATTTAAGAGATTTCTGTTGAGCTTGCAAATGTCTAGACGTGAGACGGTAGGAATGTGGTTGTAGGTAGTTTGAGCGGCGAGTGTAGTCAGCTTGTAAGTACGTTTGGAATTCTTTCTATGGATGAAATTGTGTTTTCGCCAAGTGATGATAGGAGGGTCAATTGACCAGAGTTAGTGTGGAGAATCCACTTGACACTGTGTTTGTGTGGGTGTGAGTGAGTGAGTAATTAATAGATGTGACTGTGATGTCTCACGGTTCAGTGACACCACTTGAATGAACAACTAGTTATCAGAGAAATAACTCAAATGTATGGAGAATTGCAAGTCGAATGACATGGCTGGTGGTGATAGTAATAATAATCATAATAATAGTAGTAATAACGGGAATGAAAATAATAGCAATAGTAATATCGATGAATCACACTAATGCGTACAGATGCTAATGACAACAAGGGTGTATGTAACCGTCCTGACAAGGGATGGTTTCAAATCAATGAAGAATAGTGATGATGGTGTGATGACGATGATAACAAGAGAAAGAAGAAGAAGTAGTAGGAGGGGAGATAGAATGTGAATATTTGTGTCACTAATAATATGAACGGTCAGTATGCAAGACATGCCACCATGTTGGATTCAGAGTGACGACCGTTTCGTTGTGTACATGAAGACTAGTGATATAGACGCTAATTGCACACGCCTCCACTCCACAGTTGAAAGCTGCTGTCTGGTTGTTTGTCTGTTGACACGAGATCAGTTGGTCTGTGAATGTGTGATCCAAGAGACGGTCTGAATCTCTGACTCGAGGCGTTATCATTCTATGGAATTACTATCGCGTAGGTAGCCGATTATGCCTCAGTAGAAGGCAGGAAGTGAGTATCTATCAAGGTGGTCGTCTGCTTGAATATATATTTTTGCTTGTCTTCACTTCATAATGCTGTCCCTGAGTCACTCTCTCTGTCTGTTGTGCATTGTGTGTGATTTTCTTCCGCGTGGCATATCTCGTGGTGACGATGTTATGCTGAATTCGCGTTTCAATAAAGTAAGAGAATGCATAGGAACGATATCAAAATTGATTGACCAGCACAAAATTACTGAATACTACAATTTGGGGAGAGGGAGAATTCGTTTTAGGAGGTTTCCAGTAGCTGGATTTGTGACAAAAGTCCACAGGACTATGATAAGTTGGAGTTAACATGAGAAGGGTATCTGTTGACTTTTGACTGCACCAAAGAGCATGTTGTCCGATAGACGGGAACCAACTCAGCTGCAGGCTAGGCTCTAGCTAGTGACGTACTCAGTCGTCTGTTGACTATTGCCGCAACATATTCACCTTTAAAATCTTGTTGAATGAAGACAGGCATGTTTTCCAGTGTGATTTGTTTGATGTTTGAGCCTTCACATCTTCCATATTTGTTAATGAGTCTTAGAAGGTAACCGTTGCTTTTCAATATCTTTTCGAGAATCGTAAGTTCTTCCTCTAATTCCTCTGCAGAGCACATTCTCTTCGCTGTATAGTACAGAGTCTTGACCAGTGCTCGTTTATGGCTATTTGGACAAACACTATTAAAATGTAAGTATTGTCCATTCCATGTTGGCTTTCGGTGAATTGACCTCTGGAGACTACCATCTTCTAGGCGTTGTATGACAATGTCAAGGAAACGGAACTTTCCGTCATTTTGATGTTCCATTGTAAATTCAATGCTTAGAAAAGACAACAGATTGGGCGAAGAAGTATATTCCTTTTCAATTAGTTCCTCATCATAGACTGGCTCTACACTAATATATAGTCGTTTTTTACATGAAATTCTTTTACCAATCAAGTGGTTATTTTAGTGAATCAGTTCTCGGTATAGACGGGGGGTGAAATCGACAGGTTGAGTGTCATCAAAACAAATAACTAGTAGGTGTTAGCAAGAAGATGTCTAAGTTACAAAAGAGGGGTGAAAATTAATTACGGAATTCAAGATAGGTTGATTGTTAGGCGTTGGCAACAAGTTATTACATGATCAAGAAATTCGCAAGATAGCAATGATGACTTAGAAGAATAGGATAACCCAGAAGAGTTACGCAAAATACAAACAAACAAGTTAATAGAATTAGCTAGAATTGTAAAAATTAACAAAGTCGAGAGATAGTTACAAGGGGAGGGGGAAAATCCTTTTATAAACTTGATACATATTATGTAGTTGGCCATGGCAAAGAAAGGGGCTGTACAGATTTCCTTTGAACACAGATTTGGCTTGTTCAGATGAATTCCGATTGCCTCTGCTGTATGTAAAAGTCGTACTCGTAGACCATGTGGCGAGAGGTTGGGTGATATACGATAAATAACTTTAAAAGCTTTGTTGGAGTCGATTTGATGTCCAGCCAGTATCGACGAGATGAGCTAGTACTGAGCTGCGTATAGCGGCTTTATTCGAACGTTTGCCATACCAAGATGGGAGGTGTTCAGAAATTCGACGATGAACTTGCCTGATCGTACGCCTTATGTAACTAGCTGTGCACGCGCAGTTAAACTGGTAAATACATATGGAAGAGGCGAGACAGGTCAGTCTGTCTTTATTTCTTGAAGTAAATATTGGTCGGCTAGTGAATACACAAAAGGCATCAAGAGGCTTTTAAGCAATTGAAAGCGAATGAGATTATAGTTATCTGCAGACCTGACAAAGGCTTAGGAGTCGTTATCATGGAGAAGTCTGATTACCTTAACAAAATGCAGACTTAATTAAGTGATGCATGCAAACTACAGAAACGAACAAAGATACAATGGCGAGGACTGAGAGACAGTCGACAGAGTCTTTAAAAAAGTTGAAAGAAGAAGGCCATATTTCGTCTGCTTTGTATGAAACACTAAAGCCTGCAAGCACGGTGATACCCAGGTAATACGGCTTGCCAAAGAGTTACAAAAACGACTTGCCACTCAGACCAGTCCTCGATATATATCTAGCTCACCATACCATTGAACTGCGAAATGGCTGTCGGCACATTTGCAGCCGTTGCAGAAGAAACTTGTGAAAAATAGCGTGAAAGGTAGTTTTAAGTTTGTAGAAAGAATCAAGGGATTAAATGGGAAGGACAAGTATATGATATGACTGGATGTATCTTCCTTATTCACCGATGTGACTTCGATGGAGACAATTGATTACATAGGTAATGAATTGATAAAGCGAGGTATAGAGATTGGAATTCCTGTGTCTTCCCTAAAGGAACTTCTTCTAAGATGAACAATGAACGTAAATTTCCTGTTCAATAAAAAGATGTACAGACAGTCAGATGGTGTTGCCATGAGATCACCACTAGGCGCAATCGTAGAAGATTTTTTCTTGGCGAAACTAGAGAATGGTCCACTTAAAGATGTTGGTGATATATTGAAAGTTATTAATAAATATTGTTCCGTCTGTTCGTCTCGTCATTGGGACGTGCGAAAAGGGGATAGAGTCATTTTCTTCTTCTCCCTTAGTGAAGCTTATGCTGGGATGTGCTCTATTGAATTGATATAATATCTTCTTAGCCTCACTTTGTTGGAGAATTAATTCTCTGAGCAAAGATTCATCAAACAACTAAGTGGGAATTGAGATTTTTAGATATTCAACAATCTAAGAACCTGTAATCCCAATCAAGATGGACGACATTCACTAACAAGAAAGGGGATATTCACAAAACTACCACTGTCTGATTTCAAACCAATGTTAGTAGTACCAACAAGGGGTAGTTTATGACCAGTAATGCCTGTAATGGGATTAGTAGTAGGGTCTACCTTGGCATGTCTACAAAGCGATAGTCAATCCTTCTTAGAAATTATAGATTCAGTGCTCCCAGTACCAATGATAAAAGAATGGGACTTGCCTGAACTTGTAGTGAAGCTTTTCATCAGATGAGATTCAGTGCTGTGAGAAGTTGAAAGAGATATTGACTGTATTTTACCAGAAAACTTGGAAGAATCATGAGAATTCTGAGTAGTGAAAGTATTCGAACTCCGGTAAGTAGGCTCTGTGTGTGTGTCCAGTCTTACCACATTTATGGCACTTAGCACCCCGAAAGTGGCAAGTGCTTCATAGATGAATCTTTCCACACGGAAAACACGTTTGATATTTTGCTGTCTGCCTGCATTCTATCAGATGTGAATGACAGTTTAGATTTGATTTTATGAACACTTGCATTATCAACTTTCGACAGTATCACATCAGACACCGACGTAGTGGGAGCTGGGTATTCATTGTTGACATCTTCATATGTAAGGCATATATCCTTAGCAGTTTGAAAGGTGCAGGAGGGAATCTTAATCAACTCATTCTCTAACTTCGGAATATTGATCCCAGCAATTAGACGATCACGTAGTTGAGTATGGAGCTGATCTCCAAAGTTGCACTTTGAAGCTTGTATCTGAAGCTGGAGAGTAAAGTCTCTAATCTTCTGGTTGGGAGCACGAACAAGTTTGTTGAACTGACTCCTCTCTCGTGTTTCAAAAGTAGTTCTATGGAAGTGATCTATTAGAAGTTCACGGAGCTCATCATGTGGCAGAAAAATTGGTTTATCTGGAAATGACAGAGTCTTCACTAGGCTGTACGCATCTAGCCAAATCGCAGTAGTAAAATGAGCTGAAAATTTGTCATCCCGAACATTCCTCAACATGCACCATGCGTCAAAGCATTGAAGATAATCTGCGATTTCCCTCAGTGAACCATTCATAGGAAACTTTCCAAGATTATTTAATTCCATGGCGACGGCAAACTGTGATGGTTATTCGTAATAGTAGCATTTCGCAATGACCGAATCACAAGAAATCAACCAACAGCACAGAGAGGGATGAACTTGGGAATTTGTATTTGTCAGAATTAATTGTCATTTATGTAGTAAATTTAACAAACAACAGTAGACACTTAAGCAGCACAGCAAAACAAATTTTCAATCACCTCACTCACTTGTCATTCTAAGTCAAAAATGTTTCACAATGTTGAATTCCGTCGTATCAAATTGCACACCATGTTATGTTATTTGCCTACTAACCCCTATCATTATGTAACCCCTTCCAACATCTATACATCCTATGAATTATTCTGTAAATGACACTAATTGCTTTGCCGCTTGATACTTGGTATTTAACTAAGGTTATAACCATGAATATTTTAATCACATCTCAGGGCAATATTATTATGTATTTCATATGAATTGTGATCAAGATTTGACAGAATAGTTGTAAAATAATTGGGCACCGAGTGAGAAGTAGACATTTGTAAAAGTTGTATTTGCAAAATCTCAGTGAAATTGAACTGCGTAATTCCAACGTTTCCTGCGTTCGGTAAACTGGTCCGTAATTCTTCAGAGAAATTAATCGAAATTGAACTAGCAGAGGTTCATATAGAAAAAGGACATCTGTTGTTTTTAAAAACTTTGTCTAGTCATATGAGTCATGAAGCAGACATCAAAATATAATAAACAAACAGAATTGTATGAGCTGTCATCAAATCTGACCTCAGACTTACAAATATCAGTCTACTTTTGTTAAACACTTTAAACACAGTGTACTTTTCATCGGAATTTTAGTGATCAGGTTCAACTAAAAGTTCATGGTAGTAGATAAGTGAATATGAAAACATACTTGTATATGTGGTATATAGTGGTGAGTGTGTGTACGTGTGTATGGGTAAACAGTTGTAAATCATTTGTTAGCCTCTCCATAAGAAGATATAGACAGTAGGGAATTCAGACGAAGTATGATTAATTAGTGATACATATCCATCTTTTATTTATTTGTTTATTAATCAGGATTTGCCATGCATCAGTCAGCTAACAAGATCACAACTTCACGTCTGTTCAAACCCCTAGTATCATCTAGAATTTTATGATTAGAGGTATTTTCAAAACCTCTGTTATTTCAATTTTGATTAATTTCCCTGAAGAAATTCTGATCAGTTTGCGGAAAGCAGGAAACGTTGGAATTACGCGTTTCAATTTCGCTGAGATTTTACCAATATAATTTTCAAATCTCCAAATATGTGGAAGACGTAAAAATATGATTGTACACTCTTTTGTTAGATATTGAAATTAGAAACATTGTGCACAACAAGATTTCTGGATTTTTATAAGCGAAGTGATGAGATTTCAATCCGTCCTGAAGGATTTCTATGTCTGAATGACAGAATTGTTATTCTTCTGACATTGAGATCTGCGATTTTGGGTGATCTTCACTCCGCTCATTTGGGAGCTAACAAGATGAAGTCACTAATACGTCTACTGCAAAATACCTCGGTCTAGTTCTATCTTCCGACCTTACTTGGACATCTCATATCCTAACGTTTTCTAAGAAAGTGTTCTGCCTAACCTACTACATTAAGAAACTTAGACAATCTGGAATCACCCAACCTCTATTTTCACAATTTGTCAACTCTTGTATCTTACCTACTCTACTTTACTGCTTCCCGTTAGTCTTTCCTGGGCTACTGGAAATGGACTACACCATCCTGAGAAGGATGTTGAAGGTAGTTAGTAGGACTAGTGGTGTAAAACTCAGTCAGCTCGTCACTACATCAGTTGAAAGGCATCTGAATACATACGAAAAATGGTCTAAAACCATAGTCTCCGACCCCCAACAACCCGTCTATTCCCAACTCTCTCCTTGTATCTCATCAAGTAAAACCAGATATCAGTATAAAATAATCCATGCTCGTACAACCAAGTACAGGAACTCAACGATACCATACTTGGCCAGTGTTCTAAGTGACAGAGACAATGTTAAGCGCGAAACCCATGACGTGCTTTGTTATTAACAACATAATTTTAGACTCTTTTATTTCTCTCTTGTTTCGCATTCTATGGTGAACTCCTTCTTAAACATACTTAGCTACCTAAATTATTAACATTGGCTTACTTTTTTGTACTTTACTCTATTCCTTCTTTTGTGTATCTACTGGTTCCGACTATATCAGCATTATGAGTATTACAAAATTGTCCTGTCACTAACCATCATGTAATTATTAGTTTTTGTGGTTATTGTTGTTTTTTTGTTCGGCAATATTAACTGACAATCTTGGTTGTGAAAGCCATTATCACCATCTTAAAACTTTGTATTATGCAGGATTACTCACACTACCACTACAAACACCGCATTTAGACCTGATAAGAAAACACCCCTGAAATGTTATTTTATGATTGTTTAGTGTTGTTTCAACCTAAATTAACTGATCATCTTGGCGATAAACATTCTTAAATATCATTTCATAACTTCTTGTATGACTGTTGCTTTACTGTCACCATGCACAATCATATCATAGCTTCCACTACCCAATACTGAGATAGTATTGTATGTTGTTTATTTTCCTTTCTACTTCTTGGTA
Organism: Trichobilharzia szidati; assembly: GCA_944472155.2. Taxonomy (NCBI): domain Eukaryota; kingdom Metazoa; phylum Platyhelminthes; class Trematoda; order Strigeidida; family Schistosomatidae; genus Trichobilharzia; species Trichobilharzia szidati. The sequence goes on from OX235279.1 coordinate 40,691,348, forward strand.
TTCTTTTCGCATTTTTAAAATATTATTTTTGTGTTTGTTTTGTTGTTATTGTTATCGTCTTTATATTTATTTTTTGAAATTCTCCTTTTAAATGTTTGATAAAATTGGATGCAAATATTGTAGATATGCGCTGAAAATTCCACGCTGTACCACTAGTACTGTTTCTGGAATAAAGCAAATTATTATTATTATTATTAATGTGCTGGTTGATGCTGAAACTAGCAAAAGATCAAAGAGCTGTTCCAGTTGTCTGCATAAAATGTCCTATGAGAAGTCATCGTGGAAACCATGGTGTAGTGATTGACAACTTCTATCACTGTATTGTTTAAATACTTACTGTCGTTTGTTAATATATTTATTATACAAATTACAAATAATTCCGCCAAATACAAATTCCTGAATTCATCCCTCACTGTGTTGTTGGTTGATTTCCTGTGATTCGGTCATTGTGAAATACTACTACTACAATTAATTGTAACACATGGCCTGCGTCTTATGAGGTTTGGCAGAGTATTCATGCGGATTACTGTCGTCCATTCTTAAATTGATACTATGCCTTAATTATTGTGGATTCTTATTCTAGATGGCCAGAAGTCATAATTACTGAGAGTCCTAATGCGAAATTCACACACAGAGCTTTGAGGAAGATTTTCAGTCGAGAAGGAATTCCAGATGTCTTAGTTACTGATAATGGTACTCATTTCACTGAGAAGAACTTCAATGATTGGATTAAACGTATAGGTTGTCGTCATCTGTACACAGCACCATGGCATCCTCAGTCTAACGGGTTGACAGATAATTTCGTACGAACATTAAAGAGTGCCATAGCATCAATGAGTCCTGAGAATCTTGATGAGCTAGAGAGATGTGTAGATAACTTCCTACTTCAATATCGCGATGCGGAGCATACAAGTATCCATGATAGTCCTGCTAAGCTATTCAAATCTCGAATTCTCCGGAAGCATCTGATGTCCACAACTCCTGAAGTAAATTATTATGGAGGGAATAATTATAGACCTGTTGGAATCATAATACAAAAAATGAGAAATCGAATGGTGAAGATATTAGACATCAAAGACCATTCAGTTCATAACAGACACCTGGATCAAGTGAAAATAAATGAAGTAGGTCGTTCTGATTACAATTTTAATGATTCCGCTACTAATCCAGATTTTGTAGACAATTCAGAAATAAGTCCATATGACAGTGATGAAAATAATATCAGAGAATCAGTTAGAAGATCTCAGAGACTTGTAAGCAAAGTGAGATCTCATTATAAACACGGAAGGAGACATTCGACATGCGGCGGATATGGTGACTGACATTTTCTATTACTGTACTGTTTGAATGAGTACTGTTGTTTGTTAATATATTTATTATATGAATTGAAATATAATTCCGCCAAATACAAATTACTAATTCCATCCCTCTCCGTGTTGTTGGTTGGTTTCCTGTGATACTGTCGCTGCGAAATACTACTATTACAAATAACTACTACACTCCTTGTACAGAAGGAAATGGTACGTCTTACATACTGACCGTTCATATTATTAGTGCCACAAATGTTCCTCTCCTACTTCTTCCTCCTCTTGTTGTCATCGTCATCACACCATCGTCATTATTCTTCATTGATTTGAAACCATCCCTTGTCAGGACGGTTACATACACCCTTGTTGTGATTAGCATCTGTATGTATGTATGCAAAATGAAAAATAAATCTGGTGTTAAGAGAATGAACACTTTGATTATAGCTGAATTACAAAGATTAAATGCTCTCTAGGACCAGAAGTTTCTTTCATGTAAATCCTCATCTAATATGTGGAAGTTATTAAAGGAAATCACAGGTGGTAAGCAAATAATGAATGATACTTCTGTCGATGTTGATATGCTTAATAAATCCTTCATATGTATCCCTGAAGATGTTATGATTCCTAACTCTAATAGTGTAAATAATGACTGTTTCTCATGTTTTAATACGAATGATGTCCTTAAGTGGCTTCAATCTCTCAAACCTACTCAGTCCTTTGGTCCTGATGATGTTTCTGCTGTTATCCTTAAGAAGTGTGCTGACATCTTATGTTCCCCATTAACCGACATTTTCAACGAATCATTTTCCAAAAGTATTATACCTGACTCATGGAAAAATATCAAGATTGTTCCATTGCCTAAATCAATAAGTGGACCCACTGTTAAGTTTTGACCCATTGTTATTACCTCACCTTTTTTGAAAGTTATGGAAAGACTTATTTTACTTAATCTTGAACCCTCTTTAAAACCTTTCAATGACCCCAACCAGTTTGCTTATAAACATAGTAGGTGTACCTTAGGTGCCGCTATTGTCTTATATCATAATATAGTCTCTAGTTTTGATAGAGGAGCTAATTACGTTCGGTGTGCCTTCCTTGATTACACATCTGCATTTGACTCTGTACCTAGGTGTCTCTTGCTAAGTAAGCTTGCTGCAACACAGGCTGAGAGCTGGACAAATAAATGGTTGCATTCCTATTTTTCTGATAGGAAGCAGTGCACCGTCTACAATGGAAAGTCCTCCACTACCTCACTTACTTTAGCTGGTGTTCTCAAGGTGCTGTTCTTTATCCTTTTCTGTTTTCTTTTTTCTTACATGACTTGCCCCATTCCGATGTAGCCAATTTTGTTAAGTATGCTGATGACGTCTCTGTTTCCATGCCTGTCAACTCATTGTCGAATTGTTCCAAATTAAACAACTTTCTGTCGGAAATTAGTCAGTGGTTCTCTTCAAACGGTTTTAAGCTAAATCCGTCTAAATGTCAGATAGTCAGTTTCACTTTCAGACGAAAACGTGACCTACAACAACTAGCTAGCTGACATGGCCCCACTATCATTGACGGCATAGAGGTTGAAATTACATCTAATGTCAAGTACCTTGGACTGAGTATTTCCTACGATCTTTCATGGTCCTCTCACATCTTGCTAGTTACTAGAAAGATGTTTCGCTTAACGTTCTACGTTAGGAAGTTTAGGCAGTCTGGTATAAAGCAGTATTTGCTTTCTCAGTTTGTCAATTCTTGTACTCTAACCATCCCCCTTTACTGCTCCCCATTAATCTTTCCTGAACTATTTAAGAAAGATTTTGATTGCTGAGAAGGGCACTAAAAGCCGTTAGTAGGGCAAGTGGGATATCGTTAAACCAACTGGTTAATACTATTGTGGATAGACATATAATGTATGTAAGAAACTAGCGACTGCTATATTGTCAGACCCTGGGCATCCTCTTTATACGCAGCTCTCTCCTTGCATTTCATCTGGTAGAACTAGAAGCAGCTATAGGAGGCTATATGCTAGGACTACCAAGTACAAAACTCCACAATACCTTATCTGGCACAGCTGTTATGTGATGAGAAATCCGTTAGGTATGACACGATCAACTTACTGCGGCACTCTAACAATTAGTCCCATTAGTTTTTGTTTCCCTTTCTTCGTTACTATTATATTGTTGTTCACATCTTCTATTACACACTAATTTTATATTTCATATCCTGTGGTGCATTGTTTAAAAATGTAAACCCAACGCTGTTCTTTTTGATTTTTTGGTTGTTGCTTTTTGATTTTAAAATCTTATAGAGTTTATGAGGTAATTAGATGCAATATTGTAATGCACGTTGAAAAATTCATACATGTACCACAAATACTGTTTGAAATAAAGCTATTATTATTATTATTATTATTATTAGTAGTAGTAGTAGAAGTATTAGCATTAGTATTAGTGTGATTCATGGATATTAATATTATTACTATTATTTCCATTGTCGTCAGTATTATCATCCACGTTATTCGGTTTGCGATTCTTCATACATTCAAGTTCCTCCTGTGATAACTAGTCGCTCATTTAAGTGGTGTAACAGAACACTACTGCATTCGTAGCCCAGTTTTATTCCCTTATACTCCCGCGTCGGTGGCATAGCGGTTAGTGCGCTCGCCGACCATGCACATGGTCCGGGGTTCGAACCCCGGCCGACGCACTCCTTTACCTCGCCAAGCCAGATATGATGCTGGTGAAGAGGAAAGGTTGGGCATGAGGCTAGCAACCCCATCCTGTAAAATAAACACTGCTACAGAAACTTCAAGCCACTAGCTTGAAGCCCTATGTTTCACTGGGGAACGTGAAGGATAAAAAAAAATACTCCCGTCCACTTATCTATCTGAACATGCTCAGAAAATCATTCACACCTGTCGCCCCCAAAAGATGCTGATATTCAACCTCGAATTAACAACTGGTACCGAAGCAGAAATTCTCCGTAGACCGCTTTCAAAGTCTCTCAGTAGAATATACTTCGCCACCAGCCTACGAATAACATTCTCCTGCAAGATACTACTCACCCAACACGTGAAAGACAAGCTGTCGCATTGGGTCACTTCATCATGCATATACATGTGCACTTGCGCGTGTGGAGCTGAGTACAATAGCCGTACCATGCGTTCGCTTGTAAAACGCACGCGAGAACATTATTCAGCATGGCTAGCAAAAGGAGAACGCAAAGGGGTACACAGTTCGATAACAAAACATCTGGTGAATTCTGGACATTCAGCCCCGTGTGAAAAGTCCTTCAAAGGCATATATAAGATCCGATCCAACCTAACAAAAGGAGTGAAATCAAGACATGTAGGAATAGTTGAGGTACTGGCGATCCATAAACTCAAGCCTGTTCTGTGTCCAAAAGAAATACGTCCAAACGTTGTCCCTACCGTGGTCATCATGAAAAGTTAGTCTCACCAATAATGATTATCCTAATAACCTTTCTTGTCCAACCTTCCCGTTTATTTGTTATATTTACCTTTTATTTTTATATGTCCGAACCTCCTACCCATTTCGTTAATACTACATCCTTAACGCGAAATTATACACACTGACTAGTTTTCTCGTAATCAGAATCCTACTTTGTCTTTTCTACCCAATCTTCCTGATTATTACATATTGTAATTTTTAATTTGAACTTTGGTCTGAAATATTCCTAGAATAATGCCACTACCCACCTATCTTCTGTTAATTACACTTAGTAATTTTATTAATTAAAATGCCATAATAAACAGGGGTACGGATAAAACTCAAACAAAGTAGTATCATAATTACTGAGCAGATTGACATATTGTGCAATTAGGGGTTAGAAATGTAGAAATAATAAAATAGAAGAAAATTTTCTTTTCAACGAAGTCATCAACTAGGAGGCTGTACATTCGTGTATTTATAATAAATGGGTAGGAAAGTTCCAGAATAATTTCTGGTCAAGGTTCAGATTAATAAAATTAAAATTAGTTTTATCCTCTCCCTGTTAATTATGACATTTTAATTTCTAATTGTAATCTTATTAATCTGACCCTTGACCAGAAATTATTCTGGAACTTTCCTACCCATTTATTATAAATACACGAATTTTATTAATCTGACCTCTCAGTGGAAATAATTGTAGAACTTTCTCACACATACATTATAACTACACGAATGTACAGCCGTCTAGTTGATGACTTCGTCGAAAAGAAAATTTTCTTCGCTGCAACCGTCTTTTTAGTGATTCGTGTTGTTTTGTATGATTGATTTGATGTAGTTTGATTACTTCTAAGTCATATTTCTCCCAATGGAATTCTGATGGTGCATATACATATACATCACTGGATGTAGAGTATTCAGGTAACTTATTATGACTATAGAAACACTCGTCTTATTTCCCATCTGATTGTAATTGATCAGTAACACTCATATTATTATATCTGAATGTACATTATCTCATATTGAATTTTATTCCAATATCTAGTCAATTCCACACGTATATAAATGAAGCAAAGAAGTTGTGTGAGTAACTTGATATGATTATGAGCAATAGTTTATGCTCGAAACGTCATCAGTTAATATTACTGAACAACACTATGTGATTTATCAAAATAAAATCTTATCCATAATGGAGTTATGCTCTACCACAGTGCACAAGTTTTATACCTATATCAAATAAGACGAGAAAAGTTGGATGACGTAACATGAACGACTAGAAATTGAGCGTTGTTCAAGTAAGTAACAGTGGTAGTGAGGTGTAGAAATTAAATCGGGTGGGGGTAAAGAACAAGAAGGTTGAATATGTAAAATATTACAATTGAGAAGACAAAATAATACTAATGAAGTGACAGAAAAAAGGTTAGGTAGAATTTACTTGTCGGGTAATAAGATAAATAACGTTCATTGCAAGTGTAGTGATAGAACGAACTTCTTCTGTATGCAGAGTTCAGGACTTAGCAAGTGAATCACCATTGCTTCTGCAGTTTGATGAAGTCTCATTATTTTGTCTTCTCTATTGTAATATTTTACATATTCAACCTTTTTGTTCTCTACCCCCACCTGATTTAATTTCTACACCTCACTACCACTGTTACTGACTTGACCAACGCTCAATTTCTAGTCATTTATGTTACGTCATCCAACTTATTTACTCAATTTCAGTTCTAATTTAAATGGCACTATTCTCTACCCCACTTCTACTTAGTCTCTTCTACCTGTACTTCTCTCTGTTGCTATCCTGACCTAAGTTGAAACATTTTAGTCAATTATATTACGTCATCTAACTTACTAACTCAGTTATACTCAATGAAAGTACATGTGTACTAATAGGTAATCTAAATATTTTAATTGATCAATTAATCCATGATAGGCAAACGTTCAAGTCGATTGTTTTCTGTTACTTTTTTTCTTAATTATAACTTGATTCCACACACAGTATTTTAGTACAACTATGGAATATTCAGCATGTGATATCGGTAGCCCAAATTTAGCAGGCTGACCATTGATATCAGGTGTGCATCGACCGGGGATCGAACCCCGGACCATGAACATGGTCAAACAGCGTCTAACCGGTGTGCCACCGACGCACAAATTATTGCTCATTAGCGTATTATAATCCTTGATATGATTATGAGCAATAATTTGTACTCGGAATGTCATCAGGAAATATCACCTGTATAACACTGTGAGACTTTGTCCGAATAATATTTTATCCATAATAGAATTATACTCGACCACAGTGCTCAAGTTTTATCCTTATATCAATTAGAGTGAACAGAATTTTGTCCGTTTATCGTAGAAAAATGAAGTGAAAATATTCGAGATGTAATGGAAAGGGATGCGGCATGGAATGTGCACTTGATAGCTGACTACCGAAAAAAAGTCTCTGAGCTGTCAACTGCATGATTTGATCACCTCTGAATGGTCGTTTTTATAAATACAGATTTCTTTGTTATGGAAGCTGTCTTTTCATCCAAGACACACACACACACACTCTCCCTCCCTCTTTACTGAAGTTTTCGGGATCTGCATTAGCTAGCAAAACTGAATGCATGCATCGTGGCTCATTCATTAATATACATACATAGCATGTGTGCAAAATTTTACATGCCATTGAAAACAAACGTTTCACTAAGGAACATTTGTGCTCGACAAGAAGAGGAATGCTGAAATGAGAATATTGTTCACTCCATGTCTGCTTGCAAACTATTAATCACCCCTAATTGTTCGGTCATTCAGCCTATTCATAGAAATATCCAAGAAATCTGGTTTGTCACTCACTTCGAATTCTGAAGTCTTCCGAATATTTGCATGAATACTATTGATGAATAGAGTAATGACGTTGTCAGTCGATTCACATTTATGTCGTCGATAATGAGTGTGTCATTCACATCGAAAGTTTATAAAGCCTAAGTAAGATTTGATAGAATGCCCTGCATTTCCTTCTCCAATATTCAACACGAATATATATCTGTTAGACGAGGCCCATGAGGACTTCTCATTGCGCAACACTATCAACCGATTTGTAAAAATCGCCGTGGAAATATAATCTGATATTTTCTATGCACGTCAAGATAACATTTATTGACTTGTCTTCACCTAATGACTTATTTAGATTTATCAGAGGGGATGAGGGAGGACTAACTAGGGGGTTTGTCAACTGAATCACCTGTTGACTTATTCGGATAACAAACGCATACAAAATTAGTTCAGTCGAGTGGTTTTCAGCAAGATATTTAGTTCAAGGCTGGCTGTTCTACTCAATTCTAGTCTTAAATGTATAACGTACTTTATCAGACTCTTATTAGTGCACTATAACTCATCCAAATCTCCCGCCTTCTCCCATATGCTAATCGTTGTCTGCAGCGAAATACTAAACAGCGTCATTTTATATAAAGCCACAAGTGAGTATTTGGAAAATCTATTCTAAGCGAAGTCGAACTTCCAAGTACACCAAAGAATTCAAGCGTCTGTAACCGTGCAAACAAAGTATACACAAAGCAATCAAAAACCAATATTCAATCAGAGATAATGACGAATATTCAGTAAGCATATGTAAAATTAGTTTCTATAAAAGAATGATATAAGTGTATGAATTAGTTTTGTAAGGATGTAGTAATTTCTAATAAGGACAAAATAAAAAGAAGAGAAGAATTAACACCGAGTTAAGCAGTGACAGTTTGAACGTGACGTTTATGCCAATGAACCCTCCCTACGGGATCGCGCTGTTTTCACAGGTTTTTCTGGCGACATTGCAGTCTTAGTGATTGGGGGTGTTGGGCATATTTGTCGTTGTTTTGAGAGTCATTGAGAAACACTAGTTTGACTCTGTCAATACTGATGGTCCCTGCTTTACTTGCTTGTTCTACCATGATAACTCTGTCATTACTCTCTATAACTCTAAACGGACCATCATAGGGAGGTTGAAGTGATAGTTATACACTATCCCTGCCGACGAAAACATGATTGCAGTTTTTTTAGTTTTAGCAGGATTTGTGATGGTCGTTGCTGTCGTCGTGGAACTGATATTTTTTAAAGTTCATTCATGTATTGTTTTAGTAGATCCACGTAACCAGTCATATCATGTGGAACTTGGTTATCCTAAGCCGAAAAACTATCCTGGTAACCGTGGCGTTGTCCTATAGACTAAATCAGAAATGCAGCAACCGATATGTTACTTCAAAGTTGCTTGTGAACACAGTATTAATGGTGGGAGCTTGGTGGATTTGTCGCTTTTCGTCAGACAGGCAGCAAGGGCAGTCTTAAATTGCCAGTGGAATTGTTCAAACATCCTATTGGAAATCGAGTGATACGAAGTCCTTCGTATACGTTTAATTTCCAGTAATTCGGTGAGCTGTTGAAAACGGCGGCTTTCAAACTTGGCACTTCTGTTGGTTGTAATAACTGATGGCATATCAGAATTTGATATCCAGGTTTCCAACCAGAGCTGTAGCAACTGTTTCATTGGATACTTCTGCCAGCGGAACTGCTACTGGCCAACGAGTGAATCTATCGATGCAAATGAAAATGTAATTGAAACCATTAGAAGGAGACATTAAACTAACGATATCCATATGTATTATCATTATTAATTTACTACAAGAATTCTGAGGATGTTTGAATCATTCTGGTTCGATTACATGTAACGAGATAAAGTTTAATTCGTCGCCTGAATAATAGTCACGCGTTCTAATTTCCACTAGTCCTTTAACTTTGATAAATAAGACAAGCAACAAACGGTATAAAGTAGGATTTAAATCATTTATCAAGGTACTGGAGAATTCTTCAGCTGAATACTCTACATACAGTGATATATATATATATATATATATATTAATATATACCATCAGAATTCTATTCGGAGATATATGACTCAGAAATAATCAAACTACATCAAATCAGTTATACAAAACAACAGGTGTGAATGATTTTCTGAGCATGTTCAGATAGATAAGTGGACAGGAGTATGAGAGAATAAAATTAAGCTGCAAATGCAGTAGTGTTCTGTTACACCATTTAAATGAGCAACTAGTTATCACAGGAAGAACTTGAATGTATGAAGAATCGCAAACCGAATAACGTGGATGATAATACTGACGACAAGGGAAATAATAGTAAAAATAGCAATATCCATGAATTACACTAATGCACATACTAATGACAGTCGTAATTATAATAATAAGGCAGTGAGTTTATGTAATGGTGCTGACAGAGGCTATTTTCAAACGAATCAAGAATAGTGATAAGAGAAAGGAGAGGAGAAGGAATGTGAATATTGGCAGTAATAATAATAATAATAATAGCAATAACAGGCAGTAGGTTAGACATATCACCGCGGTAGACTCTCAATGACCGCCCGCATGGTGATGTCAAGGTAGATGAGGTTTGCAGCATAATGATTTCTCCTGATAGCTACATCAAAGTCGTCCTCATTCGACAACTTGCGAAATGAAATATACAGCCTACCTCCAATCTGTTCAGGTAGTCGTACTGGGGCTTATCCCTGTTGAATGTTTAGTGATAAACCTCTCACAACATACATTCTCGGACGATATATCCTTCAGACTCTTTATTCCACATTCGATTATAATGTCAGCACAAATTTCACCCATTCGATTGAACAATCTCCTGACCAACTTATTTTTATACTGGATGAGAACAAGCCCTATAAAATGTGCCAACTATCCTATCAAAGAAGACTGTGTAAGTGCAGATCCTCCTACTACACTATTAATATTTTTCACTAGACAAACAACTAACAATTTAATTGTATCATTTTCCTCGCGTTCTCTTGTGAAGTTACGACTCGGATATCCATGCGAATCATTCATTCCCTGACGTTTTTCTAGGTATACATGAGCTGAAACGTAAGTTGTGAATTGAAAACGTTATGTTAGACCCCACTTTGGTCAATCACAGTCTACTTCACTTTGTCCTCGCTTTCGTTACGCTTATCATAGTCCTGTGGACTTTTGTCACAAACCCACCCAATGGAAACCTCCTAAAACCAATTCTCCTTCTCTCTATCTCTCCCTTAATTATAATATTCAGTAATTTTGTGTTGGTCAATCAATTTTGATATCGTTCCTAAGCATTCTATTACTTTATTGAAACGCGAATTCAGCATAACATCGTCACCACGAGATATGCCACGCGGAAGAAAATCACACACAATGCACAACAGACAGAGAGAGTGACTCAGGGACACCATTATGAAGTGAAGACAAGCAAAAATATATATATTCAAGCAGACGACCACCTTGATAGATACTCACTTCCTGCCTTCTACTGAGGCATAATCGGCTACCTACGCGATAGTAATTCCATAGAATGATAATGCCTCGAGTCAGAGATTCAGACCGTCTCTTGGATCACACATTCACAGACCAACTGATCTCGTGTCAACAGACAAACAACAAGATAGCAGCTTTCAACTGTGGAGTGGAGGCGTGTGCAATTAGCGTCTATATCACTAGTCTTCATGTACACAACGAAACGGTCGTCACTCTGAATCCAACATGGTGGCATGTCTTGCATACTGACCGTTCATATTATTAGTGACACAAATATTCACATTCTATCTCCCCTCCTACTACTTCTTCTTCTTCTTCTTTCTCTTGTTATCATCGTCATCACACCATCATCATTATTCTTCATTGATTTGAAATCATCCCTTGTCAGGACGGTTACATACACCCTTGTTGTCATTAGCATCTGTACGCATTAGTGTGATTCATCGATATTACTATTGCTATTATTTTCATTGCCATCAGTATTATTATTTGCCATAAATTTCATCACATCGATCATTTTCTTTACTAGGAAATCTCATCTCATACATAGTTTCCAGTTTCACTATTCTCACTCATAATACCTAACAGCGGATTTGTAGTCCAATACAATACTGTTTTACTAGCCGGTTCTATCCCTGGAATAACAGGGAAGATTGGGTGTTGGACTGGCAACTCTAACCGGAGAATCAATCCAAGGTTTACAGAAACTCCAGAGCACACTAAAGATATAGAGGATAAACTTATCCTTCTCTGCACTCGGGGAGATGAAATCACGTGGCCTTGTGTTAGCCCTCCAGAAGCCTATCAGCCAGTAAGGCGATGTGCATTCTTTAGATGAATGCAAAAATGTGCATGAGGACATGGAATGTCCGTACGATGTTCGAAGCTGCTAACAAGGATGCTCAGATTACAAAAGAAATGAGAAAATATGCTTCAAAACTGCTACGAATATGTAGGAGTAGATAGAATGTAAGTGGACTTTCCAAATGGCTAACTGGGAAGTCAGTCATCTATTCTGGTTACCCATTGTCCAAGACAACAACCGTGAACACACTGACGTAGTAGCTATCATGATGTCACCCACGTCACCGAAACCTCTTATACTGTGGGAACCAATCTCCCCAGGATAACCGCAGCAACATTCAACTCAAAAGGAAGGAGAGTTAAAGTTATCGTCCAATGCATACTGCGCGCCTACAAACATCGCAGATCAGGAGAAGAAGGACACACATGCATTAATCAACAGCACCAAGGGAAGCAGAATCAGGGAATACTGGATTTCTTTGAAGACCAGACGAACGAAGCCTGTATAGCCAGCCATCTAATTAGCCAGTCGCTTTAGGGAGGAAAAACAGGAAATACAAGCAGTGACTCTCTACGGATATGTGTAACTTCATACAGGACAGGAAGATGGTAACAAAAAATATGAACAGGTGAGATGATGTATAACCAAAGGAGAAGCTGAATACAACATACACAGCAATGGAAAAAAGGGCTAAGGAGGGTACTAATAAGGACAAAAGACGATCTTACGACACAATGACCAGTGAAACACAACAGGCCTCAGATAAGAGACACCTGAGAATGCCACATCAGATAGCCAGGTAGCTACCTATGACGGGTTCAACGCAGACGAAACCAATCAATGGTATTGAAATAAACCCAATTACCAAAGCGATGGAAGAGATGAAACAACGGATTGTTCACTTCAAATGTCGCTTGAATCGACCACCACCTGCAACTCGTCCAAGAATACTACAAGCACTCACAGAATTACCAGTGGACATCGATCCTCCAACAAAGCAGAGGTCTTGAAGGACAAAAGTCTACTGAAATCCTGCAGGACTAGATGCGATTACCCCCTCTCCCAATCCCATCTTGGAGAACTAGAAGTGAACCCACAGAGTCCACCAGATTAGCTCACATAACTACTCGGAAAGCTTTGGAAGGAAGGAAAGGTGCCTGCCGATACTGAGAAGTTCCATCTTCCTAAACTTCTGGAAAAGGGTGACTTCAGCCTATGTAGGAACTGGTACAGAATTATTCTCCTGCAGACAGTATGCAAAACATTAAGCTGCATCATCCAGGAGAGATTAAAACATGCTCTGTGTGGTGGATTTCGACCACAACCAGCTGGATTCAGAGAAAGCGAATCATGTGAGAGCCGAATTGCAACACCACAAATTATTATCATCATCTAACGAAGCATAGCATGGAAGCTAGAAAGGAATCATTCGTTAGACCGACAAGAAGACTTTAGAAGATCTGAGTTTGTCAACAATTTATCTCTAATTTCATACAAACTCGGAAACCTGCAGATGGAAGCAAACAAGTTTGCAGAAGTAGCAGGAAATACAGGACTGCAAGTGAAAAAACGAGGATAGACAACATGTAGGTACCCAACCAACAACGACAACAACAAATACCGACAACTGTCAACGAGACAAATCGAAAGTAAGTTTCCTGTTTCACTCAACTAGCTGTCCAGTATCATCCTAGCAACAGGCAGCAAGGATAAAGAAGTCAAAGCCGAGGTAAAGTAAGACAGATCTTGATTCATCTGAAATCAGCGTAGAAATCTGATGCACTCAACTCAGTATAAGGAGCAAGACTCGGATTATGTTGAACACTAGTGTCAAGTTAGTGCTTCTATATGGTTCAGGGAGTTGGGAAGTGCGTCACTAGAATGATTTGCAGAGGGCTGCGGCGGATTTCCATCAACACCTCCCACTCCCAGTCAATACTGATGATGAGATGATCGACCGGGAAGGTTAAGGAATAAGGAACTCTGCTGAAGGGAATGAAGATGGACTGAACGGTCGTTGAGTAGCATCAGAGCCCAAGTCCTCGGCTGGAAACCAAAATAGAAGTGGTGTGTTGGGCATCCGACGGTGACATGGAGGGAATCGTATGAGGAGGAAGTTAGGACTAATGGAAAGTCATGGAAACTGATTTTGGAAAGCTTCGTGAGATGGAAGCTATATGTTTCACTCGGAATGCAAGCAACAAATAATAAAATTTGCTTACTAGGTAAAATAAAGTCGGTCTGCCTAAATGTAATCTGTTGTCAGGCCATAATTCTAGCGGATATGACATATTTGGATTTCTGATACCATTAAAATGTAGTGAAATGCATTCCATACAACATGCGAGTTAATAGTGCCTAATATCGGGACCTGTGAGTAATAACAATGAGCAAGTTTCAGTCCCTTAAATTTTGTTAACCTATTTTATTGAAAACAACACGACAAGAATCTCATTCGGTTTCATCAGTTTCGTGGCGTATAAGGAGGATGTGTAATAATAATAATAATTTGCTTTATTCCAAAACAGTACTTGTGATACAGAATGGAATTCTCAGCATTTTTACTACAGTATTGCATCCAGTTAGTACATTATCAATAAATAAAATTCTACATAGACTAAGGAAATCTCAGTTCATTATGACAACAACACATTGGCATGTCGGTAGCAAAGGTAAAGCTGAACAGTGTTTGAAGTTGTTAGAAAAGTAGGAACTGTCATATTTTCGAGCGTAAGCGAGAGAAAGAAACAAAGCAGCACATAACGGAAAAAAAGAGGGAGAGAAAAGGAAAAGAAAGAAAGAAAATGTTGTACCCATAAATGATATGAGTTGGAAAGGCGAGATCCAGTTGTAATTTTGTTGACCTATTTTTCGACTTACAAGGTAAATCTTCCGCTTCACGAAAACGTTTCTTCTAGAATTGTGCGGAATACTATTTTATAACTAATTGTAAGTACATTATAAAGTGGTATATAGAAGATTTAAGGGCCCATAAAACGTTAAGTAGAGCTGTTTGGCCATTTTATTGAAAACAACTAGACAAAAATCTCATTCGGTTTCATCACTTTCGTGGCGTATAAGAAGGATGTGTAATGTGGTTGTAGTGGAAGTATAGATAAGGGCGAAGCATACTTAAGTTTAGCGGCTTACAGTGTAAGAGATTATTTTGGAATAATTCCAGAAACGAAAGCACGAGGTGGATTTGAAAAATTTTAAAGCAGGAAAATAACAGAAAACACATTTTCTGTTTTATGCTAGACTCCTAAAATGATAGCGTTTACAAATCGCTCAAAACTTCATAATAAGCTTCAGTTTAGAAGGAAATGATGGAGGAAGAATTTGAACAATACGAATATATCAAGACGTAGTCAGTGGTTTCTATCTTTTGATACTTCAGATAAGATTAAAACTTGTCATCGCTCTGAAAAGTCCGCTACGAATAAGATTGTAACATGACTATATTCTAACGCAGCTTTGCCCCTAATTTGACACGAATCAACTAGAAACCAGCAGAACTTTGAATTATAAAGAAGGAATGGAAATACAATTATGCTCTCCAAAATAATGATTAAACGTAGACTTTTACCAAAACAAATGTCTTGCAAAAGTGCCTGGTCGACAGACTGAAGAAACAATAGTTGTAGCTTGTCAAAAATGACAAAATATCAGTAATATTTCAAATAATAAATGACGATAAGAAGCTGTTTTCGCATGAAAATTCAAAACTCACTCTAAGGCTTTAAAAACCAGATCCTAGCTGGTTTTAGAGAGACAATTTAGAAGCATATCCTTATTTACGGGCCAGTTTTCAAGATCTGAGTTAAACTTCAAGTTTGCTTGAATCTCAGGAGAACTGAATTCCTCGCAGTGATCAATTTTCAAAGGAGAACCTTTCAGAAATATGGCTTGTTTCTCAAGTGGTCCAAGGGCTATAATACAGTGTGGCTTATACTTCTGGTCTTGCGCAACGTCATTGTTCGTGTAGTAAGGAGACTGGAGCCGATTTTCCATTGTAATAGTAGTCTGAGGCTTTTTCTGATCGACTATACTCGGATGTTCCTTTTTGCACTTTTCGCGTACACCGTGTTTGTTTTTCGAACAAGAAAATTCTAAAAATGAAAAGTGATCCCAGGTCATTTTGAGTTACCCTGGTTACTTTTAAATTCAAACATCCTGTGGCATATCCCTAAGTCGAAAGTGTCACTAGTGTGGAGGTTATCCATTTCGTTCACCTGGTTGTCACTAAAGGACAAAGGCATCATTATGTCAGGCAAGTTATTGTTGAAGATTTCTCCGACAGCCTCCAAGTTCTTTTTCTGTAGAATATCAATTTCACTGGAAATTTGTTCTATTTTCTCTGCAAGTGATTTATTCTCTATTACTAGCCACTTGTTTTGGAGCATTTGTTGAGAGAATGTTTTATTTAACTTGTTGACTAAATTTTCCACTGTTGAATTCCTGATATTCTCTGAAAAGCCTTCGATTTTCAGCCGAACTTGCTGTTCCCTCTGATTCCCTGTGTTAGCTAAATGTTTAACCATGGACTGAAAACGGTCTTTCATGTTGATGTACTCTTTTTCAAGTGTTCGGATGCGCATATCATTTAATTTTCTAGTTTCATCGGAATAAGTCTTCCACTCTCTCAGCTCTATTATTACATCTTTCACAAGGCGTTTTGTAAGTTCTATTTCATTTTCAATCGACTTGGTTTCTTTTTCTTCGTCATCTCGTATCTTCCAAGTTTCAAGCAGATATAATTTTGTATCATCACTTGACACTTTCGATTTCCCCGCATTTGAAAAATCTATCAGCTTTAAAGATGTTTCTTTGAACAAAATTTCGCCTTGCTCTTTGAGCCTACTTAGGTCGTCCAATTTCTCAGTCAGAATATTTCGAAGTGATTCTCGTTTAAAATGAAGCCTAGAAATCAGCTCGCGAAGATTGCTAATCTGGTAATCAAGAATAGCCTCTTTCGGAGTAAGTTTATCAATCTTCTTAGGCTTATTATTTGTAATTCCAGCTTTAACCTTTTTAGGCGGCATCTGTTTAACTCTGCGTAGACTCTGTAGCGGTAAATAATTCCCCAAAATTATTAACCACAGCAATCATCACTCAACATTGGATGCTGACCACCACTGTTTAAGTCGACTTGTTTAGCTGAAGGCTTACGGTCAAGCATCCCCGCCATTTGGTGCTCCGTCGTGTCACGTGCGTGCACGATTACTAGCTAGCTAAGCATTCATTCTTACCCGCGATTTGGTCCCAAAATATATATCGTATTTGGACGACAAAATCTGGTCTTTTGCTTTACCATTTGGTACTCGAAGAACGAACACTATAGTGGTTGTTGGTATAAGATCTTGCGTTAGTATAATCCGTACAACTCGCGAACGTCGATACCCGCAGTCACTAAACTGGTGAGCCCTACCACGAACTTCATCTTCAATTCACACGCAGATAAACCCGGTGAGTTCGTTCCTTTTTGTGTTTATTCTTGTACTATATTGTTATCGGCATACTTTTCGTCATGAGTGACCCTAGCCCTAAGGTTATTCAGATTAGCTCAACCGCCAAAACAATTCAGCTAGTACCATTTTGGCCAGATAATGCTGAAACGTGGTTTCAGATTGCTGAGTCCGATTTTTGTGAACATGGCATAACTGATCAACGTTCACAGTTCCTTGCCGTTATTCACGCCCTACCGCGGGAATTCAGCAAGTGCGTAACTCTGCAGATGTCGGTAAGTAACTCGTACGAGTTGCTCAAAGAATCCATCCTCAAGAGAAACGTTCTCACAGATCGACAACGTCTGGATGAGTTATTTCGTAACATCGAGTTAGGAGATCAGTCAGCCGTGAGCATGCTGGCAAGAATGAAAGAGATCATTGGCCAAAGTCAGTTCGATGAAGGACTGTTTAGAGAACTATTTTTATCCAAACTGCCACAGTCAGTTCAGACTGTACTCGTGACACTTCACGGTGTTCTCATAGATGATTTAGCTGTCCCTGCAGATAGAATTCTAGAGATAACGAAACGGCCAGTTACCGAAGTATACTCTGTTACCGAACAGACTTCGAAGAAGGATTCTGCAATGATAGAGTTAATCAACTCCGTCCAGCAGATGTTTAGGTCAAACAAGCCTAGTAATTCCTCAAACCGTCGTTCTAGATCCACTCAACGGCAAAACGCACGTGGACGATCTAAGTCCAACACACGTTCTCTCAGAAATCCTGACTGGTGTTGGTATCACAACACCTATGGCAAGGAAGCGAAATGTTGTCGAAAACCTTGTGATTTCGGCAAAGCCTCCAAGTCTTTGGGAAACTATCCCGCCGGCACGCGTTAGCGGCAACCGTCGCCGGTGGCAATAGCCGCTTACTTTACATCCATGATGTAATGAGCCAGACAAGATATCTAGTCGACACAGGCGCCGAAGTCAGCGTCCTTCCTGCTACAGCAGCAGATCGACAGAAGGATCCTAACCTCAACCTACAGGCTGCAAATGGAAAACCAATTGCAACCTATGGTCGGAAATACGTCTATCTGAACGTAGGTTTACGCAAACCTATTCGGTGGATTTTTCTAATCGCTGACGTCACAATGCCCATCATCGACACGGACCTACTTAATCATCATGATTTGCTCGTAGACGTCCGCCGTAAACGATTAATTGACAACACTACTAGTTTGTCTATCAAAGGCATAACTTACGTAGGCCCCAGCTTGTCAATCGTTAAGATGAAAGCAATCCTCGATCCAACTTTTCAACCGATTGTTGACAAATATCCGGAACTGAATTGCCCATCTAACGATCTCCCGTGCATAACCAGCAATGTTATGCACCATATCATAACCTCAGGTCAGCCCGTGACATCTAAAGCACGACGACTGGCACCTGACAAACTGAGAATTGCCAGAAACGAATTCGATCATATGCTCACCCTTGGCATTATTCGGCCATCGAATAGTCCATGGGCATCCCCGTTGCATATGGTACCGAAAAAGGATAGCAACGATTGGCGACCCACTGGTGATTACCGGCGAGTGAACGCCAAAACAACTCCTGATTGCTACCCTTTGCCTCACATACACGACTTGACGGCAACGTTATCTGGAGCATCTATATTCTCCAAAATCGACTTGGTTAAAGCATATAACCAAATCCCGATGGCAACGGAAGATATCCCGAAAACGGCTATCATTACGCCTTTCGGACTTTTTGAATTCCTACGTATGCCATTCGGCCTCCGGAATGCGGCCCAAACATTCCAACGCTTCATCAACGAAGTATTTCGCGGTCTCGACTTTGTATACGCATACTTAGACGACTGCCTCATCGCCAGTCCAGATAAGGAAACTCACCTTAGACACTTGGACTTGGCATTTGAAAGGTTACGCCAACATGGTGTTACCATCAATATACAGAAGTGTCAGATAGGCGTTGACTCACTCGATTTTCTGGGTCACACTATTGACTGCCAGGGGATACGCCCACTGGCTACTAAAGTCGAAGCAATACTGAACTTTCCGGAGCCAAAGACAGTAAAATGCCTTCGCACTTTTAACGGCTTGGTAAGTTATTACCGACGTTTTATTCCTAATTGTGCTTCTCTAATTCAGCCATTAACCGATCTCCTTCGAGGGAACAACAAGGCTATCGAACTCGACACGTCTGCTCGACATGCTTTTACTCAGGTAAAGAAAGCTATTGCGGATGCCACCCTTCTTATGTATCAGGATCCAACGGCACCGTTGAGTATCTCGGTTGATGCATCAGACACTGCAATCGGTGCAGTTCTGCAACAACTAGTTGACAACGAGTGGCAACCACTCGCCTTTTTCTCGAGGCGCCTTCAAGTAGCTGAAACGAAGTACAGCACATTCGGAAGGGAACTTCTAGCTATGTACTGTGCTATACGTCATTTTCGACATTCAGTTGAGGGTCGTGAATTCACCATTTTCACTGACCACAAACCTCTGACGTACTCTCTGAACTCAACTTCAGATAAGTATTCACCCAGGGAATCGCGACAACTAGATTACGTTTCACAGTTTTCATCAGATATTCGCCATGTTTCCGGAGTGAACAACACTGTGGCAGATGCCTTGTCACGTATTTGTTCTTTCACCCAAATCGACGGCGTAGACCTTGTAAAACTGGCTCGTCTTCAAAAAGAAGATATTGAGCTTCAACGTGAGTTGTCGAAAACAACTCTACAATTAGCCAAGAAACCCTTAGGTATAGGAAAGGATACTATTCTGTGTGACATTTCCACTAGTACTCCTCGCCCCATCGTGCCTAAAAGTTATCGCCGTAACGTCTTCAATACGTTGCATGGCTTATCCCATCCAGGTATTCGAACTACTGTCAAGCTCGTAACTAGCCGGTTTTGTTGGCCTGGTATTAACAAAGAAGTAAGGGAATGGGCACAGACGTGTTTGGCTTGCCAAAAGTGCAAGGTAATGCGACACACTAAAAGCCCCCTTGGCACTTTCCTTATCCCTGATGCCCGTTTCGAACACGTCCATATAGATTTAGTTGGCCCCCTTCCAGAATCTCATGGATACACCTATATGTTAACCTGCATCGATCGCTTCACACGATGGCCTGAAGCAGTACCCATCAAGGATATATCTGCTGAAACTGTCGCACGCGTCTTTGTAGAGAGATGGATCGCAAACTTTGGATGCCCATCTTCCATAACAACTGATCGTGGGCGGCAATTCGAAAGCCGTTTATTCTTCGCTTTGACTAAAATCCTTGGTTGCATGCGTTTTCGAACGACAGCCTACCATCCTCAAGCGAATGGTATGGTAGAACGTCTACACAGACAGTTGAAAGCTGGTTTATCAGCTGCAAATAACACCCACTGGACTGAATCCCTTCCGTTAGTTCTCCTAGGGATACGAAACGCCTTAAAAACCGATGCTGGTTGTACTACCTCTGAGCTAGTATATAGCACAACACTACGACTGCCAGGTGAGTTTGTTTCTCCCTCGAGCTTCCCACCAGTGGTAGATCACGCCTCATACGTCAGCAGGCTTACAAACGCTATGCGTTCAGTTAAACCTGCTCCCCTCCGACCACAGTCCATTGATGTTTTCGTTCACCCTTGTTTAAAAACTTCTTCACATGTATTTGTTCGTCGCGACTCGGTACGTCGTCCTCTAGAACCCCCATATGACGGACCATATAAAGTGATTAAACGTACTGATAAATTCTTCGTTTTAGACAAAAAAGGCCGCGAAGACACCGTCAGTATCGACCGTCTGAAACCAGCTTACTTGGAAGGTAATCCCATTAGCCTGGAGCTAAACGTACCCGATAATTCACAAGTAATTGAATCTACTTCAGTCTTCAAAGAACTCCCTAGCACGGCGAAAGCCACTGAACCTTCGGTCGATCACTCTAAAAAAACGCGTTCTGGACGTCACGTTAGATTACCAGAATACCTTCACACCTATCTCACATAACTGAGTGACACATCAATTTTTTTTAATGTTGCGTCATTTAACACAAGTAAATGATATTTTTCCTATAACCGTACATAAAATTATATAAGATGTATATTTTTTTCCCGATATTTTGAACTTTACATTATTTTACTGTATAGTAGATGCATGTCATATTTTTTTGGTAAAAAAAACGCTTATTTGGTACATTTCTCTTGACAAGGTTCTCAGCATTCTTGTTTTCTTTTCCAGGTGCAACGCGCACTGGACAGGAAACAAACGAAGCACGGGATCCAACGAACAATACCGAGGAAGCTATGTACAGACACCCTAATAGCATAGGCAGACAGACCAGCAGGCTCTCGATCAAGCCGCTCGGAAGATTTTTTTCACCCATCAGGGAACCATCGAGATTTTTTTACTTCCGGCTGGTCATGTCTTAGGGTTCTCACAAACCCACTAGGGGGGGAGTGAGCTGTAGTGGTAAATAATTCCCCAAAATTATTAACCACAGCAATCATCACTCAACATTGGATGCTGACCACCACTGTTTAAGTCGACTTGTTTAGCTGAAGGCTTACGGTCAAGCATCCCCGCCATTTGGTGCTCCGTCGTGTCACGTGCGTGCACGATTACTAGCTAGCTAAGCATTCATTCTTACCCGCGATTTGGTCCCAAAATATATATCGTATTTGGACGACAAAATCTGGTCTTTTGCTTTACCATTTGGTACTCGAAGAACGAACACTATAGTGGTTGTTGGTATAAGATCTTGCGTTAGTATAATCCGTACAACTCGCGAACGTCGATACCCGCAGCCCCTAAAACTCTAATCCAATATCCAATATCCTTTTTACGAGCTAGTATAAACCAATTTGATTTCTTTGCGCTCGCCTCTTGATTGTGAGGTAGAGGTTCCTGATCTTTGGTAAACGTCTGTGTAGCTCGTCCCGCCACTCGACTGTCGTAGCTTTGGTTGACTCCAACAGGAGTAGTGCTGGGATTAATTATATGGCGTCTGTAGTATGAAGTGTGTTAAGACTGTTACTACTGTGAATGGGGTTGATCCTTTCACCAGTTAGTCTTTCGGTATCGTCGTCAATGGAAAAGAGATAATAATAATAATAGATATAATTAGTAAAGGTATTCAGACTAACAGACAGAGAAAAAATAAGAAAACGTAACAACAGTCAGTCAACCGGTATATATATACCAGTAATAATAATAATAATAAGTGTAGTTAAAGCTGTCAGGAGAGTAAGACTGAAGGGAATGTGAAGAAGTAAAACGACCAGTTTAATTGTCTACCTTTGAATGGTATATGCGATTTTAAGGGGATAGGCCATTTGGATACAGTCCTTGTGTCGCTGCAAGGTTGTCCAGCCTTCGCTTAAAGGCGTCCACAGATGGTGCCATAACTACATCTGCCGGTAAGGAATTCCAGGGACGGCAAACCCGCAGGGAAAAGAAGTGGGAGCGCACCCGGGTCCTTGCCCTCTGATGAGCTATCCTTCTAGGATTTCCACGAGGGAGCCTATACCTACTCAATGGCAGAACACCTTTGTTTGGGTGATTCTGATCATTTGTTATTTTGTAGGCAGTAATTAAATCCCCCCTCAGGCGACGGTAACTGAGTGTGAATAGGCCTAATTTCTTCAGCCTTTCGTCATATGGTTTATTTCGGAGACCAACCACTCCTTTTGTTGCCCGTCGTTGGGCTCTTTCCAAGAGGTTGGCGTCTCTTTTAAGCAGTGGGGTGCAATGATATTATGCACTTCAAGATGCGGTCTGACGTATGTTTTATACAACCTTAGAAAGAGCTCAGGAGTGAGTGCACCTAATTGTCTGTGTGTAAAGTGTATGACCGCATATGCCCTCGCTACATCCCCCGTGTAATTCACGCTTGTGTCCATTTTCTCCGTTAGAACTAGACCTAAGTCACGTTCCGACGTTGAGCAGGACAAGCTTTCATTGCACAGGGTGTAACTTGCATTCTGCAGTCTACAGGTGCGTAACTTCACTACTTTGCACTTTTTCAGGTTGAAAGTCATTCCACTGGTTACCGCCCAGTCTTCCAGAAGCCTTAGATCTGCCTGCAGTCTATCTGAGTCCTCCGGACACTTTACCGCCCTCCATATCTTTACGTCATCAGCGTATAGAAGAGTCGGGCAGTTTAGACGGCATGGTAAATCATTGATAAAAATCAAGAACATCAGTGGTCCCAGGATAGAACCCTGCGACACTCCTGATGACGAGCTGTGCCAAGATGATCGGACTCGATTGACCTTGGTGCAAAATTGCCTTTCAGTTAGGTAGTCCTTCAACCATGACAGAAGTGGTTTACCTAGACCTACCTGGCTTATTTTGTGTAGGAGAAGGTCATGGTGAACAGTGTCAAATGCCTTCTCAAAGTCTAGAAAGATCACATGGACAGGAACATTCATATCCCAGCATGATGTCCAATCGTCCCAAGCTGATAATAAGTTAGTGACGCAGGATCTTCCTTTCCTGAAACCATGTTGGGCTTCATGGAGTATTTTAGACCTATCCAGATATTCCCTGATGTGATCATCAATAATACTTTCCAGTACTTTCGATACCACTGGGAGTAGAGCTACTGGTCTATAACTAGTGGGATTTTGCCTATCCCCACCCTTGAAGATCGGAGAAAGGATGCTTCTTTTCCATTCCTTTGGCAGTTTCCCCGATTCCATGGAGTGTTGGAACAAGTCGCATAAAGGCCTACAGAGAGCTTCGGCGCACTGTTTCAGAACAGATGGCCTGATGTCATCACAACCTGGGGACTTCCCAGGTATGAGTCGCTGCAGCTTTCTCAGTACTATTGCAGGGTTTATTTGAGGGGTGGCTATTTGGTCTTCCTCCTGTGAAATAGTCATGCCATTATTTTGGTTCGTAACGGTAATACCCACATTGCTGTTTAGCTGTTTGGCGAAGGCTAAACTGAATGTTTCAGCCATCTCCAGACTAGTGAGATATTGACCGTTTTGGCCTACTAAGGCGCAAGCCCCTTGGTTGGTTGGTTTCCTTTCCGACATGAATCGGTACAAATTCTTCGGGTTTGCCAGGAGTTTTTTAGCAAGGTTAGCCTGGAATGACCTTCTGTCCCTCCTGACTCTTGCATTGCACCGGTTCCTGAGTTCCAGGTATGCATCATGGTCGATCTGGCTTCTAGATACGCGCCACGTAAACCAAGCCTTCCTCTTTGCTTGCAGAATACGCTGCGTGCCTCTCTTTAACCATGATGATTTTCTTTTTGGCTGTGCTGTAACTAAAGGGACGGTATCCGAGATCGCTGTATGAATAATCTTTTTTACCGCTTCCCAGTGTTCATCCACAGACAGCTCATCCCATGCTAAGGGCCAGTCTGCATCGGACAAGAGCCTCCGCATTTCAGCGTAGTCAGCCTTGCTGTAACACAGACATGGTTGCGTAGCGTCCCACTGCAAGTGCTCACGGAGAACGAGGTCGAAACCTATGACTGCATGGTCACTACTTCCTAGAGGAGTCATGACCTGGACCTTTTCGACGAGTAGTTGGTCACTAGTTAGAATGTAGTCTAGTTTTGATGACTTTCCACTAGGGCCCCACCTAGTGTCGTCTCCAACGTTCTCAGTCAGTCCCGTGTCCCGAATAGCTTGCAGTAGATTTCGGCCGAATTTTCCCTTAGCATACCCCGAGCCAAGGTTCAGTGATGGGGCGTTGAAATCTCCAGCAATGGTGATTTGGTCATAGCCCAAGTCTCGTATCCCTGTGATGGTGCTTAGCAGTAGCTGATTGTGCTCTGCCCCACAGGTGGGAGATCGGTAGATGCCACCAAGTAAATGCTTGGTGTGGCCTACGGTGAAATGACACCATATGGAGTCTGGGAGTTCAATAAGTGGTGGGTCCGTTGCGCGAACACATTTAAGTTGCCTATCAAAGTATATGGCAACTCCCCCTCCTTCCTTATTATCCCTGTCTCTCCTGACCAAAACCATATCACCTATACTGATTTCATTATCGGCGATAGTGGGGGTTAGCCATGTTTCGGTGAGAATGATTATTTTCAGTTGTAGGTGTGCTTGGAGATTTCGGAGTTCACCTATTTTTACTCTCAGCCCCCTCACATTGCTATACAGGCAGCTGACAGTGAGTCTTACAACCTCAGCGTGTTGTGGGGTAGTTGACGTGAAGCTGTCTGCTGGTAGGGAACTTAGTGTTGGGACTAATTGGCCAGTTCCGATGGAACCGGCCCATTGTGGTTTTTTCCCTTGGATTTAGGCAGGACACTTGGGTGGCACAGACTGTTATTCTCAGAACTGCATCGCTCGAGTGTCACTGAAGCTTGGGGACGTATTAAAGCCTCCGTTTGCTGCCTCCTTATGGTTCGAGGTCTGCTTTCGCAACATCGGATGTTTCCTCCCAATTTCCCCTTGATCTCATACCACCGTTGAAGTGTTATGGCCAACTGCTCTGGGGAGTTGAATGTGACACTAAGCAGCTTTGGGGAGCTAATCAGTGTGAGATGAGCGGGGCGAGGAAGTCGGTAAACGGAGATGGCTCCAGAAGCGCCAAGGGCCATCTGAGACGACAGCCATCTCCACTGCTGTACGTCATGCATGTGTTTTTCACAGGCAGTGCCCGTTTCCAGCTCCGGGACACCGTGCACTACCATAGAGGAGGAAGGCAAAAGTTCCGGTGACTCCCTTGCCATTTGTCTGACAGCCCATGGTCTGTCTTGTCTCACCCTTATGTTAGAGCTTCTGTCGATGGCTAGTACCTGAGCCATCAATAGTACCTTTTCGGCCTCTTCGGCAGAGTCCAGTGTAACCCGTAATGGGGGTGGCTTACCTTGAGGTGTGTGGACACCCCTGTACAGCCTGCACAATTTCACTGAACTAATATTCAGACCTAGTTTATTGCACAGGTTGGACCACTGTTCCTGATCAAACAGGGCCCGCTGTTCAAGCAAGCTGTCCTTGCTCACAGGTACGTTAAAGAGGATGAGCGAATTAGACCGATTAACCTCAGACTTAGGTTTGGCCTTTGGCTTCTCATATTCCTTTGCAGCATCAGCCACTTTAGGCTTCATCGGGTTCTGGCCAGCCTTTATTGTGTTGCCAAGCTTGCTTGTGGATGCAAGTGGTGCTTCTCTAACTCTATCTTTCCTTAATGTTTTAGGTCCAACCTTGTGAATCTCCACCTTGTGAAAATTGGCATTTTCGGTCAGTAGGACTGGAGTGTCCTTCTTACTGTCTATGCCAAGTTTTGGCAATGTGATGTTAGCAGGTGGGGAGCTACATAAGACCGTGTTGGGACACAAGGGTGGCGTGAAGTTTCTGCTAACCGCAGACACGCTCTGTGTGACTACACCAGGGCGACAGAGTGGACAGATGTACCAAAACCACGGGCACGGGTTATTTCTCATAAACTCGTAGTATGATTTCGGTACCTCTTTGTCGCAACGGCAGTGCACCCACCGTTTGCAAAAATTGCATTCGAAAGCTGAGTCAGCTTTAGAAACAATGATATTGCACGCCTGGCATTCGTCTCCCTTACTTGGTGACGCCTTCGAGGTCTTATGACGTCTTGAGCGTTTCCTTTTAGGTTTGTTGTACTTCACACATTGGCTTTCAGTTGGTGCAGGTGTAGTATCCTGTCCTACTAGTATTGCCTGCGCCGTCTCAGTACTAGACTGTGGCAGTGCAGGCATAGTATCAGGACATACGAGTCCTACACGGGTCTTTAGGATGGGTATGCGATTTGGGGTTGGTGTCCCTGCGTTTTTGCCTTCTCTGGCTGAAGCCCTTGTGACTACAGAGTAAGGTGTTTTGGTGCCATTTCTAAGGTTACTTTCTACAGCCATATTAACTATCGCTAAAACCTATGCTGTATAAGAATAAGAGTGCAACAGTAGCTACCCACAAGAACAAGAATAAGACTGAAAAAGTACAAGACAAGGAAAAGAAAAGGTTTTCAACTTTACCCAGTACTTTCTGGATGATCGGCTTCACAGCAATCACGTGGTAGACCAACAAGTCTTGTTTATCTGAACGAGTGGGGAAGATGCTGCTACAAAAATAGCACCTGAAGCCTTGGCAGTAGTTCGAGACAGCTGGACTTACCACACAGAGATTCGATATGTAAGTAATGGTTGAATTTAATTCACCGGCTAGGAAGATCAGGTTTCCCAAGCGGATAATTCACAAAATAGGTATTTTCCGGTTAGAGAGGAAAAGTCACGTCGTATTCAAGGAGCGCGCTTAAAACAAAACGACATGACAACACAGTGAAATGATGTGATCAAACTGTAGGATGGATACAATATTCAATACCGCTCAATATCCAGTATCATTGTTACGATCTAGTGTAAACTAAGTTGATTTCTTTGTGTTCGCTTCTGGGTTGTGAGGCAAAGGTTCTTGGCCTTCGGTAAACTTCTGCGTAGTTTGTCCCTTCACTCGACTGTAGCAGCTTTGGATTAAGTATGTGTAGTTTGTGGTATGCGGTGTGTTAAGACTGTGTTGCTACTGTGAATGGAGTTGATCCTTTCATCATTCAGTCGTCCGGCGTGGTCGAAAAAAGATATAATAACAGATATAATTAGTGTAGGTAGTGAAGACTAAAAAAGAGAACTAAGAGAAAGAAAATACAAAAACAGACGGCTTATGAAATTTGAAGTTGATATCTATATACACGTACCGTTTAAAGTCATTAGTTTGCAGGGAAATAAGTATAATAGTAACCAACATATCCCTGTTGATGATTAGAATTTAGTGTACAAGGGAGGCAAACTTGTATAAAACTAATGATTTATTGATAGTTGGGCTTTACTGTTTTGTAAAATTTATAGACATATGACGGATCGCATTGTTGAGGATTTGGCCTCTTGATTGCTGCAGATCTGATGCAGATAAAGTACGTTGATTTATTTTGAAAGGAATATGCAGCTGGTATCAGGACAACGAATTTGTTAGGACTTGGAAACTGCTTTCCATTAGACTATCACCCAGAGTCATCGACAAACTCTCAAAAGAGGGAGGTAGTAACAAACTAGAAATGCATTACAGAGAATTAGTGTATGAGAGGATTGGAAGTTATTAGAGGAGTAGTGAGCATGGGATAGGTGAGGAGGAGACAGCACACACTTAATAAACGGAAGACTACGATGGTGTAGTCGACAAATTTAACAGTAGAAATAGCCCTCAGGACTAGATGGTTTCCCTTTCATTTCTGCCTAATATTCTACCCCACTGCATCTGTCAACTTCCGAGCAGACACCGTGTTGGCCAGCAGTGAAATCCATAAGTAACTAACCCCAAGAAAAGAAATTGCACTGTTTTTATTGGGTTCAGATTGAGGAAAACTGTAGTGATATTAATTGCCCTCTAGCTGTGGGTAGCTGGCAGTTTTCGCGTCCAGCTTCTGAAGTCCATAAATACGATGTCAACATTTTAGTTAGGTGAAGGTTTAAGCTGCTTTATAGATGGAGTTGCGGTGATCTTGCGTCTGCTGCTGTATCTAAAATCCAGATGTTATGACGCCTAGGTGCCTGTGCTTAAGTAGGAGGCTTCACTGGATTTAGCTACGTCTCTTGAGTTACTGACAGATGTGTCTAGTTGCTGTGTCAGGAGTAGTCAAAGAGCGAACTCTGTCTCTATGTGCAAATGCTTAGTCCTTCATAGACAGAAAGAAGCCTGACATGCTGATGCCCGTGGCCCGACATTTACACACGTTAACCGCTAGTGCATTTACTATGGTCCCATTCTCCACATTCTTTGTCTTCCTAGTTCATCACTAGATACCTTACTGTTTCTAGATTGCTCAGAAATTCACCCTCTGTTTTCTAACAACACACTTACCGACTAGTACTTGTTCTCTGAGTTACTGATCAGAACAGATTCTTGCAATACGATAGCGGCTTAGTGTCCCAATCGGATATAGCGTGTGGAAAATATCAGTGTCGAGAACTAAAACTGCCTTATGGAGAACTGGCGATAATCTGAAAGCATTTGCAGTCGCTGCCTCGAAGTTAGTTGAGGTATTTAGGTTACGGATTAAATCACGCCTATATCATAATACTCGGGAAACGCGAGTAGAGAGATACCGTCGGTTGAGTTGTGCATATTCTATGACTGATGTGTCTAACCACTCACTTGCTAACACTAATATCCAAGGATCAGTGGTTACACCATACGACCGGAATACGTGAACCATACTATGAATATGGCCCAACTACACCATTCCCCACAGTCAGCTGAAGCTATACATGATGATCTATGGGCTTTTTCCTATATACACATGATAAGAATAGAATATGGCCTAGAATTGTATCTTGGCGCATGGCATTAGAGCTCACCGCTAACCCTTACCACCAGTACTCCGTCCGTCAGAGGCCTGAATCCAGTACCTATCCACCTGGACTGCCTAACTGTACTAGATGATCTGAACGGAGAAATCTTATCAGCAGCCTTGCAAAGGCGATGTATTTCATCACCATCAAGCAGAAGAGTAGCCACCATATCTTTTTTAGTTCTTCTCTCAACATACGCGAAAACACTTTGGGTAAAGCCATATGAACGGACAGTGGTAAATCAAGACATTGTACCGATTTTTGGATTCATTTTATTCTAGAAGGATATGTTGTAGCCTATTGAGATAAGTGATTCTGTCACCTTTCACTCATCTATAGGAGTTCTATAATCCGTATTCTTACCTTCAGAGGAATAATCGCCGGCTTCATGGAGGCTTTGCATTCTACAGATCCACATTAACTGACTCCAAGTGTGTTTCTTAATTCATTGTCGGTATCACTTATAGACAGGTCACAATATACTGTCTAACCGGGGTGGAGTGCATTGCCTAATAGGAATCTAAGAGATGAGGGAATAATGGCGTTTGCGCGAATTACCATGTCTACCAATTCAAGTTCCTTCACCCACAACTACCACAGTGTTTATTCCACGTAGACCAAAGGCAAATCAAAACAACAGATTAATCATCCAAAATATGAAATATATTCAGAGGTCAAATTCGCAGTGTGATGTTGAATGCTAAGACTAGCTGGGGACCATGCATGAACGTGACATGGCGACGCGGATGATAGATTACAAGCCTTCATCTTAACGAGTTGACCTGAGTGGTGAAGGTTAGCATCCAACGGTGACTGATGAATGCTGTAGGCCAATGATTTTTGGAAGTTTGTTACCGTAACAGGTGCTATAAGCCTAAGCCAAACATTTGGACGTAACTAGATTTTAACCCAAATAAAATCAACGATGATATCCTTCGGTCTTTTTCAACAGAGGAGAATGAAGAACGGGATTATCTGTGCTACCTGCATCAAAATTACTTGCACCCTTGGGCGATCGTGAATCACCAAACCTTGGGTTAAGGAATATAAAATACTTAAAGAAAAGGCAACAGGAACAGCTGAAAATCCTTATGTGACAAATCACTGACGCTTCTACAACATGTCTCTACTTGTGTAAATGGGTGGTCAACTGTTATTGATAAGCATTATGAGTGCGCTTACAGCTTATCCTTACAAAATAGTTTACGAGGTATTCGGCTGCACATCTTGAGAGTTTTCACTAGTCTGGAGCAATAAATGTTGTTTCATAGTTATATCTATGCAGTAAGTTCCGAAAGTAGACGTATAAAACTGAATTTTCTTAATGGCGTGCTAGTATACATGGGCCTACTTCCTCGGAATTACTGTGATTACTTAAGTATTAGTAGATTTCGTTCAAACTGGGTGGGTGGGTGGTACACTATATCATCACTAGACATTGGAAGAGTGATTTAGGGAAAGATGTGAGTCCGTTAATTATGAGTCACTTCGCACGACTACACTTGCAGGCCAGATTTTATCAGGTAATTGTCGAGAAGCCTTTCTTATAACATACTAAGACGTCCAATGAGACGTTAATAATCAACGGTCCTTTGTAGCTGGTCTAGTTGTCATAGAATTGGACACCCTTCCTAATGGTACTTAGATTGGTATCATGGCTTCAAAGTAGACTCATCTGCATAACTGTTTTCTTTTTTATAGCACACGGTGATCCTTGAGAAAATCTAGTTAATGTACATATTTATTATGTAAAGCTTGGTCGACTGAAACGAAGTCTGGACAAAACGTGATTCATCTGTTTTGCATACATACCCTACAGTATTCATCACTCACCATTGGATGCTAACCTTCACCGCTTAGGTCAACTCATTTAGCTGCAGGCTTGTAATCAAGCATCCGCGTCGCCATGTCACGTTCATGCATGGTCCCCAGCTAGTCTTAGCATTCAACATCACACTGCGAAT
Organism: Trichobilharzia szidati; assembly: GCA_944472155.2. NCBI lineage: Eukaryota > Metazoa > Platyhelminthes > Trematoda > Strigeidida > Schistosomatidae > Trichobilharzia > Trichobilharzia szidati. Next base: position 40,723,020 of record OX235279.1, read on the forward strand.
TTGACCTCTGAATATATTTCATACTTTGGATGATCAATCTGTTGTTTTGATTTGCCTTTGGTCTACTTATAATAAATACTGTGGTAGTTGTGGGTGTAGGAACTTGCTTGCATTGATACACATGGTAATTCGCGCAAACGTCAACACTCCCTCGTCATCGCAATACTTTGTTATTCCTAACACTTCCCAACCATTCAGTCATTCGTACACAGAAAAAAAATAAAACTGATCATCACGATATTTACCACTGTGACAAATTTAATTATTGGTGCATGTATGTACACGAGTAGCTTTATTGAATATCTCAGAGAATTGTAGCGTCCTGACCCGTTTCTTTGGTGGCTTACTGACAAGTTATATTTATTTTGCAAGCTTTTTAAACGAAATTCTGCATTAAAACTCCTTTTCTGGCGTACATATCATCGGTGGCGTTATATTCTCGAACTGTGTTACACACTTGCGGCACTGATATCTGATCTGAGCAATGTAACTAATGGATTAAAGGAGACAGCGAATTCAAAAATCAAATGCATACTGCTATTGAATTGCCACGAGATCGTGCTGGTATACCTTGGCCTATGTATGGAAACACCCTAAATACCCACCGGATGAAGCAGGTCGCGCCACTTCAAAAAAGGGAATATGCCATGCGTAATCGCAGTTTTACTTACTCAAAGTCAAAGAGAGAAATATGACTTCAAGACATGTAAAATCCATAAATAATATACTAGTTACAATGACTAAAGAACAGGACCTATCGGGATAACAACATAAGAACATCATCTCCCATAGGAACAGTAGATGTACACCTAGACCAATCTCCTTTTCGACCTATGAATTTTACAGTGATGCAATCTAAATTTGTTATCACTGCTATGCCAGAAATGGAAATAACCCAAGTGACTACACATTTTTATCATGTACTCGTTCAACTGATCCCAACCCTGGAATATTATGAATATTCTGACAACGTAGAAGGTACCATCAGAAAATAGCGTCGTCTGAAACATTTGAATGACATACATATAATACTGGTTTATTCACGCACTGAAGATATTTACGGAACACACTGATATATATATATATATATATATGACAGCTATTTTCATGGAAACCGCTACTCCCGTACACTGACACACGTCAAACCTGATTCATATGCCTACAGAACTACTAGTGTAAAAAAGAAAAGACCGACGAGGCTCGAAGGAATGTTTATTAGGACAAACGCTTTATAGGGATATAAATTTAATTTGCTTCACCATATCTTCAATGCTTTAATTGTACATCATTTGCAAATTGGTCGAATATCACCACATTCGATAGCTGGTTGGATGATTATGCACAGTGTTTCTAACGTTCTCCTCGCAGTTCTGTTGTTCGATTGCGTTTTCCAGTGTCCGAAACATATTGTTACTTTTCTGAATTCATTTACTGGTATATTACTTATTTTATCTGATTATAAGTAGCACTCACTACACACTAGGACGCTTACACAAAATGATTTCATACATCCGAATGTGAGATAAATCTTGCCAATTTTCATGAATGATCTCAACATGTACAAAATCCGTCTGTTTCAAACCCTTCTGACTAATCAAATGCATCCCTTACAGTCCAACAGCAGATCAATCATCAGCCCAAATTCCTCAGCGGTGGGTACCGTCTCTGACTGCAAACACTGGGTGATGCAGGTTCGAACCCTCAAAGGGACATCAGTTTCTAGGAGGTTGCAGATACACTCCACTGACAAGTAAGTATAAAGCACAAACTCCAACGCCTCACCCCCCACCACTGTTCCGTACTGACTGCCATCAACTACCTCAAAATAATTTGAAGTCCATCGTGACGTTGAATCGCTTATATACGTCATTATCACATTCAAACCTCAGGAATACTGTTTCGACAGTTTCAGTAGAACAATCACTCTCTACAGAGAATGGAGTAGAACACAGACCCCCTAGTACAAAAGTAGACATGCTACCATCGACTACGGAACACGCATTACTGTTTCAAAACGAAACAGACTTCACAGTTAACTAGTAATCTGCGACAAAAAGAAACTTCGCAATTTGCTCACTACATCCCTAAACATAAACAGAATAAGAAGACATTCGGTGGGTAGGGTCCATGACCACATCACAGATTAAAAAAAGAAATCCCCGTCGATGACACACTGGTTGACTGACGAAGGCGCCACACTTGTTGTTTGTCTTCCTTTGCGTCCCGAGCTTCAGCTTCGAAGTTTCAGCGGCAATAGTTTTATCTTCACTCGACGAGGCTGCTAGCCACCTCTTCACAGTCAAACTTCCTTCTCTTCACTGGAATTAATACTGGCTTCACGAGAATTCATACGTCAATCATATTCACATCTACTGGTTACAGAATGATCAACAACCGGACCTCTTAATTAACTTCAAGGTCGTAGAGCTGATCTTTGATTAGGTCACCATATTATTAAAAACAACAGTCCCAAAAGCTAGTCATCTATGCTCTGTTCTTCTGTAGGCCTACTAGCGATTCTTTCTAAATGTTTTTAGATTGTGAAGAAATCATTCATAATCTGAATAAATAAATGGAAGAACGTGCATCCATGAAAATGGATCAGGGACTTTTCAACCAGCATCGGTTTTTCACTATTCACTTTTTTCCCACCACTTTGTCTCTCTCTCTTTTATAGAAGAGACGAAATTGAAGCCAACCAAGATTATCAAAAACAACAACAATAACAATAACGCGTTATTCAAATTTTATAATTCAAAATCTAACCAACGAGTATTAGTAATAATAATAATAATAGTAATAATAATAATAATGAATAAATCTGAATTTCTGGCTCCTGTATATGTACAATTATAATCGTTAAAAAAAACATGTATATGTATATAACAAACACATAACGAAAATAAACGCATGGATTTATGTCTTTGTGTCTGTACAAACTGTACCTATATGTATAACACATAACTGTGCATAAGACAGTAATAGAACATACAATGAAGAAAGATGTATGAGTTAATGTACCAACCAACCAACCAATCAATCACTCAGTCTGCTTGCCGACTGCTTGTCTGACTATCCGTCTGTCCATGATGTGAAGTTTTATGTCTTAATAAACTATGTCGTGACCTATAACACTTATTACAAAGTGAACAAAAGAATATCTTTCTGACAACACCACCGCCACTGCTGCTGCTGTTGTCATTCTCTTCACGAACAGATTCACCTGATTTAGACAACGATGATGATGATGACGACGTCGTCGCTGGTGCTGCTGTTGAGCCGGATCCAGTAGCTGGGGTATTATTATTATTATTATTATTATTCAACAACGACAACAAATTAGGGTTATTGTTTTTAGGTCCAGATGGAGTAGATGCGACTGTGTTGAAAAATTAACAAGCAAACAAACAAAAATTAATTAATTGATTAATTAATTAAATTATAGAAGCATTCCGAGTGCAACAACATAAAATTTAGAATCAACATCAATAGTGATACTCCTCCATCATCACATTCATGCTCTCAAGATCGACGACCACCGACTGATATCACTAGCAGAACCATTGGAAACCAATCAGGAGTGTACTGGTGTCTGTCTGTTTGTTTTCGACGTAGAACTACTTTGCACCGATGTGCGGCAGTTCAAGTCGCCACACTATCTCCGTGTAGCACACAAAGCAATAGTAATAACGAAGAACAATATAGTTTCATTGGAAATTATAAGTCACAAGCAGTGGATGCATCTGCACTACTCATGGAGAACGATTTTAAGCCATACCACCAATTGTTTCCAACCGCTAGTTTTTACCGTCCCGAGGACCCCAACCAGACTGGCAGTCTATACCTTCCTACGTCGCTTAAACTAACTGCTGTGGATTTCATTGACTGATGAAGACATGTTTTGGTTTGACCACCGCTAGCTCTTTCCCAGTCTGACCCTATGTCAGCTAACATTGCCCGTCGAGGAAGGTGATGACTAGACATACGTAACACATGTAATAACCATCTCAATCGGTGTAACTTCACAGTCTCGTAGATTGATTTCCCCTCCCACCTACCTAGAACTCGACGCCTAACCTCAGTATTGCTCACCTTATTATACCACTTCACACGGGAGATAGAACGCAGACACCTATGATCGAACACAGCTAATCTTTTCATGTCTTCCACTCTCAATGGCCAGGTCTCACAGCCAGCCATAAAGGAGGACGGAGCGGACTGATGAGCAGTACACACGCCCTTTGGTCGACAGCCACCAGGATATCACGTCTACGCCAGAGACGGCGTAAACTGGCATATGCGAAACTAGCCCTCTGTATCCGTACTGAGATTTCCTCAGAGATCAACCTGTTGGCGTTGGCTGATGCAGCTTCCCAAATAAGTGAAGCAGTCAACACGCTCCACCAACCACTTCACTCCCTATTTCTAAACTAGGAGTCAGTGTAGTCCAGTCCTGTAACATCATCTCACATTTGACAGCGGGAGCGAATCGCATGCCAAACATTTGTAGATTGCTGCTCAGCTCAAGGTGTTCAGAAGACTCTGCATTTTGTCAGTGTCCTCGTCTAGAAGGACTATATCATCTGTATATTTTAAGTCAACGAGATTATTCCCTGGCAGTAACAAGTCAATCCCTGAGTCTCTGAAGTGAGTCAGGGTTAAATCCATTAGTATATCTATGACGAAATTGAATAGAAATGGGGATAACGGGCATCCCTGACGGACACCACTAGTCGTCACCACTTCAGATGACAACTCGCCGTAAGCCCTCACCTGGCTGCATGAGTTCGAGTAGAGTAAGTAGCGCAATGTATTTCCTCGGCATTCCCATTACAGCCAAGCATCGCCAGAGTGTAACTCTCGGTCGACAGAATCGAATGGCGAGGAGTACTGGTACTGGACAGCTGTTTCGTCAGTATGCACCCCACCCCCACTGCCAGGGTAAGAGCCCAGGACACCTTCCGGTTCCAAGGCGAGCTTGTAGACTCAACACTACTCAATGGCCAACCACCACCCATGAATACTAATTTCTACCAATTCGTGATTTTAGTGGAATTAACTGACTGACTAGGCACCAGCTAATGTGTCAACGCTGGTGAGGAGTATTTGTCCTTACCTCCGACAACCGGGTGGTGGTAGGCCCCATTGGTCACACGACTACTTCTCGCTTGAATTACAGGCAACTAGCGAGCATCAGATTCATTTTCAAATAATTAATTTGGTTTTTATTTATTTACTTATTTTCTTGTGGCTTAATAATTAATTAACTCAGTCAAAGTGACTCATGTGATTTACACACTTGGAGTAGTAATAACAGATCAGTGTGTGTGTGTCGCATAAACTATTAGGCAAAAAAGGGATGTGAAGCATACAGAGGAAAGTGTCACGAACACACACACACACAAACATAGAGAGAGACACACATACACAGCTCGCTTGAATGAGTATGGAATTCTTCCATCCTGAGATTATCATGACAACTTCAATTGTGAAATAGGTATAACACCGTAGAATAAAATACTACTGGGGGGGGGGAGGGAATTAATGTCAATCGGATGGAAGTCTTCTTCCATAAACACGTAGGTGTCGTGTTTATATTAGCACTCATTGTTGTTGTCGTCGTCGGCGTCAGAAAGATGTATATGACTGAAGATCTTGAATGGTGGTACTGCCCCCCATTGGTGAAAAAGAATGCAGATTCCTTTTACCATTCTGAGATGTACTACTGTGGTGAAAGATGGTCGCTAGCCAAATTGGTTTACAGTAATTGAGGTCAAAGGTCAAGGTGGACAGGCGAATACAGTTAACATATAGTTGAACTGACACAGCCACAAGATATGCAAGGTTAACTTTGTGTGAGAAGCAACCAATCAACAGACTGTATTTTCCACTAACATTGACCTACAATAATGTACATAAAAATCTATAAATACGTGTTGATTTTCCATAATAAACGATCTGTTGCCTGGCCCTTGTCTTCTGTTGTTACATTTGGTGTCGCTGCCTACCGACGAATGGAAAGCCTATGCCCTGCAGTTTTTGATGGAGACATATGGATCTTCGGGCAGGACTTCGAGGCTTCTTCGCAGTTGAGTGGCGTTCAAGATCTGTCAGCGATGAGGCTGCTACTTGGGACGCTGCTGGGAGGTCGGGAGAAAGCAGCATATGGAAGTGTGAGGCGAAATACCTACGAATGTGCGACAGGGTCAGGCAAACAGTTTCCAAAGTGGGAGGGACCATATATGGTCACGTTGAGATGGGGTTATGCAGACACAATCGCAATGGTAAACACAGAGAAGCAAGTGAACATCCGCAAGCGCCGAGATTTCAGACAGCAAGACAAAAGAGAAAAGCCCCAAGAACCAAGAAGACCGAACCAACTTCAGTCCAAACTATTTGACGGGGGGACGAGTGTGGTGAAAGATGGTCGCTAGCCAAATTGGTTTACAGTAATTGAGGTCAAAGGTCAAGGTGGACAGGCGAATACAGTTAACATATAGTTGAACTGACACAGCCACAAGATATGCAAGGTTAACTTTGTGTGAGAAGCAACCAATCAACAGACTGTATTTTCCACTAACATTGACCTACAATAATGTACATAAAAATCTATAAATACGTGTTGATTTTCCATAATAAACGATCTGTTGCCTGGCCCTTGTCTTCTGTTGTTACACTACTACTCATCAGCTAGTCGATAAGATGGATCATCAATAAGACGATATGGTCTACAGAAAGTCTACATGGAAGTGAGACACAGTACACCTAAATGAGCATGGTTTGTGTTCACACTGACTGAATTAGAAGGCAGTAGCAGTTGAATGCATGTTCAGGCACATTCAGCATATGTGTACACACAGAGAACACACCATTGAAGAAGAAGAAACACAACACTTCACACTGAAATAAAATCCTGTTGGATAACAGCTATTTCCCTGAAATTCATTGAACGCTACAGAAGTGTCAAACTGACGGCCTCAGCTATCCAATCAGCTCCTAAAAAAGGGTGGTTATTGATAGAACTTGCTATGCAGCAGCTCTTAACTTATTTCCTCGGACAAAACGAGGTTTATGCTGTTCTGTAAACCATCATCACACATCATCCGACCGGTAGTGTCACATTCCATTGTGTTTACCAATTTACATGTATGTGTGGTCACATGGGTGTATAGGGAGGACGCATCGGTCTCTGCAGGTTAGCGCTACAGAACATTTTCCAAAGTGGTTGCGACAAATAAAATCACCGGATACAAGTGATCCTGGAAATAGATGTTCAACATCATCTATCGCAAAGCACATCATCATCATCATCATAGAGATGGGTCCCTAGGTTCACTTCAATAATGCCTTCAAAAGCCTTATTTAAAACAAATTTGGGTCACATACTGAAATTCGGTAAAGACCTGTTTCATGTGTCCGAAAATTACTCGTTATCAGTCTGAACCTGCCTTGGTAATCCAATTTAGAACCAAGGTTCAATTTACTTAACACTATTTTCACCCTCTACCTTTGCTTACGTCACCATCTTCCCACCTCTCACTTGTGACCTTGACTCGCACACAATTTGCCTTCTATATGATATACATGTGTATGACAAGTACTCGTGTGTGTGTGTGTGAGTGCATGTGATTAGAATCTCTGAGATGTGTTGTGCAAGTACATTACACGTTTTGTCGAGATCTTGAAGGAGTCGATGCCCCACTCCTCCTCCTCCTTCACCTCGACCTCTTCCTCCTTCTACACGTAGACGAATATCCAGCTTCAAACCCACGTCACCATCCTACTGTTGCGAAAATCTGATTTGGCGATACACTGAGCTTAAAGTCTCTTCTGTGTAATTCACGCATTTATTCGATATGGTGGATTATGCGGCGTCGTTGTCAGATTGAATTAAGCTCACAAATTCGCATAGAGCTGAAACTGGCATTAATGCCCTGAAGTCTACATACAGTCTTAAAAGTCAAATGACTATCTGTGAGGAGGCAATGATTGAATCAAAATCCTACAACCAGACAGTGAAGCCATTTACGTATAGTGCAGAGATTTTGAATTGCCCGCCAACAATATCACTAAAAAATAATTGAATCATAACTTTTACGAATATGTGTTGTGAGTTCATTTCTTAGGAAACACAACATTACGTGCCAAATCATGATGCAAGTTAGTTCAGCACACAATAAATTCAAAACAATTTTTGAACACTTTCATTTCACGCTACTACTACTACTACTATTATTACTATTAACTAAGCAAACAGATTACTGGGTATTTATTTCACTACAATTACCCCCGACACACACACACACACCGCCCTCAATTTTACCTTCAAAAATGAATTACACGCAAAGGTGATGTACATTTTTATCGACAGATCGGCGCTTACAACAACTTCTGATAACTAATGACTCAGTAGCCTAGTTTTGTTGTTGTTGTTTTTTTCCTTTTCAAACGATTAGTGTTTGGTTTCATGCGCCACCCCCGCAACACACACCCAACAGTTGAGTTAAGCACAAAACCAACTGATGAATCCATAGAAGTAGGATGTTCAAGTATTGATTTGTAGGGATTTGTTTGATTGGTTACAGGATTTCATCATGAGCTGACATTAGTTAGAGAACCATTGAAAAACCACCTGGGGGAGTACTGGACAGCTGTTTCATCCTGGTTTGGGAGTCTTCATCAGTACACACCCACACCACGGGGTTCGAACCCAGGACCTTCTGGTTACAAGGCTAGCGAGCTAGCTCGTAGACCATTAAGCCACTGGGATCAGCCCGATCCAATGGTCAGCCAGCCCATGAATTCTAACTTCTGCCACTTCACGATATAGCGCAACCGCTAGCCAATGTCTTTTCGGCGAGTATTTGTCCTCACACCCGACTTGCTGCAGCCTACTGGTCACGACTTCGAAATTAGAACCCCAGTGAGCATCTTATTGATATTCAAGTATTGGTTTGTAGGGATTTGGTTGATTGGTTACAGGACTTCATCATGAGCTGACATTAGTGAGAGAACCATTGGAAAACCTGGGACGGTATAATTTGGTGTAGTGTTGAGTCGAGTTCTCTCAAATTGGATTGATTTAATTGCAAAGCTTTCACTGTCTTTCTAGACAAGATATTCAGTCCAGGTAAACTAGTCAATTTTATATTGCAATAGTATTGCAGCAAATAAAGTAGACGGGTGGCTCATTGACCACGTCCGTTCTCAGCGTTGCTTTCAGTCAGTCAGGCGGGAGGATCACAAGATTCAAATCCCCGCCGACCTACTTTACAGATTGGACACCAATGGGTCGTATTAGTAGTAGTTATAATAGTATTATCAGCCTTTTCTCTCATCAAGCTCATAAGGCCTGGTGTACATTAAAAACTTAGTCAGTGTGATATGGTCTAGACATGTATAACAACATCTTTAAATTTAATTGTCGAAAGGAGAAATTAGACAGACACCACCAATGACTCAGTTCTTGAGCACCTTTTATTCGTCGCATTCATGCTTCACTTTTATTTGAGAAGTTACATCACCTCCAATGGTTTGACCTCAACACAGATACAAAAGCCTTGAGCGTGTGTGTGTGTGTGTGGGGGGGTATTAACTGAATTAAGAGTCATCTATCGCGTAAATGGGATATCCGGTTGGCACCACCACAGTTCCCTCCATCCTCCTTTATTGTAGTGAAACATGATCATCATTGACTGGAGACTATTGCTGACGGGACTCAAAATTGTTCTCAGTGGCACAGATGAATTCATCAATCCACTCTATCTGGTCTCTCATATCTATATAAAAACCAAACCCATATGTTGTTCCATGTTACTATTCTTTCTCCCCTAAATTTTCCACTTATTATGGTACTTCTAAATGCTTTTTTTTGCATTCTCTTTTCTGTAGCTTTGTGGACTGAATGGAGTTTGACTATTTTGACTCCTACAACACTTCAGTGCAAATCTGTACGTTGAAACGTTGTCATCAGTAGAGTCTATATCAATAAAAGCATCTTTCAAAAGTGATACATAAGCTAAGGACTAAGTCGGTCAGTCAAAGAGGCTAGCTACACCACTATCATCATCAACTACATCGTCTATCGCACAGTAGATAGAAGTGCATGTTATCACACATAACGTGTTGTTAACCCTAAACAGGCAGGGGCGCGGGGAGGGGAAGGAAGAAAGTTCAGTTCAAGCATCTATCTCAAAAAGGACTCGTCACACAGTTGTCAACAGTGTCTTTCAGCTTACAAAATACACATTAATGAAAGAAACACAAGAAGAATAAGAATAAGAATTTTCACTTGCTTACCATAATTTGTTTCAGTTAAAAGATTCCACTGCAGCTCTGATGTTACAGCTCCATGCAAATTGGTCATATGACGCAGACACGAAGAACGAGCAGTAAATCGTCTTTGACACACGTAACATCTAGTGTTGAATAGAATGGAAAGGAAACACACACATACACACAGACGCAAAGTTAGAGCAAGTACAGAATATAACTGTATATATATATATATATATATATATATTCATAGCTAAACAAATAAAATGGAAAAGAAAGAGGTCGAGTGTATACCGAAACCAGACTTCGTGGCTAATTAAAGACGGTCCATCGTGCAGCAACCCCTACCCTCACTTTTGAAACTTTCCACTTGCCAATGACTACAAAGCTTAGTTTACAGTAAAACAAAATATACACGATGTTGTATACTACTGATAGACTGATATGAGTAGTTGGACCCCAAATCAACAAGTAGTGCTTGCTAGTCAGCCAGCCAACCGGTCAAATCGAAACAACAGACAGACGGTCGCGTTACGCTGGTTTTCGGGCAGCGCACGATTCAGCTCAGCTCAGCGAGGCGGCCTTCAGTGGAAACTATAAATTCCCAATTTTTCTGATATTCACCTCTTTGTTCAGTATCCATTCTTTTGAAAATTCGAAATTAGCAATTTACATACATTTCAAGCGGAAACCAGGGTTATTCCGATCATAATATGTGTGGGGTCTGTCTGATACTATGCATGAATGGTAATCATAGGGGAAAGCGAGCAAACTAGCACACTAGAGATTGATTGAGATGAGTACCTGCATACCATTGAGTCAAACGGGGTAGGGTAGGTACACCGCTGACAAGTGCGGTCAAAAATGAGCGAAACAGCAGTCAAGTATTTAGATCACAACGATTCGCCTGGGCTGGCTAGTGAGTACTGCTTGGTTGATATGAGTAGTGGTGAGAGTTGGCTGCTAGCCAAATTAGTAGACAGTAATTTACGTCAATGTGTACGTCCCCAATACTGGTCATGAGAAAAATAAGAACAAAGACTGATTCAACAACCAATCACAGCAGACTTTGCGTAGGCGGATAAAATTTGCAGATGTTGTTTTCCTTCACGTTCCCCGGTGGAACATAGGGCTTCAAGCTAGCGGCCTGAAGTTTCTGTAGCAGTGTTCATTTTACAGAATGGGGTTGCTAGCCTCATGCCCGACCTTTACTCTTTACCAGCATTATTTCTGGCTTAGCGAGGTAAAGGAGTGAGTCGGCCGGGGATCGGACCCCGAACCATGTGCATGGTCGGCGAGCGTCCTAACCGCTATGACACCGACGCCTACAATTTGCAGATAGATAATCTGAACTTCAATAAACGGCCACAAAGAGATGAAGGATTAACGTTCAGCGAGAAACAACCAATCAGAAGACCGTGTTTGTTTACTTACAATAATCTATAATAATGTACATGAAAATCTATAAATATATGTTGATTTCCTAAATAAACGATCTGTTGCCCGGCCCTTGCCTTCTGTTGTTACACTACTACTACCACTAACACTCGTCTCAATCACCAATCAGTAGTTTATAGTTTTACATCGGGGAAATGGTCCAAAGTGTTCTGAGTAATAAAATATAGCTATCGAAAAATAATAAGGGGTGGAGTGTGTAAACAAATCAAAGAAACAAAACGATAAATAAGCAAAGTTAAAATACCACAGCCAATAAATATCCCAGTCACTATGAAAAGCCAGTCGATCAGAATTCAGATACAAAAAAGGTTGCATCGTGGTTGAAAAATGTACTAAAAAAAAGGCACTGCAAACGTGTGACATTACACCATATAGTTGTCGTTTATGTATTGTAAGAATGTCTTTCAGTTTCTACACAGACGATCTGTAGCGAAATCATACCATACCCGATAGATGCATTCACCCAGGTTGAATGTAAGGCCATGATACCTTGAGATCCATTGATATTTGTGACACTGTTCTTTAACCTACTACTCCTGACTCTGACCATAATCCTAACTCCTGATCTGAACTTTGACCCTAATTCTAACCTTAACTCTACAGCCTAAACCTTGCTCTTAAAAGCCATAACCCTAACTAACAGTATAGATTTGCAGAGAAACTACCTAGTTCAAAAAGCCAGGAGGCATGCTTCAATTTGGAATAACCTTTCGTGGTAATCACTGGCATCTGACTGACTGTTGAAGGTGGTCAACTTTTAAAAAAGACCTTCACTTTGGAGCTATGCTATTTTAACTTCGCCGATAAATAAAGTAGATAAACGCCAATAAGCGTCAACACGCACCTACATATTCTCCCATTTGGCTGGCTAGCCAGGCGGGATGATAGATAGTGTTGTTCCCCTAATTTGTTTTTTTTCTTTCACAAACGGACACCTGGTACAGCCAATGTACTCACACTCAACTTCACAAGAGGAGCAAAATCAACTGGTGTATTATTCTATGGATTACATCAAACTTCTTCAAATGAGGGATGAGATCAAGACGTTTACACGTAGTAGTAGTAGTAGCTGAAATACTAGCGATCCAAATGAATCAATCAATAAATGAGGCCAAGGTAGAAATAGGGAATGAATATAAACACACACACACACACTTTATCTTTCACCTAGTTATTCGCCTGCTATTAATCCCATGAATATATAGTTTTACACTCCTTTTCTAAGATGTACACACACACACACGCACCCACCCACCCACAATCCCATGAATTATTTTTTATTAAAATCTCACCAAATCACAGCAATGATAATAACAACACTGATCAGAACAGCAAACAGAATAGTATTTAAGCTGATCATCTTACCACTTAGCCCTCCTAGATGGTGAAGTAGTAGGAAGACAAATATCAAAATGGAAAAACCAGAAAGACTTGACAGTCACGTATATGTGTATATATGTAATATCAATTTAATGAGATTTAATTTATCTCAGAATGGTATCACAGACAGAAGGTACACACACACATACACATACTCACAAAGTAACATCAAGGGGGGACGGGTCCCACAATCGAGAACTAACAGAAACAGGGAGGTGGTAGTTAGAACGGGAAAAACGTCTATACTAGTCATGAAGTTCCGATTTAGGTACGCAGGTGTCATGTGGTAACCTGATTGCATAGTTTTGATTCGTTCAATTGTGGCTTGATTTTCTGAGGGATTGTGATGACAAACAACCAATAGAATTCATATATTTATAGCTTAAATCCCTGAGGTTTTGTACATATATACTATGCCATGCCTTTTTACCTAATAAAGGCAGTTGTTATCTTTTCATAGACGCCGTTTTAATCAGTCCGACTTTTGTGTTTACCTGAGTACGGGGGAGACAATTTCAAGACAATCAATCAATTGGTTACATGGTGTTGTGGTGTGTTCTGGAGGTGTATTCTAGTCGAGTTAGACGAACCCACAAATCAGTAAGTAACACTCCACATCATAGCATATGGGCTATTGATATCTGCTACCAAGGGGAATGAATCATTCACACTCACATAATTACAAATAATGAGAATACGGGAAAAAAGCTTTTCAAGGTATATTACGAAGTAACACTGAAAACCAGAGAGTACTACTGGATAGTTTGTTTTGTCCAACATTGAGGAAGGACTCTTCGAGTGGGTCTTTTGAGCCTTCTACGCATTGGATGCGTATTGTTGAAGAATTGCAAACTGGGACGAAACAGTTAACCACCACCAGTAGATCGGGTTTGAAACAAAGAGATTGAAAGTCAAGTGTGCTTCAGTGAGAATATGCCATATATCTACCCCACAAATACAGCTGATCCACTGGAAGGAGTGATGATGTCAACAATAGATGACTGACTAACACGAGACGTTATTTGATTTGAAGAAAAAAAAGCTCGAGGTGATTATCATGTTCCAATCCTAAGTCATAAATTAATCTCAAGCGAAGGAAATTAGGTGGTAGTCCGCCTCAATCTCTAGAAACCACATCTGAGTGACTCGATCAAAATCAACTCCAATCGCACACACACACACACACACACACACACAGGCAGATACACAAACACATGCCCTCATTACTCAACAATGAATGGTAGTCATCCATCTTAGTAAAGCCTTTGAAGATGACTTCTTCGATAATGGAAATTTTATTTTATTCTTGCTTCATGACTCAATGAGTACTTCCTGTCACTTAGAAGGACAATCTTGGATAGTGATTTAGTCGCCAGACTACCACTACTAGTAAAGTCCCGATGGGGAGCAGCCACTTTGTAACCTGAGCTACCATTCACATGTGTTGTGTAGTTTAGCAACGACATGCCGGATATCATCTGCCACTTCTTAATTGTTGTTGTCGATCAACGAAAATTATTTCTTTCATTTCTTGTCTAACGAGGCGAACACATAGAGCTTCAAGCTTCAGACTCAGGATTTTCCACAGTGGTGGTGGTGGGGGGGGGGGGGGAAGGCTGTTGCCGTCACGGCCAACCTCCCACCTTTACCAGCGACTAGTATACACTAGGAGGCGAGTTAGGTCTAGAACTCCGTCGACTGGAGATCAACCTCCTGTGAATGGATGGCTGGCTGGCTGACAAGCATAGCGTAGCATAGTACCGATAACAAAGGACCGATTCAAATCTAGACGAGATGGAAATCTATTTTTCTCAACACATATATATCACCCACAATGATAGATACATAATATCTTGAAAAGAAAAGAAAAATAATAACTGAATCACTCACTTATAAGTTATCTGACATACAGGCGGATTCGATACAACTCCACTTGGTATTGTTGGTCTATCAAACGCTGACCTGAAATAAGCAAAATTCCAATTTAGATGTCGTATTCACGAATGCACATTGTTTAGAAAAGAATTGAAAGGCATGAGGAGACAGCTAGCTGACCTGTCCCTAGTAAGCGTGTCTTCACAAGGTGCACAATCCCATAACCCCATTGTGGATTGAAACCAGGACCCTTCGACTTACAAGGAAGGCCTGGTCATTGATAATTCAACTAATAGGTTGGAATTAAATCAGCTGTGAATTCATTCTATTCTCCGTCAAATTTGCAATGATATAAAGTGTTAATGCAATCACCAGTGCCACCCACACAGATGAGCATAAACATCACGCCTATGACATGGTGAAACCTCACACCGGCGGCGACATTCCGTTAGACCACCTTCATGACATCAACTCGCGTTAAGCACTAACAACAACAACAACAAGGGACAGATTCATCATATTCAGATTTCGATTAATCTCGAATGATCAGAGATTTCTTGATACTACTTGCAGACAAATACTCGACGAAGACATTGGGGCTAGTGATCGCGCGCTATGCCGTGAATTGGTAGAATTGGTTAGAATTCATGGGCTGGCTGGCTGGCTGGCCATTGGATCGGGCTGATCCCAGTGGCTTAATGGTCTACGAGCTAGCTAGCTCGCTAGCCTTGTCACTGAAAGGTACTGGGTTCGAACTTTAGTGGGGGTGAGTGCCTACTGCTGAAGTGTCCTACTAAACCAGACCGATGAAATAGATGTCTGGCTGTGTAATTCTCCACCAGCTGGTTTCCCGATGCTTCTCTAACTGATGTCAACTCATGACGAAATCCTGTAAACAATCAAATCAAACAAATCAAAAACAACACTTGAAAAAATACTGTTAACACTGAAACTTACATTTCAGTAACATTTGTATCATCAGAACTACGTGATGTCCCTCCGCCGCCGCTGCTGACCTGTTCTTGCGCCCCCTCGTCAACACAAGGAGTAGTAGTAGCAGAATTATTAGTTGGACTCAGTTGGTCATTATCATCACCTCCAACACTAGCACTAACACCAACACCTTCAATAATGCGATGACAACTACCTTGTACGTTGTTGCAATCACCTTTGTTTAGTGATGGGCATACACGTTTATTACGTGTACTACCACTAGTTTCCGAAGTTGTTGTTGTTGATGCTTTTCTCTTTACATATTTATTATTAAATATTTTATGTACATATTCAATAGGACTAGTACATGAAGGAAG
Source organism: Trichobilharzia szidati (assembly GCA_944472155.2). Classification (NCBI taxonomy): domain Eukaryota; kingdom Metazoa; phylum Platyhelminthes; class Trematoda; order Strigeidida; family Schistosomatidae; genus Trichobilharzia; species Trichobilharzia szidati. The sequence continues at coordinate 40,739,318 of OX235279.1, forward strand.
AGGAGGACGAGCAGCAACAGTAGCAGCAGCAGCAGCAGTATTCGTTGTCGTCATCGCAGTAGTAGAAGTAGTAGCAGGTACAGGAGCAGCAGCAGATGACAATGACAACGAAGCAGCAGTCATTGGAATGGTAGTGTTGCTGGCGCTGGTCGCAGAGATGGCGGCGTCAGTCGAAATATTAGATGATAAACATGTTTCACTGATATGTAGTGGTATCTGGCGTGGTGATAAACTCACATCTGAATAATTCTTATCAGCATTATTATTATTATTAGTAGTAGTGTTAGTATTAGTGATCATCTCATGTTCAGGTGAACTCACAATAGTGAGGACAGAATCATTAAAATTTTCACTTGGATCATCACAATCAGAAACTGTTTGTGTTTGACAACATCAACAACAGAAAAGAAGCAGAAAAAAAAGGAGGATTAGGAAAATATACTTAAAAGAGTAGTGTATTACAATTTAAATCAAATAACCCAGAACAAATAATCGTAATTTTCGCATGCAAAAAACAAACAAACAACGATATTAGGTAGTTTACAAATTGATTCCTTTACGTTACGAATGGAGTATTGCGGGGGTGAGGTGGGGTGGGGTGGGGGAACTTGAAGGTTCAGCTTTGAAGTTTCGTTAGTAGTGGTGATTATTTTTTTTTCCTATACAGGGTGGGTTTGTTCGCCTGAGGCATACTACTAGTGACTGGTCAGATTCAGGTAAGCAGTTACCTGGGTTCTAGTGAGAAGTTATGACCAGTGGGGTAACACGGAAGGTAGCTATTTTTTACCAAAGGATTTCGCGTTATATCTTCAGTTTTGTCTTACTTAGCTGGTATAATATGATGAGTAATACTGAGGTGGTTGTTAGGCGTACAGAGTGTTACGTAGTAAGTAGGGTAAATCCAGTCACACACAATGAAGTTGTAAGGCAGCTCTACACATCGAGCCGATTCACAGTCTTCTTTGTCAAGCTGACATAGAAGAAACGAATAGTTTGGAAAAGAATTACGGGTTGTGAAACCAAAAACATGACATCAATTCATCATCAAGTCCATGAGTACTGGTTTCGGTCAGCCACATATATAGGTAGGTGCGGAGGTAGGTAGGTGGATGTAAAATGTCTAGTTGTGGTCAATGGCAAGCTAAGAACCAATAGCGGCAACAGACACTGTTGGTGTGATATCTTTCAAAATCGTTCCCGATATCGGTGATGCACTCACTCACTCACTCACTCACTCACTCACTCACTCACTCACTCACTCACTCACTCACTCATTCACTCACTCACTCACTCACTCATTCACTCACTCACTCACTCATTTCTACTTGTGATAGTTCATTTGAATCTATTTGTTTCAACTGTTGGTTTGCAGCAATTCGACTGCTTGCAAGATTTCCTCAACAGATGACACCGATAGAGAACCAGTACTAAACCTGGAAATGCTGGAGAGCGGCTTCCTACTTACTTTGAGACTTCTCAACGGTACGCATTCACCAAAGTTTGATAAACACTCGCCGAGGACATTACACATTGCCTAGTGGCCAGTCGCGCTATATCGTGAACTGAAATAGAAGTTAGAAGTTCATGGGTCAGAAGGTCATGAATCCTTCGAATCCTGGAGGTAAGTGCATCCTCTTGAAGAGTCCCAAACTAGGCTCACGAAAAAGCTGTCCAGTACCAGCACTCCCACCTGATTTACCAATCATTCTCTCACCGATACTAGCTCATGATGAAATCCTGTAATCTCTCTTTCCCCACTATCGAGACGCAGCCTTAATCTTCAAAGAATTACGGATTATACAGTCATAGGTGGCATATTTAGTCAAGTCAAATCAAGTCAAGCTGATACTCATAAACAACAATAAAGCAAAACAAGTGCATATTACTGTCACACACGTGATCCTCATCAACAACAACCCAAAGAAAAAAGAGCTTATTACCATTATCATAATTGTAAGAATATCTTGGTAGCTCACTTTCACTACGGTCTAAATCAATATCCCCAATGAACAGCTGCTGCTGCTGGTGGTGGTGGTCGTGGTGCTGGTGATGATGGTGGTTGTTGTCATCATCATTCACACGAAGATCAGATTTCGTCAATGATGATGATGATGATAGTGGTGGAGGAAATGGACCATGTTGATGATGATGACCATTCAGTAGATCACGGCGACTATTCATGCACTGAAAAATGTGATCCCATAAATTAGCCGACGTTTTCATTGACTGTGGCACGACAATCTCAGTCGTTGGTGTTGCTGTCGCTGTGGCTGTTGTGGATGTTGATGCTATCTTCTTCGTGGTCATCAAAGAGGAAGGGATCAAAGTAGGTGGACATAAAGACGAAGAAGAAGAAGCGATAGCTGGTAAAGATGACACTGATGGACAGGCACTTGGAATCTGTGCATTACAATCAACACTGATGTCTAACGAAGGCGAATTCTCCTCAGGATTGAATGTGTAAGTACAACAAATATAGCATAAAGTGCCCTAAAAATTAAAAAAAATAATTATTTTGTAACAATGAATTCATATCATAAGAAATTACGGTAAGATAATAAAAGAAGTATACAGTGCAAAATATCAACACACATTCAATCGCCAATATTTAGGGTAGATGCAATTTTTCAGCAGTAGTTCCCTGTTCAAAGTCTTTGAACCATCAAAAGTATTGTGTAACGCCAGACGACAATATCGACTGTATTGCACACCTAGTTAAAAGGCTAGGCGCATTAACAATTAATTCTGATGGCAACTTAGATTCAAAGACATTGGGTGACGAGAAAGTGGCCGGAATCAGAGAGCTACGTGTGTGTATGTGTGTGTGTGTGCGTGAGTGCCTTTAACATGAGATAGAATAAACAAGACAAACGACCTTATCATTGCCTATTCTATTTGAAACAATCATGTTGCTTTGTTATCAAACCAACATTTCAGCTAATCAAGATATCTCTTTCCAAAATAATGATACTGTGGTGGTGGGATACAGACAGACAATGTGTTCCAACCGTAAACACTTCTCACATATTCTCACAGTTCAATACTGCATTAGCAATAGAATACCACATCTGTATATTTGAACATTCTATATCATGTCGTTTAATATAAACCAAAATCACACGCCCACTGACCGCCTAAAGAATATAAACTATATATATATATATAGAGGATAAGTCAATTGAAAGTATACGTTTGTTTCCATGTCTTGCCTTCTGCTGTTACAACACTGTCAAAGCAAATAAATTTCATCATAAAAGGCATCTATGATCAAAGACAGCTAGCTAGGCTTTTCATGTCTTTCACTCTCAATGGCCAGGTCTCGCTCACAGCCATAAAGGAGGACAGAGCGGACTGATGAGCAGTACACACGCCCTTTGGTCGACAGCCACCAGGATATCACGTCTACGCCAGAGACGGCGTAAACTGGCATATGCGAAACTAGCCCTCTGTATCCGTACTGAGATTTCCTCAGAGATCAACCTGTTGGCGTTGGCTGATGCAGCTTCCCAAATAAGTGAAGCAGTCAACACGCTCCACCAACCACTTCACTCCCTATTTCTAAACTAGGAGTCAGTGTAGTCCAGTCCTGTAACATCATCTCACATTTGACAGCGGGAGCGAATCGCATGCCAAACATTTGTAGATTGCTGCTCAGCTCAAGGTGTTCAGAAGACTCTGCATTTTGTCAGTGTCCTCGTCTAGAAGGACTATATCATCTGTATATTTTAAGTCAACGAGATTATTCCCTGGCAGTAACAAGTCAATCCCTGAGTCTCTGAAGTGAGTCAGGGTTAAATCCATTAGTACATCTATGGTGAAATTGAATAGAAATGAGGATAAAGACTTTTATTATAGTGATTATCATATACTAACTAACTAGTGACGCAAAACTTTCAAACTATTAGGAGTGAATTTCACATTAATTTGTGTATTAGATATATCACATAGTAAACGGATGAAAAGGTTCCGAACACAATTTATTTATTGTTCATAATCACATCACAATTATATAATCACACAGCTTCGAGACTTTCGCTCTATAGTCTTCTTTATTCTTTCCTATTCGCCGTCATCATAAGGGAAGTCGAATTTTTCAGATGTCCGGCTGGACACGTGCTGAATTCTTATTACATGTATTTACAGTCGATTCGATAACCAAAGCTTCAGTCATCATTCTCTCTCTCTGTCTGTCACCCCACCCTGTTGCATTAGATTTTCAAACTCACGAAGCGAATCTTCCACCACATTAAGGAAATAAGATGCGAAGTTAAACACACTACTGTTTACAGGAAACCCATATTCATAAAAGGATGTTTGTTCGGTAGAAACTGTTAGTTATACTTAACCTCCCAATTCACAATTACTATATTAATATATACATTGATATGACCACTAATACGCCTGTAGTTACCTTGACGAATTTCCTACCTAGTTGATTCGCATGCCCATTGCTGCAACCAATACTAGCAACAACTACACGAGACGATACCACCGAAAGTGAGACGCAAGATGCGATAAGAGGAGACAGACACCTACCTGGCGCACAGAGCTCTTACTATCTTGTGTCAACAGCAAAAACGATAGTCAGCGCTCGTGTATACTATCAGATGAATGCTCTGAATGGCCTTGACAGACACTCATTAATTACACTGACAACCAATAGGATTTCATCGGCATAATTGGGGCGAGAGAAATACAACCGGAGATATTTACAATAGCTTGACAACTCGCACGGATATCACAGGTACCAAATAAAAGGCATCAAAATTACTCCGCTCTTATATAAAATAAAAGTACACAATCACTAATGACCAATCATATTTAAATAGGTCAAGTAGTCCAACGTAGGCAAAGGGAGGTGTTAAGTCTATTGTTTTGACTGCACACAGAGTTTAGGAAGTATGTGATTAATCCAATATACTTCCGTCAACTTAAATAACTTTGAATTAGAGTTATGTGATGAATAACTGTGATTACGAGTTGATCACGGATTGATATCAGTTACAGAACCATTGAAAACCAGTATGGAGTACTGGACAGATGTTTCATCCTAGTTTGGGAATCATCGGCAGTGCACACCCGCTGGGATTCGAACCCAGGAATTGGTCGAAATTAGAATTCATGAGCCATTGAATCGGATCCCAGTGGCTGAATGGTATACTAGCTTGCCTTGTAACCGGAAGGTCCTGCGTCCGAACCCCCTTGCAGTGGGTGCGTAATGCCGATGATTCCCAAACTAGGATGAAACAGCTGTCCAGTACTATCTGTGGCTGGTTTCAATGGTTCTCTCACTGATATCAATCCCTGATCAACTCGTAAAGACATAACTAACCCTTACAAACCAAACTATAGAGAATCACTGCGAAGCAATCTTACATATTGATTTTGTCACCTGACATGAATAAGTTCTTTGCAATGGATTATAATGATGGATTTTTATTTAGATTTAATGCATTGGGATTTTTCAGGTGTCTTAATAACCATTTTGTTGATTAACATGTCAAGTGGACAGTTTTCTCTAATTTACTTAATCCAATTTCAGATTTTCCTGTCGATTGATTGCACCGAAGTGCTCGGTCTCAGTTTGACGTTTGAAACTACGGGCACTGGGTTCGAGCCTCGGTGAGAACATCATCACTGACTCACTGGAGAATGCAGGTACATCCGGCTGGCAGACGAGTCTCAAATAGGACGAAATGCGCATCCTGGTAGATTCCACTGCTAGTCACCATTCACCAAATAATTTTCTCTACTTATTGCCATAAATAAATCGGTTGACAGAAGGCCCGAGAGGACGCTTAGTGCTATGACGATATGTTTTGCCGTTAAACTGAAACTGTACGTCTATCGTACACCGCGAATGTTCGTAAAACAAACATTTAAAAAAATCAGTCATCTGGGGAACTCCTACTTCACCATATATATATAAATCTATAGCCTGTTGTAAATGCTTATAGAGTGCGACGTGAACACACCAAGTCTTCAAAAGACTAAGAAGTATTGATTAAAATTCGGATTTTGTTATTGTTGCTAAACGCTGTGGATCTCTTCACAGTGTTTTCAAAGTGATGTGAATATACCCGTTGGCTAATTTGAATTAAACATCGACTAACTAACTAACTGACAATTCATTATCCATGGATGCTACTTAACTTCAGAGAAAAGTATCTTTAAATCAGATATAGAAAAAATGGGTAAACTAAAAATGAATTATTATAAGGTGAAAGAAACACACGAACACAAAAAGAAAAACCAACACTTACCCAATGCTCTGAAAATGCATGCTGTGTTAAGGCCCAACGAGTACACAACACTGTGGAACAAATAGGACATGTAAAGGTTAAGCTTCCTTTCGTTGCTTCTAAAAGGTAGGCGTCAAATCCTGGAGAAACACCGAATCGTAGCTACATTTAATTTTTTATATGATGAAACAGAACAGAAGAGAAAAAATGAAAGATTAAGCGGATTTACAGGGAATCACCGAAAAACAAAACAATCGTTCAAGTGCTACTCATTAACTTGCAAACAGAACAAATAGAGTACTTCGGTCACGAGCTGGACACATCAGTCAGCTGTTTCACCCCAGCTCAACCTCCAGCCATTGTCGTCATAAGGCGAATAACTAACTGTTCTCTTACCTCACTTCTTGGTCACGATTCCCCATATATCACGAATTAGGAGAAATTGGAATTCATATACCGTTGAATTAGGTCCCATCAGTGACTGAATGAACTACAAGATCACCTTGTAAGCAGCAACTCCTGGGTACTAGCCCCGGTGGGTAGGTACTGATCAAGAGTCCCATATTCGGATTAAAACCCGCTGTTCACCTCAGAGTAAGTAAGTAAGTCAGGGTGTACAATTAATAGAGTAAACGTTTTCTAACCTCCTCCTAATTAACCAGAGCTGAGTGGCAACATAACCCAACCAACCAAGAGAAACATCTTCCTGCTGTTACGAACTCCTATTCGCCAGCAAAACAAAATTCACCTTCACACCCTCTCAAACACTGCAGAAGAGACCTACACAAAGATGGCAACTACTATAGGTTTGACCGCGCTGCTGTGCAAACAATCTTTATTACACATTAAGAAGTATGGAAGAACACTCATTATGCGGAAGACCGTCGATACCACCATGTCTAGGGTGATAACATGGTCAGGTAACATAATACACAAGACATTATTTATAAATTCTTAAGGATAAAGAAAAATAATGAAGGTATATATTACGTACAGCCTAAGGTGTAATCTTTGTCATATGAACACTGAGGTAGAGCAAAGATTGTGAAAGAAAAAACAGGTGAGGGAAACATTCTTTTATTGGACACTAGGCGGCAGTAACACTAATGTCATAACATTTAGCCCTTGGTGTTAATGCTGACTGACTAACTGACTGAATTCTATCAGTCGAGTTCGCAATGTGGCCATCACCACTCCTTGAGCCTACGCTTCGTGCTTGTCGTGCACCCTAGTCAAGCGAACGAATTCATGTACCATCTCAGATTCAGATCGATTGCCACATTGCAAACTTGACTGACTTGATGCAATTCAGTTTGCATAAAACGAAAGAATAGACGACGCATGATACAATGCTGGTTACTACTTCATGGTCCAAATAAAAGTGCCAAATACGCCGAATACCTCAGTGATAACGTCTGTCACTGTACCACTTGAATGTGCCCCAGCTCCGAAAGCGATATGACTTCCATCAAGATTGGAGAGACGCCAACAAGCACGAAACTCACCTACGTTAGGCATGGCTTCCTGTGCCGATCAACTCCAACAACAATGAAAAATTCTACTTATTATTTTTGTTTTATATTCCACCTACTATTAGCCATATCACAGTGTATGTGTATCACTCATGTGGTGTGATACTTTTGTTCTATATAACTAACTGATAAAATCAATGAATTAATGGCTAGCTGGCTGGCTGGGTAGGTGTCGATTTGCAAGAGAATATATCGTCTATGTATATTGTCTTTCTGAATAGTTTAGTAGTGCATTACTTTTCTCTATTAGACTGTTCATTCCAAAGTATTTCTACAACTAATTGATTGGATGTGATTTTGAAAGCTTTTTCTTCTTCTTCTTTCGCTTGGATTCTCTCTCTCTCTCTCTCTCTCTGTTTTTGTATGTACGCTTACCTGTGAACTGTGTACTATTCCACATATTATTATTATTATTTTTAATAACAACAATAACAAGATATGTGAGCGTACGTATCTGTGTTCATTTGGTCATATGAGGTGAGAATATCTTCTCTGTCTATATAGTAGGACTTTAGTCTACTCAAAGTGAACACACATACACACACCACTTAAATAATAATAATAATAATGATTACAGTATGTTATACCAAATAACGTGAACACATATTTGTATGTATGTCTGTGTGTATGGATTTATGGATGGACGTATGGATGCAGCATCGTTGTCCTGTGAATTAAGGACACAAAAGTATGGCATGATTTTCACTAATTAGGTCAAATAGTAAGCAGACACTATACACACACACACACATACATACATACATAAAAGTGTGTCTCTTACAATGTGTACCTTCTTCCTGTTAAAATGAGACGGTCACCATCAGAACACAGCAGCACAGTGGGTGTGTTGTACAGGGCATCCAGTCTCATTTCTTATGCCAACCGACCGACTAACTAGTCACACAATTTCAAACGGTAGCTGTGTCTCTTCTCTAGATCGGCATGAAAATGACACCACGCACACACACACGCACGCACACTGGATAAAGATTGTCATTTTTTTTCAGTGAGAGAATGGAAGGCACAGGTGAAAAAAGATATGTCAGTAATAACGATGATTAGCGCAATTCCATATTAGTTTGTTTATTAGATGGATTTATCACACAGACTGTGAAACAGTATTATTTACTGGATGACACAGTTTCGAACAAAATTCATTACTGTTCATAATCATCTCATCAATTATAATCACACCTCTTGGAAACTTGAGTTTTATAGTTTTCTTTGTTCCCTCCTATTTGTCATCATAGGCGTGTTAGTAGAATTTTCCAGATATCGGGGTGGAGAGGTGTTGAATCACTCCTATTACACGTATTCTCTCTCAGTTGATTCGATAAACAAAGCTTCTGTTATCAATCTCTCCCTCCACCCTGTGACATTAGATTTTGAAACTGTCATCCTATCTCATCCTATTGTATGGTTGTGTGTGACTGCATGTAGTACTATAGCTGACCCGAATAAGATAAGAAATCTAGAGAATAGTTCAGCCTATAGCACTCACTACATGCAATTACACACAACCATACAGCATAGGATGGGATAGGATAACAGTTTCAAAATCTACTGTCACAGGTTGGAGGGAGAGATTGATAACAGAAGCTTTGTTTATCGAATCAACTGAGAGAGAATACGTGTAATAGGAGGGATTCAACACCTCTCCACCCCGATATCTGGAAAATTCTACTAACACGCCTACCACGACAAATAGGAGAGAACAAAGAAAACTATAAAACTCAAGTTTCCAAGAAGTGTGATTATAATTGATGAGATGATTATGAACAATGAATTTTGTTTGAAACTGTGTCATCCAGTAAATAATACTGTTTCACTGTGTGATATATCCATCTAATAAACAAGCTAATATCGAATTACTTACTACCACAGTGCCCAAGCTTTACACATATATTAAGATGATTAGCGCAGTTAATGATAGCAAAGTCGGATTCCTCAAGAATACAGGAAGATGGCTCTGTACCGATGACATCCTAGACAATGAATTAGTGTGTACATCTGAAGTGTGCTGGTCCAAAAGCGTTATTTTAGTAAATTTGCAAGGAGACACATGAGTAGTGTGTACAACAACAAAGAGAAACTGACCACAGTTAAAGAAACAATTGTTCCCCTGGCCAGTGAAGTCCCACATATAAGATTATCTACAGTCATAAAACGGAGGTATACTGCTGCCACCCTAGATGTGCTCCTCCAGATATAGCCTACCCTGTGGATCCTAGCTACCTTTGATATTCTCGTTCATTCTGTCTATAGTATTGTTGAAGCGATGCTGACCTCAGGTGAGATACACAGACGACAACCATCCGTTCACATAGAGGATTCCCAGTACATACATAGATCACAGCATATATGCCAAGAAGGCAACTCTGAAATATGAGTAGAACAACAAATCACCCAGTGTTTCAGTGATACCTTAAGATTGATATAAGATGCCTCTCTCATATATATTTCTCCAAGACTGATTAGTGAATAAAGAATATTCATTCCGACAACTTCTTCAGTTTCCACAGTATCGTATACTTAACGAATGGTCGTCATTGACAACATTAACGCTTTTTAAATAACACTTGAGTCACTATAACATCAAAATTCCGCTCAGTAGTATATTCGAATAGATTGTTAAAATAGAGAACAGTTGAAAACATGCATAAATATTTATATTACTAAGTTGAATATCAGATGTCCAAATAAATGATTGTGATTAATAATCAATATATTCTGGATGCTCATTTCGTCCCTCATTTAGGACTCGTCATCATCAACTGACACCCGCTCACTTACTAGATGAGTAAGTACTAGGTAGGAGCCAGCATGTTGTTGTGACAACAGAAGCTAAATATTTTGGTCATAATATCAAAGCTGCATTAAAAACAAATAATGTTTGTACTTTTATTATCCTTGACCTTATTATTATCATTATTATTGTACTGCTATTATTATACTCATCGTTAACTATTCACATAGCAACAACACTCACCGCGTCATTGGTCAACTCTTTCAGATATACATAAACATAGAAACAAGCTATGCACATTAGACTAAAGCCTGTAGTACATCTAATGTAATCTAATTATTGTTGACATTTTATGTCTTGCGCTTTAAAAAGGTGTCGGAGGAAGGGGGCGGTCGGTGAGGTCAGAAGAATGTGTTGTTTGTTGCTTTTTTATAAAAAGAATTTGACAAAAATTAGAGAATAATCAAAGAAATCAAGAAATAAAACTTTGAAGGTCAAAAGTATGTACAACAACATTCATTATTGACTCAAAAATATCTCGACCTACCATTCCAGCCTACTAGGACTACTACTACTACACGAGATTGTTTACACAACATTTCTTCTTTAGTGTGAAGGTGTACATAACTCATGACTCATTTGTGCAGTTTGTTAATTTTTAACTTGGAATCGTTCTGGTGTGTGTGTGGTTTTCAGTCTTGTTCAAGTTGCACAAAAATGTACTTTAACTCATCTTCTTTTTTATTATTAAAATAAAAAGTACAAAGTTAAAAAATTTAATTCAGCGCATTTTCTCCAGTCAACTGAAAACTTCTAATTTGACTTTTTACGAGTTGATCATGGATTGATATCAGAGTTAGAGAACCATTGAAAACCAGCCACAAGGAGTACTGCCAAACAGCTGTTTCATCCTAGTTTCGGAATCATCGGCAGGACGCAGTCACTGCCAGGGGGTTCGAACACCCAGAACCTTCAGGTTACAAGGCAAGCTAGTATACCATTCAGCCACTGGGATCCGATTCAATGGCTCATGAATTCTAATTTGACGTCCGAATTCTACCAGTGTGTCACACTTCTCCAACACATTTTATTTTTTATTCCTTTACCTTCCCAGTGGAGCCTAAGGGATTTCAAGCTAGAGGTTTGAAGTTTCAGCAGCAGTGGTGTTTATTTTTACGGAATGGGGTTGCTAGCCAGCCTCATGCCCCCCTACTTTCCCTCTTTAAAAGTCTTAATACTGGCTTAGCGACGTAAAGGAGTGCGCAGGCCGGGGATCGCACCCTGAACCACACTTGTGGTTGGCAAGCATTCTACCGCTTTACCATCAACACCAAAGCTGAAACGTTGTTGTCGTCGCTCCTACACATAAATTGGTCAAAATGGTTAGATGATGTTTTAAGCCCATTACGCAAAACTTGAATTATGTAAGTTTGCTTTGAATGAAGGATACATTTCAACTTGCTGACTGTCTTGTAGATGCGAACATAGAAGATATGAAGGTGGTGTATTCTGTTAGTGTTAATTCCTTGTTCACTAATCTACCATCGATTAAGACTGTTGATGTTATTTGTGATTACAACATATCTTCCAGTTGTTTTCCGTTCCCTTTTTCCTTTAAAACTTATTTGAAAGATTTATTACTATTATGTACTAACAACGTCCATTTCACGTTTAAAGGTGAGCACTTGTGATGAGTAGATGGTGACATGGCGGAGGTCGTGTGAAGAGAAGTTGAAACAGTATGGACTAACATGGATGCAGGTGAAAAGTACAGCAGAAGACAGAAGCAAGTGGAGACGTGCAGTTGAAGCCCTATGTTCCACTAGGAACCCAAGAGAACAACAATAATAATAATAATGACCCAAAGGGACACGAGTCCATAACATAAGGTCAGACCTTTGTGTACATTGTGAACGATTGTAAGGCTGATTGTAAAGCGATCGTGAACAAACTACGGGATGTCATTACATCTCGCGATATTTTTGCTGTTGTTGTTGTTAATGCCTTAACGGGACTATCTGTTACGATTATCACGTTACTTGAAGATTTTGTACAAGTAGTAAATACCCACCCTGCAATAAAAACACATCCCGAAAATACTGTGTTTTGTGTAGACACACACACACACACGAACACATATTTCAGAATAAAGCTATTATCATCTTTATTAAAACGGAGAGAAATATCTGAATAGTCATCAAAAAAACCAAAACAAAAATAGAGGTTAACGACAAATCACGCACACACAATCACACACCAACAAACAAACCATAGAACAGCAAGACTGGTGATGTCTCATAAAGCAGGAAATCTAACTTACATGTCGATAAACTTCTATACAACACGGAATATGATCATTAGGTTTAGGGAATAGAAATTCCTCTGATGAATACTGTCGATTATTTGAAGATGACGATGATGCATGCGGATGTTGACGCTTTAATCGACGCAGTTGTATTGGATCCGGTAGAACAACAGACGATGATTTGTACTTGTCTGCATGTATCAAGTGTGTTCCAGCATGCGATAAAATAGCCAGTGGAGAATCGAGTAAGGCTAATCCACATACACAATGTGGTAGAGCTACACGAAGGTGAAGATGAAAATGACAAGAGAAGCAATTTTTTTAAAAAAAAGCAATAATCAATTGAAGCACACTGCAGCATTGAGAAACAGATTATTAATCTGGGGACTAAGGGTATGAAGATCTTGCAGTGGGACACCTTGATTTTTAATTCACCTTAGGGGATTTTCGACCTTCACAAACGTTACCATCATCATCCCTAACATATATTCTACTTCCTACCAATCAGAAACTCTCAGATGATCTGACCATTGAAAAACCGATTAATTAAGCAGTGTAATCGCATAGAGAACTAATTGAAGTGTGAATGATATTGACACTACTGTGGTGAGAGCAGTCTAATAGCCAAATTGGTAGACAGTAATTGACGTCAGTGTTTACGTTCTCAAGATTTGTCGTGAGAAAATGTGAACAAAGATTGATTCAAAACCGACCACAGAAGACTTTGCGTACGCGGATACAGTTAACATATAGGTGATCTGACATTCAAGAAACAGTTACAAAGAGATGAAAGATTAACTTTAAGTGAGAAACAACCAATCAGAAGACTGTGTTTGTTTGCTTAACTAATCTATAATAATGTACATGAAAATATATAAATATGCTTGATTTCCTTAATAAATCATCTGTTGCCTGGCCCTTGTCTTCTCTTGTTACACTACTACTAAAAGAGGCAAATATTTCCTATTCCTCAACAAGTGCGTCGGTGGCACAGTGGTTAGGACTCCCGCCGACCATGCACATGGTCCGAGGTTCGATCCCCTGCCGACGCACACCTGATACCAATGGTCGGCCTGCAAAATTTGGGCTACCGATATCACATGCTGAGAATTGTACTGAAAATACTGTGTGGTTTCAAGCTATAACCTAAAAAAAAACAAGTATATCGGAGTATCCTGACCGATAGTGGCAACCTTGGCAATGACCGGACGACGGATCACGCTAGTTTGGCGAAGTCGTGCTGCTACCGAGTAGAGATGTCAACAGGAAAGGAGTTTACCTCAGATGACCAGCAAGTCAACAATGTTGCCTTTCCACTCTGGGTGGTAAGTAGGAGGCTAGAAAAGATCGTCCTTGAAGACTGTAAATCCCGACTTACCTTACACAGTGGTAGGTTCTTAACACGAACACAATCCTAAAACACAAATTCAAACAGGTCATGTATGACCAGTCTGAAACTGCTGTCCCCATGGCTCTGAGGTTACACAACACTAATGCTCTTACTTTTAGAGGTATTTCCAAGGTAAAATCAACTTTCATGGTGTGGGTAATCGGGAAGTGACAACCACCCACACACTTCCTAAAGCACACAGCGTCAGCCAGAACCACCAGTCATATGGGTTGACATGTGGAATAACAAATACTGCCAAACAAAAGTTTTTATGAAAGTGAACAGCTCGTATACACACAGCATTCTAGGAAACTCAATCAATCACCTATAAGGAAATTTAAACAGGATGTCATAACTGTCTATTTACGTCAATTTGTATTTCCCGGGTGTAGACTGACCAATTACTATGGAAGAAGGACGAAACAGCTTCCCAGTGATCGAAGTGATGCACACGCATAGGACGTCCGTTTCGCCAGTATAAGGTTCGAGCTCTTCATTGACAAATTCTGGCTAACGATTTAAGGCGACGACGACGTTACATAGAATCGAATTCGCAGTTGACCAATTAATTACATAGACACATAGTAGGAGTGACCATACACTCACATGGGTTCCCTTTGGAATATCAAAATAATCACATTTGCTTCATTACTGAGATGTCTGAAATGAGTATCAAAGAGACCAATTTCTACAGCAAACTGTGAAAAATTTGTATACTGTGCCATCCTTCATTCATTCCAAAATGAATTATCAACAAAGTGTTTGTTTTTGTATAAAACTAACCTTTAGCATTTTCATTCCATTGACGTGTTCGTGCAAGACACCAAGAAGCCATACTAGAAAAAATTGAAAAACAGGAAAAACAACACATGGTAAGGTTGGTTAACACATTAAGCACAATAAAATAGAAGAGTATCTCACATACAATTAAAGTAGGGTAGGGGCGCACATGGTCAAGCGGCAGAAAGCTCGCTTCTTAGCATGCCAGAGGTACTTGGATAAACGCCCAGGTATTCCACCAACTCACCTTGTTGTGTGTCGGTGGTTCAGACGTAGAATACTCGTTGATCACCCATGCGGCCCGGGATTCGATCGATGATTCCCAGCTGACGTACTCCTAGAACTGGCTTAACCGGTAGTAAGCCCGGTAAAAATGCGGGAAGGTTGGGTGTGAGTGAGGCTAGCAACCCCACATCGTGAAAAACAAACAGCACTGCTGCTACTGAAACTCCAAAGCTCAAGCCTGGAAAGCCCAATGCTCCACTCAGGAGCTAAAGTCTAAACTCCAGTTACATTTAGTTCTCCATAAGCCTGAACCAAGGAGAATTGGACAACCATTTCTTCCTTGTTTGGGAAAATGCAACAGTACAAATCCATGTCCTCATCGAGGATAGGACCCACGACCTTCAATCTACACACAAGGCTAGCTCAATGTTTAAATCAATCGAATCCCTAAAACCTACGCTTGAAATTCAATTTAGTGTTCACTAATGACTCACTAAAGAATGAAGTTGACCGACGTTTTACTTGAGGAGGTCATGACCAGAGCGTCCCACCGAGTTGTGTGAGCCTAACTGCTCGCTGATGATATTGACTGGCGACTGCGCCATATATCGCGAATGGTTTCAGTTAGATTTATGGACAACTGGGTTTTGTCCCAATGGTTAAGTGGTGTAGGAGCTCGCCTTGTATCCAGAACGTTCCGGGTTCAATTCCCGGCAGCGACATCGGTGTGTAAGCTTAAGGTACACAAACAACAACAGCAACAACAAAACAGCAGTACAACACACCCTAGTTTTCAAAGATGCTCTAACTGCTGTCAAATCGTGATCAATTTCGAAATCAGTCAAGTCGCTGCAAAGAAGCACGTGAAAAATCAGAAAAGTTGATGACACCCGTAGTGTGAAGAATAATGAACAACAATGTCGACTCATGTAGATAATTGGTAGAATCAATAAATATATGCAGCGTGAGTGATAAATTAAAAAACTGGAATGTCTTTCTTTCAGAGAAAAGAACATGACCACTGACTGAAATGGTACTTCGTAGGTCTGTGTACTCTTCGTCTATTATAACTCCCCCCCGAAACAGTGTAGAATTGTAACGACAGAATACAAGGGCCAGGCAACAGTTTGTTTATTGGGAAAACCAAGAGGTATTTATAGATTTTTATGTACATTATTATTCGTTATTGTTAGCGGAAAAGCGACGTCTTCTGATTGGTTGTTTTCTTGCTGAAGGTTATCCTGTCATCTCTTTGTGGCCGTTTCTTAGACACTCCGGTCATATATCTGCGAATCGTATCTGCCCACGTTGGTGACTTTCTCAAGGTTAAACTTTGTTATTGTTTTTCTCATGACCCCGATTCGGGAAGTGAACACTGACGTAAATTATTGTCTACAATTTTGGCTTGTAGCCAGCTCTCACACCACAGGATCATCACTTGCTAACTGGAGAACAATACAACCATCTCAATCATTCTTCCAACTCATTTATCCAGTAGAAATTCACCTACAGCTGCAACTTTAACACCATCTGCATTCAACGCTTCATCTTCTTCTTTAGAAGAAGCTTTCATGTGGCAGATTCTGGTACCTACACACAAGTAGATTTCACTCATTCTTCGGGATGTAATTGATGGAGAAAAACGACGTCATGGAACACTTCCTGTCAAATAGAATAAGAGCTTATATATATATATATATGTATATGTGTATATAGGATTCTTTCCATTCCGTTAAGAGAGGACAAGTTAAAGTGGAATTCCCTACACTTTGACTGATCATATTGCCCGATTTTACACAAATTGTATTTCTTCACAGATAGAATTCGATGCATATTATGGTAGTCCAGATTCTCTATTCTCTGTTTTATTTTTAACTTCAATTTGCATAGTTTTATTGAAGGTAAACTGTTCAAATAATGCCTCAGGTGATAAATGGCTGTGTACTTCTGTGGCTGACTGACTGACTGACTTGAGAAGAGAATGAACAGGCTGAGTATGGAGATTGTATAGGATGGGATTGGGTGTCTAGATGATTGAAAAGATAACTTATTAATTAGTGAGCATTTGGATGAGAGTGCTTCTGGTGCTGTTGCGATAGTAATCAGACTTGCTCAGAACTGAAGGACATGATTAAACTCCCCGTTGAAAATTAATATGAATAGATATAACACAGAATAATTCTAACCATCCATTATCCAAACGATACTTGAAAATGAGATCGGGATAAAATCTGCACCTCAATGTGTCGCACCACGTTCATACTGGGGTGGTGTTAATAACGACAGATTATGCAATACGAGGGATGGTATGCCTTCAAAGTCACTGATGCGTTCGCACTTCACGGTCGCTATTCTTTAGATTCGACAATACCGTCTCTTGAACATCACCGCGAACATTGTTTCCTCCAGGACAGCAGAATAACGCCACCCGACAATTGTGAATAAGCACGAAACCTAGATTTCATAGAGCTGCCTGAAATTTAAGTGCAGACCACTGAACTACAGAACTCTATATGATTACCTAAACACACATATTCAAAACGATCAGTGGTTGGTTGGTTATTGTACGCCGAGGAGAGTGAAGTGGCAGCATGAATCATCTTTATTATTTATTAGGATGAATTACAGACATTGAATAACACTTCTCAGTCTTCTACTCAGTTAGATTACAACTCAACTATCGGGGACAAATTACTCCATGGACTGTCTAGTTGCTCCGGTTAAAGTAGATGGAATGCGAGTCGAAGCCACGACCTACCGACTGACAGTCAACTATTACTAAACCAACGTTGTTGTTGTTACCTTCACTCAGTGTGCTGTAATCAAATGACAAACTGTGAAAACATAAGAGGATGTTTTTTTCAAGTTTAATCACGCATTGAAATCATTTGGGGAACCGGTGAAAACCAGGAAGTACTGGATAGTCGTTTCGTCCTACTCCGGGACTCATCGACAGCACATCCACCCACCCACCCACCGGGTTTCGAATCCAGCATCTTCCAGTTACTGCTAGCCAGTCACAGAAACTCGACTCAATGGTCCATGATATTGGCTGGCAGTCGCACTAGAAATCGCAAATCGCTAGAAGTTAGGATTCATGGGCTGGTCTTTAAGTTGGTTCCGAGAGGCTGAATGGTCTACGAGTTTAACTTGTAACTACTGGAAGGTCAAGCGTGTTCCAGCCCTGATGGTGGGCGCAAACTGCCGATGAGTCACAAACTGCGCTGATGAAAGCTCTGTTCAATACCAGTACTCCCAGCTGGTTTACGTTTACGCAATGGTTCTCTAACTGATATCAATCAATCAATCAATCAATCCGTGATCAGACTTGAAAAACAAATCAAATGCTTCCCCCCCCCACTCCTCTACAAACCAACTCTTCAGCATAGATTTTGTTTTGTTAAATTAAAAAAAAATAACTAAGTGAAAATAACTTACCGGTGTTTATGAATATGTGATAATAAATGGTCATAAGTACCATTAGAATTCTCCTTCTTAGAAAATGACAACTGTTTATGACACCATGGACAAGCAATAAAGTTACGACAATCATAAAAGTGCGAGTCTCTTTCATGATTTTGTAACTTCATCAAATCTGTAAAGTATCGAGCAGTGAATGGAGTTTCACGGTTAGTAGGAGATTCGTGTAGTTGTTGTTGTTGTCCTTGTTGTTGTTGCAGTGGCTGTAACTGTAGCTGTTGAGTTGCGTTGTTGTTGTTGTTGTTTGATGCATGAGAACAATCAGAAATATAACCATTGTCCGCTGTTGAATCTTGATTCTGTAACCCTAGATTGATTTCGTTATTTCGACTTTGTGTGACTGAACAAAAAACCAACAAACAAACAAAATAGTACAACAGTACAGTAGTGATACAACACCACTAACAGTTAGGGAGATTGAGATTTTTATTAAATTAACGTTAACAATGATAAAATATATAAAAACAACAACAACAACAACTTTGCATGCATTGCATTTCAAATAAAAGCTTTCCTTTCTCATGTAAGGAAAAAAACCCAATTAATCAGAGAATTCCTGAGTACGCAAGAGACAGACTAGACAAGTAAGTGTGTGTGGTCTTTCATCATCATCACTTTGAAACTGTTTTTTTTCAGCATCTATGGTTCTACGAAGCATTATGAAGATTCGATAAGAGTCGGGAAGATGACAATGCACCTGTACCGTTGACAACATTTTCAACTGACACAACAACGATCGACCGACCGACAGCTAATAGTTAGTTTTTCAATCGTTGGTTTCCAGGGGATTTCATTATGAGCTCATATCGATTAGAGAACCATTGGAAAACCAACTGGAAGTACTGCCAGACAGCTGTTTCGTCAGTTTGGCACTAGTCGGTCGGTCGCTACGGTTCAAACACAGGACCTTCTGGTGACAAGGAGAGCTCGTAAACCATTCAGCCACTGGCACCAAATGGCCAGTCCATGAATTCGAGCTTCATGATATAGTGCGACCACTAGCCAATGTCATCGGCAAGTATTTGTCTGATGCTCACTAGCGACTGGCCCGATTCAGGTAGGTAGTTACCTGGATTCTAATGGGAAGTCATGAACAGCACGGTGTACAGAATGTCGGGTATGAGAACAAATACTCGCAAATGACATTCGTTAGTGGTCGCACTCCGGCGGGTGCGTACACCTGAAGAGATCCAAACTAGGAAGAAACAGTTGTCCATCCAGTGCTATCAGGTTCTCTGACCGATAATTAGATAGTTGTTGGCATCCCGAGGACCTCAACCATGCAGTCTACATCGTGTCTCAACACAGTAACGGTAAAAGATTCCTACTGGTTAGTGTTGCGTTTCTTTCTGACTACCTCCTGGCACTGTGAGTCAAATAAAAATATAACTAACCATGGGATAACGCATGTCGAAGTCACTTGCATATCTTAGAAATGCCTAACAAGAACGTTTCACCACGAAATCCATGGAGCCTAAATAACTAAAACCGCCTACGCTTTCTACTCCTAAAATACCTCTCCACCTGAATTCATACAATTCAATAGAGAATCATCGACAGAAAAACACTGAGAAATCACCTGTCCCGCTCACTGAAGGAAACCCTCAAGGTCGAAACTTCGTCCAACTCCCCCCTCCCCCGAAACCAATGATTCGCATGAGCCTGAAGGATAACCCCTACCACTGCTGACTGACCTCATCAATATGGTATCTATCAATTCACCCACTTATTTCGAACTAGGCAGGTCGGTCGTACTAAGTGTTTCCAATCCAAACGCATAATCAAACACTTACCCTCATAATTTTACAAAGGAGAAAAAAAGATCGCCCCGTAGCTCTATCCTCGAACATCTGATCGAATCTGAACAGTAAGCTAAAGCAACTCAGCCACCCATCCACGGAACTTCACAGTCATCTAAAAGGATATATGAGGTGATCTTGCCTCATGCCCAACCTTCTCCCTTACCAGTCTTAATATACTGGCTTAGCGAGGTAAATGAGTGCGTCGGTGGCCGGGGATTGAATCCCGAAACACCTGCCTGGTTGGCGAGCATTATACCACTGTGTCACCGGAGCACACTACAATCATATATATATATATATATATATATATATATATATATATATATATGCGACTGTACACAACTTGAGAATGATATCGGTGAAAAAAGGAACTCTTCATTGAACGTTTCCCCACCCTCCCTTTTTATATGACTCAATGAAGGGGGATTTTCAAGTTGCTGCTTAAACTTTGGAAAGCTTAAAGCTCTCATATGTTCCACCAGTCGGAAAAGGGCAAACGAATGAAAACCAGAAATATATATACCTTCGTCCGATCCATTTGATTCTGCAGACATCACTAATGGATCAGATGTAATCTGTCCATGTGGATGATCCATACACAAGGAATAAGAAGTTGAAGTCATAGTAGTAGTAGTAGTTGTTGTTGTTGCTGCTGCTGCTGTGGTTGTTGTCGATGTGGTTGTTATTATCATTGTAGACGAAGGATGAACAATACCCCCAGTCGTCGATATATTTCGTCTTGGTCCAATACCACAGTATGCACAGAAGCATAATTTTCGATTAAATATTACTGATGCACGACTGGAAGAAGCAGCAGCAGATGAAGAAGAAGATGCATTATTCTCACATGATGAAGAGGTTCTGACAGACTGTTGCTGTTGGTTGTCATCTGCATGCTCTGGGTCCAATAAATTAAGTATATCCTGATTACTATTATTATTACTATTATTGTCATTATTATCATTACTATAAGTATAGGAATATCCAAATGTTGACTGAAAGATAGTTTGTGCATGCTGACACACAGATAAATGTTCTCGAAAAACATCAATATTTGGGAAAAGACGTTTACACGAACCAAAACATCGATAATAGTTTTCATGAATACAAGCTAATCGATGTTCAGCCTAGATTATTTAAAGAAGAAGAAAATAAAAATAAAAATTGTGAAACTAATAATGGTAACATAAATAAGAGAGAATATAAGTCATCCACTGTTATACCCTATATAAGGAGGGGACATCTGAGACCAGCCCCTACGTGGTGGGATTCTTAATAAAGCAGGAATTAGGTTGGTGGCATTCAAACCTACAAACTCACTCACTCACTCACTCAGGTAGGAAAAGCTTTATACGTTAAAGGACCCTGTAGGTTGACCCGATTAAACAACATAATATTGTTGTAACGACAGAAGGCAAGAGTCAGGCAACAGATTCTTTATTAATGAAATCAACACATAGATTTTCGTGTTAGCTGACAAACACAGTTTTCTGATTGGTTGTTTCCCACTAAAAATTAATCTTTCATCTCTTTGTTGCTGTCTCTTGAGTGTCAGATCATCTATCTGCTAATTGTATCCGTCTACGCAAAGTCTGCTGTCCATCTTTGACCTTGCTTTCACATGACTCATATTTGAGACATAAACATCGACGTCAATTACTGTCTACCAATTTGACTAGCAGCCATCTCTCACCACATTGTAACAACAGAAGACAAGGGCCAGGCAACATATTGTATATTATGGAAATCATCACACATTTATAGATTTTCATGTACATATTATAGATTATTGTAAGCAAACAAACACAGTCTTCTGATTGGTTGTTTTCTCACTAAAAGTTAACCTTACATCTCTTGTGACTGTTTCGTGAATGTCAGATCATCTATATGTTAACTGTATCCGCCTACGCAAAGTCTTTGTTCTCATTTTTCTCAAGACCAATATTGGGGACATACACTTTTACGTAAATTACTGTCCATCAA
The DNA here is from genome assembly GCA_944472155.2 of Trichobilharzia szidati. Classification (NCBI taxonomy): domain Eukaryota; kingdom Metazoa; phylum Platyhelminthes; class Trematoda; order Strigeidida; family Schistosomatidae; genus Trichobilharzia; species Trichobilharzia szidati. Next base: position 40,761,803 of record OX235279.1, read on the forward strand.
TTTTGGCTACAGGCAGCTCTCACCACAATATAACTTGCAATGACTGTGAATTAGGTCAACTACATAGGGCAGTTAGACTAGTAGATCAGGAGTAGTGAGATTATCAGAACATAATAATTTAGCTAAGGACAGAATGGTTGACCCTGAAAAGATAAGTAATTTAGAAAAAAGCTCAGCAATTGCACTTCACGCATTAACGAACAACCACACAATAGCGTGGGATAGGGTTAAAATTCCAAAGAGTAACATAGGTAGGTGGAGAGAGAGGTTGATTACGGAATCCTTGTTCATTGAGTCTACACCCAACACATACAACAGAGATGACTCAATGCAACTACCAGAAATATATTTGGAAGATATTATTACCTCCAGTCAGATCAGAGGAGGATAATAAATAATCTTAAAATTCTATTTTAATTAAGCACATCACAACATCCTAACAAGTTACTTATTATAACTATAAGAACACTCGTCTTACTTCCCATCTAATTGTATTTGATTAATAACACTCATATTGTTATTTCTGAATGTACATTATCTCATATTGATTTTTATTCAAATATCTAATCATCAATTCCACACATGTATATTAATGAAGGAAAAAAAGTTGTGTGAGTGAGTAACTTGATATGATTATGAGCAATAGTTTGCGATCAAAACGTGGTCATCAGTTAACATTACTGTGTAACACTGTATGACTTATCAAAATAAAATCTTATCCATAATGGAGTCATACTCCACCACAGTGCTCAAGTTTTATACTTATATCAAGAGAAAAAGGGGATGGGGGAGAGAAAGAAGTTATAAATAGTGTTCACTCATTATTCTACAATAACCAGCTTCAAGAGGCATTAAGTCAATTCAGGTGTGACTTCAATGAATTTACACACTTTTTGTAGATTATACACAAAAAATATGGCATAAAAACCTTTATTAGTTTTAATTTATTACACATACTGATTTCTGTTATGATCTCTATATCACCACCCCCAACACCAAATGAAATGTGCTCGTCGGCATTTTCCTCTACATGCATACATACACCTGTCGCCAGTTGATATGACCGAGTAGGACTTATGCATGGGTGCAATAATCCTGACGGAATGGACAACTCAAATGATATATTTCAGGATTTCATCATGAGGTGACATTGGTCAGAGAACCATTGGAAAACCACCTGGGAGTACTGGACAGCTGTTACATCAGCCTATTTCGCGACTCTTCAACAGTACGCACCCACCGGGGTTCGAAGCCAGAACCTTCTGGTCACAAGGCTGGCGAGCTCGTAGACCATTAAGCCACTGGGACCCGATCCAATGACCAGCCTATGAATTCTAACTTTTGCCAATTCACGATATAGCGCAACCGCTAGCCAATGTCTTCGGCGAGTATTTGTCCTCACACCCGACCTGCTCCACCCTACTGGTCACGACTTCCCACAAGAACCCCAGGTAACTACCAAAAGGCACGTTATATTTATATACATTTATTTAACCACATTAAAATCTGTCTAAACACTGGAAATAGATTGTTCTAATTGGTAGACAATTTGACTAGGGCTGTAAAAAATAAACATTCTGATTGGTTGACTATTGGTGAAATTTTACAGTTATCCGATCACACGATGAATCGCAAAAGATGATCACTACTTTAAGCCGATTCCTATCAGTTTCTTTGTTAGCTTCCCTTTCAAAGTTTCGCGTAGCACCCATCCACGCTTTTACTGCCTCCCTCCTCCTCCTCACTGGTCTGAGGGTCATGTCATAATGGTAATTGTCATTCAGTCATGTATGTGGATGGCAACCACTCAAGAATCCTTGCCATAGAGTCATATAGTGTGTGGTCACTAGTCTCACTAGAGAATTTTAAATGAAATGTACAAATTAACAATTCATTTATAAGTCTGTTCTGTTGTCAGAAGGTCCTGGCTTTGAACCCTCGCGGTGAGTGCGTACTGACGAAGACTCCCAAACTAGGCTGACTAAACACAACTGTCCAGTACTCCCAAGTTTTCCAATGGTTATCTAACCGATGTCAGCTTTTGGTGAAATCCTCCAACCAATTAAACAAAATCCCTACAAACTAATACTTGTTCTGTGGTTCTGTTATATATTTCAATAATCAATTGTCCCAAACATTGATTTTCGCTCAATAAACTGAAAGACTGCATTCATGTACGCTGTAGCTAACTGTGCTGCTCAATATCCAAAGTGGCTTTATTGCTGTATCCCTTCTAATTGTAGCGTCATCATCTGACCTGGGCATCACTGTTTCAACCCAGAGGTACACTATAAATGACGATAGCGAAGCCAGGGTTATATACATTGGGGGGGGGGGAAAGCAAGACAGTCGATCACTATTCTGAAATCACTGTGCACATTTAAAGTAATCCGAAAAGAAATCACACTTTTATAACACTAGGGTATCACAATTCCATGCGCCTCTATGTACTTCACGGAATTGGCATCAAATAGGCTGCAGACTTTCGTCAACACATGTCTTCCTCCGCATCAATTAGATAGGCAGACAGACAGACTGGATAACAACTGGCCAGAAAGAATAAACCACGAGGAACTCTGACAGGCACAAGGTCAGCCAAGAATTTATTACGTAACAAATATATATATATATATACTGCACATAATGAAATGAAACGATAACCAACGCACACACACACACAGACATATTGCAATATAAAAGTATTCATCACTTACGCTGAAGTGCTGAAAATACTCCTCTCTTGTGTCAAGAAATCTCATACACTCTATGCACTGAAATCTTGTAGAGTAATCGGAATTCACTCGCATTTCACTGGCATTATAATTATTATCATGATTTCTATAGACCACCGGCAGTCCATTGATGTTTACAAAAGCGTTGTTATGACTACTAGGAGTTGTAGTAATAGTAGACGAAGAAGCAGAAGAAGACAAAGGAAGACGTAGACTTGTAGTGTTTAATAAATTCGTAGTGATTATCGCTGGTTGTGTTGAGTTGACCAATGCGGATGGTAATAACACAGTCTGAGATTCACTTGAACATGCAGAAAGAGGAGGAATAGTAGCAGTCGAAGAATTGATAGAACTAGGCGTATGTGCACCATGAACAACTCTCATATGATACGTTAATTCTTCAAATGAAGATGTTTCAAGCAGCGTTAGTTCTTCTATCCGTGGAAGGGAAATGTTGGCCAAATCATGAGCTAAACAAGGCATTTTATGCCGACAACAAGACAAAGTGAAGATGACATAAATTTAACACGAATATAAAAAAAAAATAATTATGATATAAAAACGGGGGAAAGTACAGAGGTACAGATGATTTGAACCAAGTCTAAATGATTTCGAAAACTATCAAGTGTTAGCCAGCAGAGATTTGATTGGTTGCTACAAGATTGATCACGAGCAGATTGATATCAGAGTTAGAGAACCAATGGAAAACCAGCTGGAAGTACTGCCAGACAGGTGTTTCGTCAGCCTAGTTTGCGACTCTTCATCAGTACTCAACTCACCCATCGGGGTCTACGAGTTCACCTCGCAACCGGAGACTGCTGGGTCTGAGTCCCGATGCATACTGATGAAGACTCACAAACTAGGACGAAACAACTGGTTCTCCAACTACTGTCAGACAGCTCATGATTAATCCTGTAATTTTGAAAACAACAAAATGAATATTTGGAGAGGAGAGATTATAATTATTACACACTATTACACAAGAAATACTAGACAGTGATAAGCAACACTGCGGTGCATCTGTCCGGTAATGGTAATCTGTTGGGGGTTTCGATATGAGACTGATGCACTCTACTCATGTCATGTAGTGTTGACTACATTCTCATTTAGACTGCATGCTACCTCCTTTCAACACCCAGGCTGACAATCAATGAATTGATGTCTTCGTTTAAGCAACGAGGCTACCACCACAATGTTAGACTGTCTGTCACACACACGCCTTGTCTAAAACGCATACTTCTAACACACATAAGCCAGTAAAGTCTAGCCGCTGTGAACTGAGAATACCTGCCGACCGCCTATACTTGACCACCATGAGGATAATTAAAGATCTATTGGCACATATAGAGACGACTTTATGTATGCTGTTTTCAAGTTCAACTGCTGGTGTACAAAAACCTCCACGGTGAACGCCAGTGGGGATCATGTGAATAAGTATGGGAAACAGTCACCACTCGATCAAACTATTCTAACTATAGTGCTGTCGCGATAAGGTTAAAACTAGCAATCACTTCAATCTAGCTTATATTCAATCGAAACATCGGTCAGTGCAATGACAATAAGTTGACGGAAAAGGCAATCTCTAAACTACTGCAAAATTGTCACACATCATTGTTGAAACTCAATTGCCCTGATGAAGTTGTCTGTCATGTTACAAGTTATGAAACACACAAGATTATTGTGTGGGAGTCAATGAGATATTACTGCCCAACCAGTTGCCAGGATTAGAAGGGGGAACAGCAGACCACAACAGTGGTTGACAACGGGATGTACATTTGCAATTCGATATGCGCATGTAGGGGAATCATGATGTACACCTTGTATGAAATCCATCATTTACACAGACCTTCCGTGTTGTGCTACTTCTGTCCAACCCCGCCCCCACATCCACTTTGTATTGTGTCTCTTTGTCTCCTTCTTTTCATGTCTCCCGTGTTTTCTCACAATATACTGGTTCATTTGCTCGCTTCGACGTCAAATCCATCTCTCCAATGTTTGATATTTTTGTGCCAATCAACGTCTCTGTATACACTACTGACGAATCTTGTCAGTAGGTAGCTGTAGTGGAATACAAGCCCGTAACTGACTGGCTGAAAGTTGACAGAGTAGTCACAATGTTAAACTACCACCTCAGAGATTGGAAAACATCATCTGCAATTTAATTACGGTGTGCTTAGATTAATAACATCGGCGGTGACTTAGTCATAGAATACTCTGTCTCTCTATCGCTCTCTCTACAGCTAAGCTATAAGTCCAGGTTCGACTCCGAGCTGGTGTATACCTAAATCTGGCCTAGCCAATAGTTAGTAACCCCGAAAAAGAGGGGAGGTTAAGCGTGAGGCTAGCTGACCACCCCCGCCACCCCCACATAACTCAAAACGCACACACACACCAGTTAGAGCTTAAATCCCCATACGTTCAACTCGAAATATACAAGGAGGGCAGGCAGGCAACATAGAAAACATAGATTAGTAGTATAACACATTATTCATTGAAAGACACGTATTTAGATCAGAAGATCTCATTATAAAGCGACAAAAAACAACAACAACAACAACGTTAGACAGACAAGTAGAGACGGGAAAAAAACACCAAGTGAGATAACTTACATGAATTCAACATATTAGAATCCGGACCAGAAGAAGTTTGAAGTGAAGATGTTGAATATTGCAGTTGTTGTTGCAGAAGCATATTTTCCCTATTCATCACATGCATACCCCCCACATGATGTATTGTAGAGGTATAACTCCTATTCGAGATGACAGGCATTGGAACAGAACTGTTGTTCTTAACAGTGTTATTAGGAATAACGGCAATGTTACCACCATTACCAGTTTCATCTCTGAAACTTGTACTCTGCTGTTGACTATTATTATTATTATTACTTATCCCAATAGATTCTAATTGTTCCTGGTGTTTTATGCAAATCAAGCATGAATAAATTCGCTTTGAATGATATTCAAAATAGTGTTGGCATAAATTTTCAAATGACTTATAGCCTTTTCTATTATCACTTTCATGACAATAACAACATTGAAAGATTTCTCTCAAATTGAAATGAAAGCATACAAAGCGGAGATGTACACGTAAGCATAATTCAGCACAATCCGGAGATAAATATGGTGGAGGCTTGAGGAAAGAAAGAAAGAAAGAAAACAAGATTTAGCAAAAAGAGGAGAAAGTAATATGCGGAAAAGTTTTTTCTTTTAAGTATTAAGTACACGAAGTTAAATCAATTTACAGTATAAAATGTGATATCATCGTCATTCTATTTCACAGGTTCTCATCAGCTGCCGTAGACTACCTGAAATTACAATGGTTATATAGATAATGATAATAACGTAATTTAATGTTTAAGTGGTAGTAGAGAAGAAGGAAATACTATAAAATTGACGCATTCAAATGAAAGTGATTAACCTCTCACTCCCTTGGTAACTGAATTTTGATTTTGATTACATTAATTAGTCATGTAATTCAGTGATCTCAACTCACTGAACAAATCTTATAATCTCATAAACTGTAACCGCTTTTGCTTTTCGAGTTGCTATGTGAACAAGCTACAAGCTAATACTGTCCTGTTAATTAATTTTTTCTGTTTTCTGTCCTACCCCTCCCCTCCCATCTTTTATACTTTGAAATCGTATAAATTGACGATGAAAACTTAAACTAAAGATTGTAATGCTGCTTACATTTTGGATGAGTCAATTTTATAGTATTACTTTCTTCTCTACTACCACTCAAACATTAAAGTATGTTATTATCATCTATGTAACCATTGTAATTTCAGGTAGTCTACGGCAGCTGATGAGAACCTGTGAAATAGAATGATGGTATCATTTTATACAGCAAATTTCGTCTTCCTTTCTTTATCGAAATTTGTGAAGGGAACAGAATGTATAGATCAATTTATGTGGATATATATATATATATATATGTATCATCTGGCCTGCCACCTATCTCTCACAGAGTATTATTGCATAACAATGATATTAGCTGGTGCCTGTCGTGCCCAAATCAATAATTGGTAGAAGTTAGAATTCATGGGTTGGCCGGCCATTGACTGAGTCACAAACTAACTAGGCTGACGAAACAGCTGTCCAGTACCAGTACTCCTTGATGGTATCCAAAGGTTCTTTCTCTCTGTCTGTCTCTCTCTGTAACTGCAATCAATCCATGGTCAAACTTTGAAAACAAATGAAATCCGTAGAAACCAACTCTTGCAAAAATAAGCATAACAATATATCCCATCCCATAGTATACAAACCATAAATTAGTTAGTTAAATTCTTATTCAGCTTTGATGAAAACAAGGCAATGTGTAACCAGGAGAAGTGGTTTGTAGTCAGACATGACACATGTTTTTGGTTGGATTGGGTGAAAGTCAGCAGCAGCAGGGATAATCTCATTCACAAAAGATATGACCTTCGTCAGGTAATATCCTTTTATGACTGACTATCTTCATTCATGCAACGCCACTATTGGCCGCACACACATACATGCATATAATCATTGTTTTTTCTTGGCATGCGATTGCACTTACACTTATACAGATACCGTTCAATGTATATATGCGCAGATGTGGCACATTGGCTGGCTTAAGCACTCAACTTACAGTTAATGAGCCCTCCGCCCCGGGGTCGAGTCCCGTGCTCCAGCTAATACTTCAGCCTGGGCAACTAACTGGGTAGTACCAATAGCTCCTACACAATAAGAATCGCTTATAGCCCAGCCCAGTACTGGGTAGTTGAGATTTAACTACTACAACCACTACTGTAAAATATATACTCTCCACATCTCATATCGTTGTGTATTCTGGCTTAAGTAAAATAGGCTGGAGGGAAACAGATAACTGTCGTATAGAGTGTTAGCGTAATCAAGCTGTATTCGTGGTCAGCGCGTACGTCTAAGTCAAGCGCGCATTGGCGTCTATATATATATATATATATATATATATATATGTATGTATATATATATATATATATATATATATATTGCACAATAAACTCACCACACCATAACAAGTACACTTTAATGGATTCTGTGGAGATATACAACACTCACAGTACAAGAACAGAGAGATCCTAATTCATATATATACTACAGAGACTTAGAGCGTAAATCATCAATACTATTTCTAACATGCTGCTGCGGATATCTCTCTCTTATCAATCAGCACCTAAGTTCGCTCGATGATACTACAGATCAGATCACCCCGTCAGAAAGGACAAGTAGCAAGGAACTTGGGTAGCCGTCCAGTGAAACAGTCAATAGCCTTTTACCCGATAAAAACGCAGAAGGGAGGGTATAGATGATGGATTCAACAGCATATGCTGGAAAGACCTTCAACGGAATTAACACGTTACGGGTTTGAGTAGAATCGAGATCGGAAGAGATAACGATTTGGATGTCAGAGGGTGACCATGAGGAAGATAAGTCATAAAGAAATCAAAGCTTGCGAACAGCAGTCGTCAAGTCAGCTGATGATGATGATGATGCCCAGAGACCCGAGTGCTGTGTATATGTGCCACTAGGTCTCTACTTCCTACCGGGAACGCAGAGAATGAAGAGTGACAATTAATTAATTAATTAATCACACAGCATGGAACTGTTGCACTGCCAGGTGCCTGTCTGTCTGTCGAACTACACCACCAATTTTTCAGACAATACCTTTCAGGTCTCTTTATCATCTGACCAGTCCACACTATCGTGAGCCGCCTTTGCTCTACCTCTCAGCAGCGTCCCCAGTACAACAGCCTACCCCGTCGAAGTTTTGATGACCAACAACTAACTCACAGACGCTATCAAAATCCCGCAAGAAGTTCCGTATGTCTCCTTCTTGTGAAGCAGCTGGCCATGCAATCTTCATTGTCAGGAGGCAGCGACAACAAATGTGACCAGAGAAGACAAGACACTTACTTGATAATGGAATGTATATTTAGTATCTGACACCTCTACATAGGGAAATGATGTACGCCTTATCTGTACATTGTCATTTCCACAAACAAATCTTCCGTGTTGTGCTACTTCTGTCCACCCCCCCGGCACTCCCACTTTGTATTCTGTTTCTTTGTCTCCTTCTTTTCGTGTCTCCCGTGTTTTCTCACGATATACTGGTTTATCCATCTGTCCACTGTTTGATATTTTTGTGCCAATCAACGAGTCTCTGTATATACACTACTGATAAATCTTGTCAGTAGTACACACCACAGTAGCACTAGATCGATCAATTAAATTCCCTTAATACACATATTCTGTTGTTGAAGTTTCGTTCGTTAGCAATGTAAAAATTAATGGTTAATCCGTAATATATATGTATATACATATTTCCACCCACCAATGAAAAGGTACACATTACAACACAATGCATGGAATGTATTCACACACCTGATGAGTAATACTCATATCTCAAAAACAACAACAACAACAAAACTCATTCACACTTTCAGGACAGTTATGCATACAACACAGTTACCAATATTAAGAATACACAACTCTAGTTATCTGAATAGTTAGTTACACAAAGTTCATTTTGAAAATCCTTAGCTCAGTGTCTCTATATGAAGCACAACACGTGTTCATATCACACATCATATAAGAACAGAACAATGTCGTCGGAAAAATCTATGGACTTTGTGCACACATTCCAATATTTACCTGCACAATTCATCTCATTAGTCTACCACCAGTCAGATAACAACAAATCAAGTACTGTCACATGATGGACGTCAGTCAGCCAGAATCCAGAATGCAGTCAGTCAATCAGTCACAGTCAACGCCCACCTTGAGTCTTGTGACTGGATCAATAATATTTTTGTCCACTTGATTACTCTCTCTACCTCTTACTTACTCGCTTGTTTTGGAAGTACACATGTAACAACAGGAGGCAAGGGCCAGGCAACAGATAGTTTATTAACTAAAACCAACACATATTTATTGATTTTAATGTACATTATTGTAGATTATTGTTAGTAGAAAATACAGTCTTTTGATTGGTTGTTTCTCACAGAAAGTTAACCTCGCATCTCTTTGTGGCTGTGTCAGATCATCTATATTCTAACTGTATCTGCCTACGCAAAGCCTTTGTTCTCATTTTCTCACCACCAATATTGGGGACATAAACACTAACGTCAATTACTGTCTAACAACTTTGGCCAGCAGCCAGCTCTCTCCACACACCCTACTGTGTGAGTCCTCTGGAATTTACGTGATTCGGGGTCAGGGAATAATCGACTAGGAGCATTCATTATCGTCAGTTAACAATCGTATTCATATTTGGCGACGCCATAAAACACAAGACCCAGCTAAATCAGTCCATGAACGCGTTTCTAAACACATCATTATCGAGTGACTTATGTATCCTATTTAGGCGTCTATATGACAAAATTCGACTCTGTACATGAAATGGTTCCACAGAGAATATATATATGTCACTTTGCAGATTTCTGGCCTGACTGAAAATGTTTCGTAGTCAGTCTCTCACGTTTAAACACACAGTAGTGAATAAGTGATATGGTGATCAATGTCCAGTCTGGAAATAAGCCTATCAGTTGTCGTATAGACAGGTGGGTGGATAGGCGCATAGTTTACGGATTATTCTTTCTCATGCCTACGTTACTGGCTCATGTATACACTTTGTGTTTCTTCACTAACCTACACTACATAGGTCATTAATTCCTTTTGTAAATACACTTCTGCCTCTCACCACTTGTGCGTTCTCGTGTAAGTAGCCGCTTGCAAATCTGGTAGCTGTGGTGTACGCTGTTGGCGTGGGGACAAGCGATATTCGTGGTCAACGTGTTTGCCAACAGCTCGGCGTCCCTATCCACACACCAACGTTTTTTAAAATATAAAAATTAAGAACTCATGGGCCATTGAATCGGGTCCCAGTGTGGCTGAATGGTCTACAAGCTTGCCTTGTAACCGGAAGGTTGTGGGTTCGAAACCCTGTGGATGTGTGCTGCCAATTCCCAAACTGACTGACTGGTTTCCACATGGAACTTTGCACAGATGTGCAGCAGTTCGAGTTGCCACACCCCATGTAGCACACAGAGCAAGAGAAGAGGGTGGAAAAGAGATTCAACAGAGATATGAGGTAAACTAGGATGAAACAGCTGTCCAGCCCCCCTGGTTTTCAATGCTACTTTAACTGATATCAATCCATCGTCACACTCGAAAAACAAATCAACTCTTGGAATTATACAAAAAACTCAGTTCTTCAAAGTACTAATTTTTAATTTGACATAAGTGTGACACTGTTCTGAATCATTAGATTAGACATTCACTCGACTTTAAATCAATAAGTCACAGGTTCTAAACCCTATCTAGGTTCAAGCCCTGTGTTCCACTGCAAACGCACAGCATATACATATATAATCCAGTGCTACAAGAAGTCGACTGAGGAGAGGAATATGAAAATTATTTTATGACGAAACCAAACAGTTAGTGATCTAAACGAACAATCAATTCAATGATCTGGAAACGATCGATCAGAGTGAAACAGGCTCATTTAGGAGAAAAACAGTATGCTGGCGAAAAAAAGAGGTGTGTTTAAAAGAAGTTTAAGAATATCAATGTGAACAGGTTCCCTACTTTCAAAGGTTGCAAGAATAACTCCCATCATAATAGCTTTCACAGAAGTTTCAGTATTCATCCACTTAATGACTATTGCGTAGAGAGTAAACAGCTGAAGAGTTTAGTGGGGAGGGGGTGCGGCGGCGTCAGGGTTCAGTTACACAGTTGCGGATTATCACTTAGTGCATTTGTTCATATGAAAACTTTCTTTCTAAATCCTGAATTCGATTTCTCCTGTATAACTAACTACAATAGTAACCTATGCAAAATGTGATTAGCCCACTGCAACCATTCACCTGGATCACTCGATTTTAATAGCTTTGCCATTTCTTAATTGTGAGCGTCGATGGCACAGCGGTAGAATGCTCGTCATCCACGAATGTGGCTCGGGGTTTGATCTGCGACCACCGAAGATGCACTCCTTCACCTCTCTAAGCCAGTAATAACACTGGTAAAGAGGGAAGGTAGGAGGGAGGGCATGAGGCTGGGCTAGCAAACCCATCTCGTAAAAATGAAAACACCACTGCTACCGAAACTTCAAGCTTGGAGCCCACCCTATTTTCCACTAGGAACGTAAAGGAGTAAAAATATTTTTTTTTAATTAGTCATGATTGATTCCAGCATTTACATATGTAGTACCTTCGGTCTGTACGAGGGTGGAACACAACACAAAAAGCAACAACAACAACAATAAAGTATTATAACTCACCGTAAATCCACACTGAGGACACATTAAATAACATCCCAAGTGTAACAGTAAATGGGCTTTAATCAAACATAAATCTGATTGTACTATACTCAATAACTGACCACATAGACCACATTTTGTATTGAGTACAGTTCGACCACTACCCATAAGATGTATTTTAAGCTTTTGTTTATCATTTGTTTGAAAGTTGCATAAGAGACAACGTAACACACCGAATGGTTGTTGCTTTTGTTGTTGCTGTTGTTGTTGTGATGATGATGCTGGCGCTGGCAGTTGATCACTTGATGAGGTGACCATTAAATTTTTACTAGTCGCTTGTATTGGCAGCAAATTATCATTATTTTCAAGGTCACCTCGTCGGTTGATTGAATCAGAAGATTGAACCACTGATGCTGTTGCTGCTGCTGCTGATGATGATGACGATGATGGAGTTGAAGACTGCGATGAACGATACGAAGACAATATCACGTTTAAAGCCCAATTCAGATGAGCATTGGATGGAGCGGATGGAGGTAGACAAGTATCGTAAAGTTCTATGATAGAGAAAAATTAGACAAGGGAGAAAAGTATAAAAAAAAAGACAAGGGATAAGCTTATTGGAGTTATATTTTCATTGGAATTTGAGTTTCTTGAAAAGATATTGAAGAGCAATGGGTATTCTCAAAGGTTCATCCCCGCTAGCCGATTTGTAAACTGGACAAAGAGGAAGAGTTGGATGTAAGGCTCATAACCCCACCACCACCACCACCCGGTAAAATAAGAGCAACACCAATAAATAATGCTACTGAAACTTCTAACATGAAGACCACTCAGAATACAAAAGGATAAAATATTTTGGAAAAATTTCCTAACAAATTAACTTCATCAGTACTGCTTACTTTTAGTTATTGCACTGTAACTACCGCCAACATTCCCACTGTTATCACCGTTATTGGTTTGACCATTTTCGACAGCAGCACCACCAACATTATTATTATTAGTTTCAGCAGTAACCGGATTACTTTCATCTTGATGATTTACTGTTTTTGTTGTTGTTGCTGTGGTTGTAGCAGGAGTACAAATTGTTCTGGTTTCATCATTACACCGTTCCGGTAGAAAAAGATGTGAATGCCAAATTTCGCTAGTGGCACAATTGAGAATTAAACGATATAAGACACTGTCTGAACACGGGAGGCTAGGTAAATTGCTCTCACTGTTGTTGCTACTACTCGGTGTAAAAATACGCCTTAAAGAGGAGAACGTCTCGACAATTATGTCGTCATGTGTTCGAGTTAGTCTGCCAACGGGATTGGAGGAAACTTGTTGAGAGGAAGATGACGCTGATGATGTTGATGATGACTGGAGAAAGTCAAGACTCCCGAGGGCAGATATATTGCTAAAATAGGACAATAAGAAAAAAATAATCGTCAAGACAATCAAAATGAGGTAGGGTTATTTCTATTTTACAGTAATTACCAATAGTATCAAGAATAGCATACAAAGGAAAATAACAGTGGAACTAATGTTCCTGCAATGTCCTACTATGCCAGAAAGGTAGTTTGGTTTACAACATATTTGGCGCGTGTTCTAAGTGACAAAGACAATGTTAAGCGCGAAACCTATGACTTGCTTTGTTGTTAATAACATAATTTTAGGCTCTTTTATTTCTCTCTTATTTGTATTCTATAGTGAACTCCTTCTTAAACATACTTAGCTACCTAAATTATTAACATTGGCTTACTTTTTTGTACTTTACTCTATTCCTTCTTTTGTGTATCTACTGGTTCCGACTATATTAGCACTATGAGTATTACAAAATTGTCCTGTCATTAACCATCATGTAATTATTAGTTTTGTGGTTGTTTTTTGTTCTGCAATATTAACTGACAATCTTGGTTGTGAAAGCCATTATCACCATCTTAAAACTTTGTATTATGCAGGATTACTCACACTACCACTACAAACACCGCATTTAGACCTGATAAAAAACAACAACCCTGAAATGTTATTTTATGATTGTTTGGTGTTGTTTCAACCTAAATTAACTGATCATCTTGGCGATAAACATTCTTAAATATCATTTCATAACTTCTTGTATGACTGTTGCTTTACTGTCACCATGCACAATGATATCATAGCTTCCACTACCCAATACTGAGATATTATTGTATGTTGTTTATTTTCCTTTCTACTTCTTGGTATTTTTTCGCATTTTTTTGTTTTAATATTTATTTTTTGAAATACTCCTTTTAAATGTTTGGTAAGATTAGATGCAATATTGTAGATATGTGCTGAAAATTCCACACTGTACCACTGGTACTGTTTCTGGAATAAAACAAATTATTATTATTATTGTTAGACTAAAAGCAGTGACATTATAGTGTAAATTGTCTACATTATGTTCGGGGTTTCTGGCCGAAGTTATACTGCTATCGAATAGACATGTAGCAGAAGTAGCGTGTTTCCCTCAGATGACCAGCAAGCTAGCTAGCTATACTGCCTCCCTGCTATGGAGAACGGGAGTTGTAAAAAATTCGATCCCAAAAATTCTACATCTCGATTTATCTTGCAGATGTAACTCAAAAAAACCACTTCACACGGGTCGTTTATGATCAGTCTCAAGTAGTTGTCTTCTGAGCTCTGCGGTAACACAATACTAGTGCTCGGTCTGTTTGAATTATCTCAAGAAGAAATCAATTTCCATTATGTCAGCAGCCGGGAAGTAATGACTAGCCACACACACTTCCAATTCACATTTCTTATTGAAAGTAGGAGACTGAACAGTTGCTGTCGCAGACAACAATCGTATTGATAAACTAAATAAACAGGGCTAAGCCAGCTTTTCAGTAACTGACTTAGAGTGGCGGCGTGTTTCAAGTGTGAATTAACACTCTGATACTGACAATGAGTGCTAAATATGTGGGGGAACTATATTCAAGGTATGCTGTGTAATCTCTTCAAGTAATATTCTTGATACAGTACTGAGAAACATCGGTGAAAAGAAAGCTTGTTTGCTAAATATGATGCTCATACTTTTTGAATACCAGTACGACAGGCGGCATGGAGATTCAAAGCTTTCTTATGCTCCACACACTCGGTACGTCATTAAAAGCATCTCCAACAGACCATTGTAGACTTTTGTAAAAACAATGAGAGCTTGAAATAGAGCACAACAAGGACGCTGATACTGGAAACGAACAAGCCGATCATTCATACCGCTCGACTAACGCCAACAACATTATACGACAGCTAATGGCGTATGAGTGAGTGATAACGATAACTAGATCAATACCTGGTCAAGGGGACATAGACGTGAGCGAAGATATCCACACCGATCATGATGATGAATGACTTTATTGAATATCCCAGAGGATTGTGGCTTCTTGACCTGTTGCTATGGTGGTTCACCGATATATTTCTTTCGCAAGCTTTTAAAGGGAAGTTTTGCATCAAAACTTCTTTTCTGGCGTATATATTCTTGAACTGTGTTACATTTGCGGCACTTTTATTAGATAACGTTGCTTGATACTCATATCTGCGCTGAGCAATATAACTAGCGGATTGAAGGAGGTGGCTAGTAAAAAAACCAAATGCATACTACTATTGAATTGCCACGAGATTGTGCTGGTATATTTTGGCCAATGCACTGAAACACCCTAGATAACCACCGGATGAAGGTGACACTGCATCAAAAAAGGGAAATCGCCACGTGATCAGCCATATTCAAAACAATGGAAACAATCACAAATTCCAGTACAATTAATTCAGT
The DNA here is from genome assembly GCA_944472155.2 of Trichobilharzia szidati. NCBI lineage: Eukaryota > Metazoa > Platyhelminthes > Trematoda > Strigeidida > Schistosomatidae > Trichobilharzia > Trichobilharzia szidati. The sequence goes on from OX235279.1 coordinate 40,777,562, forward strand.
TATATATCAAGTCATGTCAATTTTACAAGGTTTTAATCATCTACCTACTTATCTACCTCAAATTTCACAAAATTCAGTTACTACTACAACAACAACAGCGCCAGAAACACTATGAAGCCTTACAACAAGCTAAACTCTCATCCAAATCCTCACTGAGAAATTATCTCTCCAATCATCTAGACACCCAATCCCATCCTATCCCATCTCCATACTCAGACTGTTCATTCTCTTCTCAAGTCAGTCAGTCAGTCAGCCACAGAAGTACACAGCCATTCATCACTTGAGGCATTATTTCAACAGTTCACCTTCAATGAAACCATGCAAATTGAAGTTAAAAATCAAACAGAGAATAGAGAATCTGGACTACTATAATGCGTCGAATTCTATCTGTGAAGAGATACAATTTGTGCAAAATCGGGAAATATGATCAGCCAAAGTGTAGGGAATTCCACTTTAATTTCTCCTGTCTTCACGGAATGCAAAGAATCCTCTCTATATATTTATCTATACAGGCGCTCTTATTCTATTTGACAGGAAGAGTTTCACGACGTCGTTTTTCTCCACCAGTTACAGCCCGAAGAATGAGAGAAGTCTACTCTTCCTGAGTTGAATGCTGATAGTATTCAAATTGCTGATGTAACCGAACTCCTACTGGACAAATGTGTTGGAGCAATTATTGAGATGGTCATATTGTTCTCCAGTTACAAAGCAATGATACCATACTATTTCATGGAGGAGGTAACATGGACGGAGGATACACATACCTGCACAGTAATGTCAAGTGGTCCTCCAATCGAGAACTCATTAAAGAAGAGAGAGGTTGGGACAAACCAGCTTCTTTGTTAGTCATGATTTATGCATATACGAAGATATCTCTGTCCAAAATAATGATACTGTGGTGGTGAGATACAGACAATGTGCTCCATAGGAATATTATTCTCATATATTCCCACAGTTCAATATACTGCATTAGTAACAGAATACTATGTGTGTGTATTTGAACGTTCTATTTTATGTCGTTCAATGTAAACCAAAGTCACACGCTCAGTGATTGGTTAACAAATATAAACTGTATATAGATAAACAGCCGTTTAATCAATGGAAAATATACGCTGGCGTCCGTATCTTGCCTTCTACTGTTACAATATGACAGTGACACGTGTCAGGTGATCTACAACGGAAGACGCAGCGAGGCAAGATACACCTTCATCAATCTGAAACCAGTTTGCAAATATTCTGCACTCACTCAGCAGCATAAACAACAACATTCGCCTTCTGTTCAACACAAATCTGAAGTCAGTCAGTCAGTCAGTCAATTCTTCTATATGGGTCAGAGACTTGCACTGCACGTGAGTAGTCACGAAAAGGATTTCCAACAGCCTGTTTCAGACTTTCATCAACAGCTGCCCACTTCGCTGGCTGGCTGACTCCATACTAAAGATCAAATGGCCAGGAAGAATTAGCAACAAGAAATTATGGCTGGGAAAAAACCAACGAAGAGCCGCTCGCTCAACAAATATGTAGGAGAAAATGGAGATGGATTGGGCATAAATGAGTTGAGGAGACAGTCAAATGAGGTCGCGCACAATGCAGGCCATTGCTCGGGCGGAATCTCAATGGGAAGCGGCGACGAGTGGGTCGTCATTGTTAGGGGGACATGGAGGAGGAGATGAGAGACTGTGGGCAATCATGGTCCAAGCAGAAGAGGACGGCAGAAGATAGGACAAAGTGGAAATGTGTTGTTGAAGTTGTATGTTCCGCTCGGAACTCAAGGGAATAATAATAATATTATCATTATCACCTTTCAATCCTGGTCATGATTATTAGTGAAGCTGTTGTTAGATAGACTAGAAAAATCAGGAGTGCCAGTTGACAATTTTCTGAATTTATCCATGTAAGTAATAATCAATGTATTCATTCATTGACTGCTACAGTAACAGTAGGAGGGCAAAGCACAGAAGTTATGCTATATTTTTAATTGATCAAACCGCTGTTTATATACATACGGTTTATATTCGTTAACTAATCACTGAGCTTATGATGAACTTTGGTTTACATTAAACGACATGAAATAGAATGTTCAAATACACACACACACACACACACATAGTATTCTGTTGCTAATGCAGTATTGTGCTGTGGGAATAGGTGAGAATAATATTCCATTGGAACACATTGTCTGTATCACACCCACCACAGTATTAGCATAAGTAAAACACACACAAAAAAATAATAAAATCAGAAGAAAAAGTTGTAGTGCAAGATGAAACTCACCTAAGACTATGTTGAAGATCACTCCAAACTCTTGATTTACATAAATCATTCAAATGAGTTTTGACAAGTTGATTGGATGTTTGACGTGTAGGCGCTGGCTCATCTACGACAACAAACAACACAAACAATCGGGAAATGAAATTGGAGAATGAAGGCAAAAAATGCAAAAGACAGACAGAGAGAGAGAGGGAGGGATTAACAATTATGAATACTACTCAACAATTGCAACCAACAAACAAATAAAGGCCAGTTATGCGGCAGATACATTTTTTAACGTAGAATAACAGATTGGCAGTTATGGGGTGTCAAAATAAATAGTCGTATTTGTGTGACAAACGTGCTAGGCTGAATTCGATTATTGTAAAACGGGAGACAATGGTGATTAATCATAATAGATTTGTAGAGTGTGGGGTAGGAAAATTGACAAGTGAGTCCAAGGTTATAAAAGGTGTCAGGTGAGTGGCTAGTACAAAGTGGTCCCATTGCAGTCTTACTATCTCCTGTTTAACACAGACCACTTTGTACTAGCCACTCACCTGACACCTTTTATAACCTTGAACTCACTTGTCAATTTTCCTACCCCACACTCTACAAATCTATTATGATTAATCACCATTGTCTCCCGTTTTACAATAATCGAATTCAGCCTAGCACGTTTGTCACACAAATACGACTATTTATTTTGACACCCCATAACTGCCAATCTGTTATTCTACGTTAAAAAATGTATCTTTGCATGGAGGATTTCATGATGAGCTGACATCAGTTAGAGAACCACTGGAAAACCTGGGAGTACTGGACAGCTGTTTCGTCCTAGTTTGGGACTCTTCAGCAGTACGCGCCCACCGGGATTCGAACCCAGGACCTTCTAGTTACAAGGCGAGCTCATGATGAAATCCTCCATGCAATTAAACAAAATCCCTACCAAACCAATACTTGAACAAATGTATCTGCCGCATAACTGGCCTTTTTTGTAACGACAACAAATATATTTTATAATTGTAAGAACCTGAAGAGAAATTATTGAAAAGAATATTCTTCGTTCAGATTGACTTTTAATTCATAATATGGGAATTTTCCACACTATCAAAACAAATAAAGGTAGAGTATTACACTCTTAGCACCATGGATTGTTGTTTTCTTTCAAAGTATAGCCTGCTTACAAACAGGTGTAGGTATACACAATATTTTTCTTTTTGATAATTGAGACTTTATTCAATCTGATAATATACGCTAACATTCTGACCATTTTGGGGTTTCAAGACGATATACACACTCAAATTCCATTATAAACTGACATCAGTTGAAAGAGCCAGTGAAAACCAAAATGTGTATTGGACAGTTGTTTCGTCACAGTCTAAGACACAGGCAATATAAGCAACTATGCCCTCAGAGGGACGGATGGTCGAAATCTCTGTGTCAATATTGAATAAACAACATATAGTTTGTCTATTCAAACAGATCTCCATTTTCGCGGTGCGGAGAGGGGGCGGGAAACATTGGAGGCCGTGACGTAATCATAAGCGGTTTGCTAGAGGACTGGAGAAAAAACGATCAGAAATATTGTGATGTGTGCTGCAGTAACCCTGTAGTCCTGGTAAATTTTTCAGTGGAGAAATAAACAATCCACGAATCGCCGATCTGTTTTCTGGTATTTTCGAGTTGGTTACCGTACATAGTAATCGGAGACAGGGATTAGTTTTCTGCCAGCAGAACTAGGTTCAGGATCTTGCCCGATTTGAACAGTTGACACACTGGTTTCCGATAGTCTTGCAAATGACGTCAGTTCGTAATCTAACCTACAACCAGTCGTGTCTTTACTGTTGCCGCTGTCAACGTTTGACGTTAATAAAGGTCAGTGGTTGGAGATCTTAGATGGAGCGATACAAAATCACTTTATAATAGCATTGATGTATTTATTGTCCCGAACACACTTATTACTGCCCATCTGAAGTACCGGCGTTCTTAACTATCTATGTGTTTTCTTTCACCTAGGCCTTGGGATTCTCCCTGATTGTCGCCAATGATGGAACATCTTATGCATTTAACAATAACCTTGGATTAATGGCATGAAAGCATAGCATAGTAGATTTCAGGCATTCACATGTTCATAATTACTAACAACTTTAGTATTTCCAAACTTGGCTAAAAATTTGAAGTGATTTGGTGAATGATGGTGACTAGCAGTGGAACCCATCCACCTCCACCCACCTACCCACACACACACCATTTCGTCCTATTTGGGACTGACTCATCAACTGACTGTACCTGCATCCCTCCTCAGAGAGTGATGGTGTTCCCTCCACTGAGGAGGCTTGAACCCACCCACCCAGTAGCCATAGTTACAAAGACTAAAGTGTTATCATCCACTGGACCACTTACTTGGACGACGAGTGTGCCATTCATCCTCTTGTGTGCAACGGGTAACAGGTATTAGTTATTATTTAATTTTTCTAAAAGCCATTAGAATTGCTTGTATTCCACCACCTTATATTGTCCACATTAACTGAATATTTTTTTATCAAGTAAGACTAAACTGGCCTGATTACTAATTGACCGACCAGTAATCACACAATTGCACTGATTAGTGTTAGTTAGTTAGTGTAGTAGTTGTTTGAATGATGAACACTGCTCAGGCAAAAGATAAAATTGTATTAACTCTCACTCACTCACTCACTCACTCTCTCTCTCTCTCTCAATAATCATTTGAAAACAACGAGTACTATTCATCCATGTAACATTTACAATAAATCATACCTGACGATTAATCACTTGTCAGTCAGTTAGTCAGGCATGTACGAAAATTAAGCAAAAGTGCTGAATAATCAATTTAAAAGGTCGTTGGACTGAGGCAGTGATGAGTTCACATCACAAGGAAAAGTGATGAGACTGCCATACCTCCTCTGTCTTGTTATCGTAATGAAAATCCTGATTTTATGAAATATACAATATAAAATAAATAATTTGTAAAAAATTATATTTGTAAAATCTCAGCGAGATTGAAATGAGTAATTCCAACGTTTCGTTCGGATATCTGGTCCGAACTTGTCTGCAACAGAATGCATATCCTAAATCCGTAGCTGTCGAGTCACTTGACAACTCCAGTAGGTTGAATAAAGCAGCTCAATCTTCAGAAAGAAGACAAAGCAATAAGTCCGACAGGGTGCTTCCACTAAACTCTAATCCTAAACACCATAATTTTGAAAATACGTCTAATCATAAAATTCTAGGTACTAACAGTTTGAACGGACATGAAGGCCTGATGTTATCTGATGCATGGGGAATCCTCATTAATAAATAAAAAATGGATATGTATCACTAATTATTAATACTTGTTCAAAATTCTCGACTGTCCATATCTTCTAATGGAAACGTTAAGAAATGTTTTGCAACTGTTTACCCACACACACATACACACTCTGTTTAAAGTGTTTAACAAAGGCAGACCGATATTTGTAAGTCCGAGGTCAAACTTTGATCACAGCTCATAAAATTTTGTTTATTATACTTGTTGAATGACTCATGATTGGACAAAGTTTTTAAAGACATGTGATGTTCCTTTTACTTATATAAACCTCTGTTACGTTAATTTCGATTAATTTCCCTGAAGAAGTTCGGACCAGATTTCCGAACGAAACGTTTGAATTACTCATTTCAATCTCGCTGAGATTTTACAAATGTAATTTTTACGAATGTCTACTTCTCACTCGGCGCCCAACTATTTTAGAACTATTCTGTCAAATTTCGACGACAGTTCATTAAAATAAATAATGTTTCTGACATGATTGAAAATCGCATTTTTCGAATGTTCGATGAGTGGTGATCAGTTGAGTTTTATTACTCGTTGATTTATAATCAACATTGAAAACCTGGTCCATAATCACTGCAAACGTTAGACTTGCGTCTATTGACTGCAGTATTTGATTTAATTAGACTGGAACTGATGTGATAAATCAGTCTCACTGGTCAATTGATAGTGTGGTTACTTGAAGTGATCACTGCTCGTGGTGAAGACGATTTTATTAACTCGTCTGATCACCTATTGAACACTAATATGAGAATACAGAATATCAATTATTATTATCATTATTAATTATTGTTCCCTTGGGTTCCGAGTGGAACATAGGGCTTCAACAGCACTTCTTCACTTTTTCCTATTCCCTGTGGTCTTCTTTGGCTTGTCGCACGATTGGTCATAGTCTTTGGTCTCCTACATGGTACGCTCACTTTCCACTCGAACGCCTGGCATGCGACGTCATTCGACGATGGTCTCCTCAACGTGTGCCCAATCCATCTGCATTCGCTTTCTACATATTTATTGAGCAGTAGGTCTAGAACAGTAATACATTTATTTATCTTTTCGCGAATCCTCTTCAACTGGCTACAACTTGAACAATCCAAAAGTGTAAATTACAATAAAGATTTAAACATACTTTTTACAAGATTTTTTTCCAAGTGGAACACAGGGCCTCAAGCTAGAGACTGGAAGTTTCGATAGTATTTATTTTATTCTATTTGGGTGGTAATTATTTTTACGGGATAGGGTTGATAGCCAGCCTCATGCACCCCTACACCTTCCCCGTTTACCTACCAGTCGTATTACTGCCTTTGAAAGGTAAAAGAGTGCGTCGTCAGTGCCCGTGGATCGAACCCCGGACCACATGCGTAGCTGGGGAGCATTCTACCGCTGTGTCACCGACGCACCAGAGTCATCCAATTTTTTCAAAAATAGTCAATCCTTTTCACTCTTAGTTACTCAACAACTTACATCACTCCAGAGTACTAATTACCACTGAAGTGCTACCAATTACTTCTTATCCTTCGTGTAAACAGTATGTTTAAATCTTTACTCAAATCTATACACTTCTGGTTTCTTCAGATTGCAGCCAGTGGTGTGAGAAGAATCCCCAAAATAATGAGAGATGAGTTCATAGTATCCCGGTGGTACATATGTCATTCATGCTTTGTTCAAGTTTACTAAAGAAAAGAATTGTGTGAATTACTTTTAACCGAAATACACAATCTCAACGACCACTTATTAATAAGTGACTCGAATTAACACAGAACATTGCACAGCTGTGCAGCAGTTCGAGTTGCCACACTCCATTCAGCAAACAAAGCAAGACAAAAGAGCACAGAGAGGTTCAAAAGACACAGAGATAATGAACAACAAGTGTCAGTGAGGGGAAAAGACTAGTAATATGAAAGAACAATAGAATTTTACTGCTTACGATAAATCACAAAGACTGAATGCATCTGCACCAGCCATCACCGAGGACGATTGTGAGCCATATCACTAATTGTCTCCAGTCACTGATTCTCACCATCCCGAAGACCACAAACACGCACTCTACACCTCCCTACAACGTGGCCGGCTGACTGACTGGCTGACCTAAACTAACTGTTGTGGACTTCATTGACTGATGGAGCCGTGTTTTGGTTTGGTCACCATATGCTAGCTATTCTCCAACCTGATCCATTCTATGCCCGCTAACATTACCCATTATCGAGGAATGCAGTGAATGGCTAGGTTAGGCATGCGTAACACATGTCCTCCTCCTAACCATCTCTCTCAATCGATGTAACTTCACAACCTCGTCGACTGATTTTCCCTCTCACCTACACAGCACTCGACCGATGCCTGACCTCAATATTGCTCACTCTATTATTCTACCTAACATGGGAGACAGAAAGCAGACACCTATGATCGGAGACAGCTAGCCAGAATTTTCATGTCTTCCAATTTCAATGGCTGCTGAGCAGTACACATGTTCTTCGATCAATAGCCAACCGGACATCACGTCCACGCCATAGATAGCGTTAATTCAGCATATGCGAAACGAGCCTTCTGTATCCGCGCCGTGATTTCGTCAGCGATCAACCTGCTGACAACATTGGCTGCTACAGCTTCCCAAATAAGTGTAGTGGTAAACACGCACACGAAGCCCTCCAAAAGCACTTATTAATCAGACTCAATGCCACCGCCTGCAGCCTATATGGATATTGGTTACATAACAAATGAGTCTATCTATGCAAAACATTGTAAACACCTTTTTAGACAGACAGGCAGACACACGCACGCGCGCACACGCATACGCATTATAACTATCATAGGACACAACAACAAAAATACAGAAACATACATAGCATTAAGTTACAGCACACATAAAGGGAAAACAAACAACAAATGAGTCAACTCACTCCCTGCATCAGAAGGTTGTATATCAGTAGTAGTAGTAGTGGAGGCGGTCAGTGCTACTAAATTTAAATATGTGGCTGGCGTAACCAACGGACAAATTGTAAGAAGCGATGGTCTTAGAATCCAATCGCTTCTTTTATCCGGGTGTACGGATGTCAAATGAATAAATATGGCGCATTTATTATTAGCGCTGATAATTCCACCCGGTAGAACAGAATAAAATCGTGAGGAGATTTCGCTTTCATGATTATTACTGTTGTTGTTGTTGTTAGTAGTAGTAGTCGGGATCATGGCAAGCGTGACTTCATGCGAACTACCAGCAGCGACAACAGAACTGCTAGTTGATTCAGAAGAATTTCTACTGTTGTCCTCCGGACGATGATGATGACTTGTATTTACATCAGCGATACTGACCGCCTCACGTGAAGTTGTTGTCCAAGAAGCACGACAGAGATGACAACGATACAATATTCGAGCAACGGTACGATCCAGGTGGTCTTCATACAAAGCACTGCTTGTAAATGTTGCTCGGCAACACAGGCAAATATAAAAACCCTGTGAAAATGGAGAAACACTAATATTAATAGTAACTAATACTCAAAATAATATTAATAATAATAATAATAGTAACACTACTTCATTCAACTTCCCACACCACTATGACTACTTACAACTGGGATGTCGTCACTTTGCTGCATGACTAGTCACGTATTCACTGTCTGTCTGGATTCAACATAGAACTTGGCACCGAAGTGCAGCAGTTCGAGTTGCCACGTCCCAAAGAGTACACAAACGTAGACAAGAAGATGAGTGAAGAGAATCAATAGAGTTGTGACAAGTATAAGAGTGAAACAGAATGAGTAATGGTAGAAAGGAATATGAAGGTTAAAGAGACTGAATACATCTGCGCCATTGACAACGATTTTGAGCCATGTCACCTATTGTCTCCAGCCATTGATTCTTAGAGTCCCGAGGGCCCCAACCCGGAAGTCTGAATCTCCCTACCTGACTCAGTTTAACTGTCAAGGATTTCATGGATTGATGCTATGTTTTTGTTTGGCCACCGCTTACTCTTTTCCAACCTGCACCTATATCAGCTAGTAATGCCCGTCCGTCGGGGGAGGCGATGGTTAGGCATGCGCAGCACGTGACCTAGCCATCTCAATCTATGTAACTTTATAGCCTCGTCGATTGATTTTCCCTCCTTGCCCAACACTCTACGCCTAACGTCAACATTACCTTATTATACCACCTAACGTGAGAAAGAGATCGTAGACATCTATGATCAAAAACAGTCAACCTTTTCATATCTTCAACTCGTATTGACCATGTTTCAGAGCCATAGAGAAGGACGGGGCGAACTGCTCAGCAGTACACACGTCCCTTGGTTGATAGCCGGATGTCATGCCTACGCCAGAGACGGTGTAAGTTAGCGAAAGCAGCCCGAGCTTTTTAGATCCGTGTTGCGATTTCGTCACCAATCAATCCGTTGGTGCTGATACAACTTCCCAAATAGGTGAAGTGGTCAACATGTTCTACCACTTCACTCCCTATCACTAAGCTAGGAGTTGACGTAGGCCAGTCCTGTAGCAGCATCTTACATTTTACAGGGGCGAATCGCATGGCAAACATACGAAGATTGCTGCTCAAGGTGTTCACGTATTCACTATCCCATCCTGGGGCTAGAGTAATACTACTACAGTAACAACAGAAGGCAAGACGCGGACGCCAAGGGATATTTTTCATTGAACAAATCACTGTTTATATATCTACAGTTTATATTCGTCAGTCAATCACTGAACGTGTCATTTTGGTTTGCATTAAACGACATGAAATAGAATGTTCAAATACACACACACGTAGTATTCTGTTGCTAATGCAGTATTGAACTGTGAGAATATGTGAGAATCATAGACAGTTGAAACACATTGTCTGTATCACACCCACTACTACTACTACTACTACATGCGCGAACATAACTTACATTAAAAAATTTCACTTTAGACGATGTCAATACCGTTTAAGTAAGCTGTCCGCCTTTTTTTGCTCTCTCTCACAAAAATGTTTCTATACCCATTGTATGGTTGTACACTAATGTAACATTTGTGTTGAAAGACGAATCAATTGTATTCTAACCATAGATAGCTAAGCTCAGACAGTTTGCTACGATGGCATTAACTGAGAGATATGAGAAATCGCTTGACAAACAGACAGGATGTTGAAGAGTCCCACAGATTACGACGAAACAACTGTTCAGTAACATCCAGGTTTTTCGATCTTCCCCCGCCCCGCCCCCCCGCTAACTGATGTCAACTACTCGTGACCAAAACCTGTAAATCAATACACCTCTTAGCGATTTCATTCTCAACAATGATGCATAATCGCATTCTTATGCATAAGTTCGCATAGTTCACAATTATTATTATCATTATTACTATTATCAGTTAATTCAACATACTAACAAGAAGAGATTAAAGGACATGTTGCTAGGCTATTCAAATACATTAGAATAAATGAATCCAAATAGTAATTCACATTCATATAGTCTTTTGAATAACTCAACAACATGCCATTCACTTTCCAGTCAAGAATTTCTCGACATCAGACGAAAGTTTGAAGGAGTAAATATTGAGTACTCCGCTGACAGAATGTAATGCCTTCTGAGCAAGCCTTGAGCACCAAGCAATCTTCAAACGTTTGGCATGCAATTCGCTCCCCTTGCCAAATGTAAGATGATGAGGCTGCAGGACTGCATTACATCGATTTCTAGCGTAAAGATAAAGAGTGCAGTGGTAGCTGGGAAGTTGCATCAGCCCCAGTTGACAAATCAATTCTCAGCATGGATACAGAAGGCTCATTTCGTATATGCCAACTAGACATGGTACCCGGCTGGAAGTCAGCCAAAGGACGTGTGTACTGCTCAGCAGTAAGCTCCGCAATGGGCGAGATATGGCCATTGAAAGTGGAAGACATGAAAAGCCTGGCTAACTGTCTCCGACCATAGGTGTTTGCTTTCTGTCTCCCATGTTAGGTGGAATAATAGAGTGAGCAGTATTGAGGTCAGGCATCGGTCGAGTGCTGTGTAGGTGAGAGGGAAAATCAATAGACGAGGTTGTGAAGTTGCATCGATTGAGAGAGATGGTTAGGAGGACATGTGTTACGCATGCCTAACCTAGCCATTCACTGCATTCCTCGATAATGGGTAATGTTAGCGGGCATAGAATGGATCAGGTTGGAGAATAACTAGCAGCACATGGTGATCAAACCAAAACATGGCTCCATCAGTCAATGAAGTCCACATCAGTTAGTTTAGGTCAGCCAGCCACGTAGGGAGGTGTAGAGTGCGTGTTTGTGGTCTTCGGGATGGTGAGAATCAGTGACTGGAGACAATTAGTGATATGGCTCACAATCGTCCTCGGTGATGGCTGGTGCAGATGCATTCACTCTTTGTGATTTATCATAACCAATAAAATTCTATTGTCCTTCCATATTACTAATCTTTTCCCCTCACTGACACTTCTGTTTATTTCATACATTTGCTTCCCTTGATAAATTTCGATAGAGAAAGAAAGATCAGATTTGCAGTATAAAATGATATCATCATTCTATTTCACAGGTTCTCATCAGCTGCTGCAAACTACCTGAAATTAGATTGGTTATAAATAATAACATTTCATACTTCATTGTTTGAAAGGTAATAGAGAAAGCATTATAAGGTAAACGCATCCGGAATGTAAGTATTACAATTTATAGTTTAAGTTATCATCAATTTATATACTATCAAACTATGACTACACAGAGTGTAGTCAATCTCTCACTACCTTGGTAACCATATCACCTTCATTACACTGATTAGTCATACACACTAGTGGGCTCAACTCACTAAGCAAGTTTTCAAACTGATGAACTTCAACCTTCTTGAGTTGCTATGTTGACACTGTTCATTAGATTTTTCTGTTTTCTGTATTCTCTCACACCCCCAACCTTTTTCTTTTTTTTCTTTTTCTTCATAGTTTGATAGTACATAAATTGATGATAACTTAAACTATAAATTGTAACACTCAAATTCCGGATGCGTTCACCTTATTATGTTTTCTCTATTACCTTTCAAACATTGAAGTATGAAATGTTATTATTTATAACCATTGTGATTTCAGGTAGTTTGCAGCTGATGAGAACCTGTGAAATAGAATGATGATATCATTTTATACTTATGTTTATTATCTCTGTCTCTCTTTTGAACCTCTCTGTGGTCTTTTGTCTTGCTTTGTGTGCTACATGGAGGGATTGTGGCAACTCGAACTGCTGCACAGCTGTTCAAGGTTGAAACCATGTTGAAACCAGTCAGTTAGTCAGAGTAGAAATAGCATGGAAACAAAAATTACATTGGATTAAAAATAGTTGAATAGTTACAGGATTTCATCATGAGCTGACATTGGATAGAGAACTATGGGAAAACCACCTGGGAGTACTGTACACCTGTTTCGTTCTAGTTTGTGACTCTTCAGCAGCACGCACAGACCAGGGTTTGAACCCAGAACCTTCTGGTTACAAGGCGAGCTCGTAGACCGTTAAGCCACTGGGACCCGATCCAATGGCTAGCGGTTGCGCTATATTGTGAATTGGCAGAAGTTCGAATTCATGGACTGGCCATTGGATCGGGTCCCAGTGGCTTAACGGTCTACGAGCTCGCCTTGTAACCAGAGGGTCCTTGGTTCGAACCCCGTGGTGTGGGTGCGTACTGATGAAGAGTCCCAAACTGGGACGAAACAGCTGTCCAGTACTCCCAGGTGGTTTTCCAATAGCTCTCTAACCAATGTCAGCTCATGATGAAGTCCTGTAACCAGTCAACCAAATCCCTACAAACCAATACTTGAATAGTTGAATAATTGCGTAGTATGTAGAGCAGTCTTTAACAAAGACAGATGTGAGTAGGATGAGCATAGGAACATACTGAAATAAAGCCTTTCATTTCATCATATTGCAAAGATGGCAAAATTGCAGGGAATAAAAGTAGACGACAACTATGATTCTAGTTACGTGGCGTGTTCTACTGACAAGATTTGTCAGCAGTATATACAGGGACATTCATCAGCACACAAAAATATCAAATAGTGGAGAGATGGATTTGACGTTAAAGAGGCAGGAAATGAAACAGTGTATTGCGACAAAACATGTGAGACACGAAAAGAAAAAGACAAAGAAACATAATACAAAGTGGGGATGGGTTGAGGGGGGGGCAGAAGTAGTACAACACAGAAGATATGTGCAAATAATTGATTTCATACAGGGTGTACATAATTTCCCTGTATATAGACATGTCAAATACCAAATAAACATTCCGTTACCAAGTGTCTTGTCTTCTACCGTCACAGTTTTATTTGGCTCTTTGGGTGTTGTTTTTCTGCATTCCCTTCACATTCTCACCTTCAGTTATAAAAGCTATTGTTTCACTTTGTTTTCATGCTCATCTTATTCCCATCTGTCTTCGTTCATAAAACTATTTTACATACTACACAACCACTTTGCAATCCCATGTAATTTTGTTTCTACTCCCCCCTCGCTTGTAATCCATTTTCACACTTCCATATCAAGTTGAATATTATTACTTTCTTCAATGTCACCTACGTTACTATGTTGAATTAAAAATAATAATAATAATGATTGCGAACACTGCGAACTTATATATTTGTAAGTGCAAACGTACAACTGTTTTGAAGATAAAATTGACGAAAAGATACCCTTTTCTGAGCTCATGTTTTATTCTCTCTGCCTCTCTAGTGTTCCCATCGGGTATTTTCCACAGAATAAATATCCTGCACTGGCACAAGTTAGACAAGAGCTGAGAAAGCAAGAGAACACTACTAGGACAGGTGTTTTTCACATTCTAGTTTGTAATATAATCAACTCTGCATTACTGTATACACATGATCCCACCACGAATCAAACTAAACAGGAGCTTGAAGTTACGACAGAGAGGGGGAGGAGACAGTCAACATTATCTCTCATTTTCAATGGTTTTCTCCAATTGATCTCAACCTGTGATGGAGTTGTTTTATTTTTCAAAATCAAGAAAATCCTGACACTTTTTCTATTTTTGGGGGAATGAAGTGATACAGAACACACACAAAAAAATACTAAATTTAAACGCCAAAGAAACCATGTGGACTGCGCGAAATTAAGTAAACTAGTGGGGCGCAACACTAATTTTGGAAGCTGGTCAGAATACTGTGCAATCCTAGCATTTAACGGTATAGTACATATTTTCGAAAAGTGGAGATTTCTAGCTTGCAAACGGAATGGTTTCTCGATTCTTATTATTATTATTGTTGTGCAACACACTAAGAGATACACTTATCGTGTGTGACAGGGCTAATGATAACCGTGGAACAGGAGTCGAGCCTGGCACCCAATTGGTTGGAAGTCAATTGCTCAGGTTAGTCAACTACATCCTCCTCACTGGTGTGTTTTCTAAGATCACACATTTAATCACGGACGTTTCGCCATCAGATTAGTCAATTCTTTTCAAGGGAAAAACAATGGAACGCCCAGAATTATTTTATTCACTCACTTTTCTTGAAGTTGAATTAAGTAGCGAATTTGGTAGTGAGTTTTCTGAACGAATATTTGCCTCATTTTCACATTGAATCGCGGATGCCGGTAACTGAAAATAACAATAACAGTGATAATTATAATTATAATATTGATAAAAAAAACTGTTGTGTCTGGAGACGCATTTAACTGAAGTTAGACGAACCACAACTGCACTGATACTTTGTCCAAAAAAACTTTGGCGACAGCGTTATTCAGTTCAGTGGAAACAATCACAAATTCCAGTACAATTAATTCAGTTATATATCCAGTCATGTCAATTTTACAAGGGTTCAATCACCTACCTACTTATCTACCTCAAATTTCACAAAATTCAGTTACTACTACAACAACAACAGCGCCAGAAACACTATGAAGCCCTACAACAAGCTAAACTCTCATCCAAATCCTCACTAAGAAATTATCTCTTCAATCATCTAGACACCCAATCCCATCCTATCCCATCTCCATACTCAGACTGTTCATTCTCTTCTCAAGTCAGTCAGTCAGTCAGCCACAGAAGTACACAGCCATTTATCACTTGAGGCATTATTGGGACAGTTCACCTTCAATAAAGCCATGCTGGCTGCCTATTATCACCGATGATATTTTTAATTGTGGTGGACTGGATTATGCATCACACTGGATGTGGGGAGTGAGAAGACATGAATACGATGGACTACCGATAAGAAGACTCTAGAACATCTGGATTTCACGCATCGATAACATATGTCGAATGTCATACGGACTCGAAGACTTACAGGCAGACAGGTAGGCGAAAACCAACAAACTTCCCCAAGAGGTGAGACAGACAGCGAACACACGACTCCATGTGAACATAGAGAAGATAGAATAGAGACGGAGGTGATGAAGATAACCAACCAACCAACCAACCGTCACAGCAACAACAAACAGCACTAATCACCATCAACGGGAGAGATTTGACTGAGGTTGTCTCCTTCCCTTACCTAGGCAGCCAGCGTCGTTTCCACTACAGCCATTCGGAACGGGTGAAGATGTCAAAGCAGGCCAGAATCAGAAAGGCAAGATACACCTTTATCAATCTGAAACCAGTTTGCAAATATTCTGCACTCACTCAGCAGCATAAACAACAACATTCGCATTCTATTCAACACAAATCTGAAGTCAGTCAGTCAGTCAGTCAATTCTTCTATATGGGTCAGAAACTTGCATTGCACGTGAGTAGTCACGAAAAGGATTTCCAACAGCCTGTTTCAGACTTTCATCAACAGCTGCCCACTTCGCTGGCTGGCTGACTCCATACTAAAGATCAAATGGCCAGGAAGAATTAGCAACAAGAAATTATGGCTGGGAAAAAACCAATGAACAACCGCTTGCTCAACAAATATGTAGGAGAAATTGAGATGGATTGGGCATAAATGAGTTGAGGAGACAGTCAAATGAGGTCGCGCACAATGCAGGCCATTGCTCAAGTGGCACCCGAAAGGGAAGCGATGAGCGGATCGTCATTGCTAGGGTGACATGGAGGAGATCATGTGAGTAAGAGGAGCAGATGAGAGATTGTGGGTAATCATGGTCGAAGCAGAAGAGGACGGCAGAAGATAGGACAAAGTGGAGATGTGTTGTTTAAACCCTATATTCCACTCGGAACTCAAGGAACAATAATAATAATAATAGCAGATCTCTGATTAATATTGGCGGAGATTTCATCACAATAATCCGCATTACTTAACGAATCACTGGAAATCAAGGTTGATAATTTTCAGACTATATACCTATTGAAGTAAAAGATACAATGTGGTAGTTAGGAACTATTCGTCAGCTTACGGTCACTGTCTGAACAGAGAGGAGAGAGAGTACAGAATAGACTAGTGATGACTTGGCTGAAAATATTTACTACTCATATTAACAAATCAATCAATATAAACTATGAAAAACCTACCTGTAAAGTCAAACTGTCTTGAGCCATAGCCGATTGATAAATTTGCCTCAAGACTGAATAAGCACTTTTAAAAGTGCGATTGATGCCGGGAAATCTTAAATCTCCTGATGAGTTTCGAGCGATACGACCCCATAGGAGATTATCATCCGTGGAAGCAGGATTCATAATTTCTTCATCAATCCTATTGGCAGCTGAAGAGGTTGCCAACTGTTTAAAATAAAGAGGAATATGAATTTTGAGATGTACATATATGATAAGATATTCAGTAGCTTTATAAAAACACAGAAAGGACTGTATAATACTTTCCTTAACCAGCTGGATATATCTGCTTATCAATAAGCGATGTTCTCACGAAGTCTAGAATCCACTGCTGAGTTGTGGATGATAACACTCCTGGATGCAAACCAATCTGCAAAGGCATTGGCGATCCAATGCACAGAGAGTCGCCACTGATCCTCAGCTCGGAGGCTAAATTTTACAGGTGTAGGACAAGGCTGTGCGCACCGACGCATTGTAATCCCGACATGTGATGGTTACTAAAACAACCATCTAGAGATACATGAACTTATAGATTACTCTTAACAGTTCACTTGTAAGGGTGAATGCAGGTACAGGTTCCCCCCAGTGCTGTAACAATAATTCGCACATACCACACTTTTAAGCATTCACCACCAATTGATTAAGTACGATTTGCGCAGCCTGCATGTTATTGCACAGTTAGACGATGTCGTTTGCAAACTCGAAGTTGACAAATCTTTTTTCGGTTAGCAGATCCATACAACCACCACCACCACGCACATCTTTCAGAGTCGACCGACTCCAGAATGTGACTGATGGCAAATTTAAAAAGAAATGAGGAGAGATCAGGTAACCGTGTTTCACTACACTAGTAGTTGAGACCACTGATGGAATAATAATCATTGGAAAACCAAATGTGAAATGATTCATAGGTCTGGGTGATTGGATCTCCACTAGCGAAGTGCATCTTCGAACTACGGTTGTTTTTTTTACTTAAATGGGACATCAAACAATCCCTTGGAATCAGTACACACACATGTACACGCTGGTGTGGCTCATTGTTAGGTGCATAAATCCACACTGGGTTGCTGCAATGCAACTTTTTTCAAGAATTAATAATCAGCAATAAAACTGGTAAAAGTGACCACTGTAGGATTTAATTTGCCTACAGATATTATACTAGTTCTCAAAGTCATGTACTAACGCGACACAAAGTAAGTTTGAACCTTACTGTAATTGTTACAACACAGGTAACCTGCCTTGAAACTTTATCGGTTACCAAAATACAAAGATACCTAGTTACACGATAGAAATATATGCAAACAACAGTTGTCTGTCATCAACAAAGACCCAAACATAACGAACATTATTAACGTGTAAAACAAGTGTTTGGTCTGTTACATTCACGTGTATATAAGACGATGAAAATAACAGCTTAAATGCAGAAGATATTTGTAAATTGAAATTACCATTCTGATAATCATTCTCGATACTTACTCTGTTTGGATCGCCTATAGATACGACTGGATTTCGCGTATTACTTCCTAAATGTTGGGAACAAGTGTTTACCATTGGTGGCTGTGAATTCAGTGATACACTGGTTGCTGGTTGGGTGCATCGTTTTGATAGTGGTGTGGGACGAGGAACAGATGAATGAACTGGGCGATGATTAAATGCATCATAAGTGCTAGGTCCAGAAGATTGCGTTGTTAGAGGAAGAGTGACACCAGATATAGAAGAACCAGAGAGTGTGTCATTACGAAATGGTAACGAATTAACACACTCACCACCTGTCACCATATGTAGGCGTGCGTCTGCGGAAGCTGTATTATGAATCATGTTACTTGATGAACACTGATCCTGACGTAAAATATAAAGTAAACAATGCAGATCAATGATGGTTTTGAAAGAACTTCAATCATGATATGAAACACACAATCCGAGCATCTAAATATATATATATATATATATCTATACGAACTACTTTGGATACCTTAATTAGTCTTAAGAGAGCTAAGATGGATGGAAGTGATATGGGGAGTGGTATTCACTCCGTCCCTTTTAAAATAACGCTGACTATTATTGGCCATTATTACGTACTAGCTGACCTACGTGTGAATATATTTGTTGGCTTTTTTGCTCACTGTTTATTCTTTATCTGTAATTCAAGCATCTAGCTTGAAGTCCCTTGTCCCACTGGGAACGTAAAGGGATAAAAATTTAAATTAAATCAAAATACAAGTCCATACAATTTATTATTAAGCAATACTTTGATAAAAGTATGCAAGAAATAATGCTCAAACTTTGAACCTAATAATTGACGGGAAAACACTAGTTACTTGTAAAGAAAAGTCAGGGTTAAAACAACTCAAAGCACTTAATGTACACTGCAGACGAGGCATATTCTACCTACTGTTGTTAAAGTATTGCAATTGGGAAATATCGGTACACAAGGCATCAGGTAATTGATCACCGTTATGCCTGAAGTGTCACATTGATAACAACTACAAGTCATCAACTGAAATCATTAAATCACTACAGTTTAGATGACCACATCATACCTTGCATGGGCTCAATTAATACCTGCCACTAGGACTATGTTAACCAAGGAAGCTGGCTCTTAAAAAGATTTTATGGGAGGCAGCTGTTGCTATCTCTCAATCCTGTTCTAAATTATGTACGGAAAAGTAGGCGACACGGTAATCAGAGTCAAACCTACTTGCTGCATACTTCAGATTATTTTATTAGGAATACACTTACTGTGATACAGGTTATATTTATGTATTCTACGGTTTCATACCTTAGACTTACAATTTTGTTGCTTATATGTGAGTATACACCGTAAGAGATGATCACAAACTGACATTAATCAAAGAAACAACACCAGGAAGTACTGGACAGCTCTTTTGTCCTAATTTGAGACTCTTCAACAGCACACCCACTTACTACTACTCCATCAGGGATTGAACTCTGGGGCTTTAATTTGCGAAACGAGTCCATTCATCATTCGGCCACCGGGACAGAATCCTATGGATCATGAATTCTGCCAATTCGCGACGGAAAGCGCTACCACCCACCAGTCTTGTCAGCGAGCTTCGCCCCTGAATCCAACTCATTGGTCACGACATTTCACCAAAACACCAGGTAACTCTATCCTGTAGCCAGTCAGTAGTGGGCTGTTCAGTAACCCCCTGGTACTCTAACTGGTGGTAGTCAGTCAAACTCTTGCAAAATAGAAGCAGATGGTTTGTTATGAATTATTGCACAAGTGAGTCAAGAGTTTAACCAATTATAATGAATCCAAATAAACGGATAAAAATGTATCCATTGTTTCCAGCATCAGTAACATTCAAATGACTTCCGGATAAACCCAAACTGGGTAAAAACTGGTATCATCTCAAGAACACTTTTGTGACGCATTAAAAGTGAAGTGATAATAAAGACACTATATAATTACTGATCTAACTCTTTATTAATGTCATAACATTACGAATTTTTTTTAGACAAAACGGCACTAAAAGACATGGAAAAGCACTTACATCATGGGGTGTACGTGGAGGAATTGTACTGGGTACGATGAGGGGAGTGGAATCATTGACACTGGTTACAGCAGGTAGAGAACTTCCTGTAACAAGTCCATTGGACTCGTTCACATGCCCACTAAGCGTCCTAGAAATCGGTTGCTGAGAGACTCTTGACCAAGTGTAGAAAGTATTCCCTGGGAGGGTTATATGTTCAGATGAAGTAAAGTAAGGTGGTGGACAGGTGACGCTTTGCGATCTTGTAAGTCGAGTTTGACTATTAGATTGAGTAGGCTCAGAAATTTCTGTAACCTACAAAAATAGTGCTTATGTACAACTGTGGATATTTCGTACACGGGATACACAAAAACTATGCGGAATTAATATAAAATATACCATAGTATCCACTCCAAAACGACTTGAGAACAAATTTTACCTTCGAGGTGAAGAATAATGGTGGAACTCATATTGAATAAATGAATAGCAAACCACACTAAAAGTCTGTTCAAGATTCTATAATCGATTCTCTATTCTTTAACTCTGGACTAACATCAGTATCAGTACTATCACATAACAAGGTTCCGTTTGGGTTTATGTTTATTTAATAAAGGAGTCTTCAGGGACTCACTGTTGTGGTGCTGAACAAGAACACTTCCGCAGATCGCTCAGTGACTAAACGTAGATATTAGCCTCCCAATGGATGTTCTACCTGATCCCTGATGACACAACCCATTTCCCTTGCTACGAAATGAATTGTAAACATACGTTCAACCAGATACCCAGGGTCATGATTGAGCTGAGATGCTTACAAATATGTATCACAACAGTAAACAAGTGACTGGATGTATTACTTTCAAGATTCACGTCTATAAAGGTCATATAAACATCACAAAATTAGCTTTCCTGCAAAAGTAAACCTACCATTCTTTGTCCCTAAAGACAATTCTAATACTACATGCTACTTATATGCAAACGACGAACTTAATCCCTACCGTCTTCCCTGAAACCACATTATTTATATGTAGTCAACTGTTTCGCTGAACTGTGCAATCAATAATAACTGTCTTAATACCACCACTGGAAAGCACACGTAGCAGGAAGTGACTGTGATGACACGAATAGGTGGCGTGAAAGAAGTGAAGGGCAGGGAAGTGTATAGCATTTCTGTATAATACTGAGATTCTACGATGTGAACATGGTGTAAACCATTTATACAAATATCAACCGATGCAGTTAAATCATAGCGGCTACCCCAACACATGACGTTCGACACCCAATTAGATGTGTTACAATCAAATCAAATTGTATCTTTTGTTCTAGGATTGCTTAAAGACTTTCATGAAGCTGAATTCTCACGTATTTACGTCATAGGATGCTAGAATTTCACAATACTACTACAATTATTCAGTAGTCCGCACGGATTACAAAACAGGCATTTGTTAGGGGAATTTTAGCAAGACCAGTGTAAATACAAGTCCTATTTTCGATACTTAATTCAAGCTGTACAAAATCAAAGAAATGGATTGGGTAACTAAAAGCATACTTAGTCTAAAACAGTACAGTATATATTCAAGAGTTAGTTTGTAAGGATTAAACTGGTATCAATCCGTCGTAAAACTCGTAAAAACAAATCTAATATTTACAAACCAACTCTTGAAAATTAATCTGATGCTCGCTAGTGAATTGTCTCAGGACGGAGTTTCCTAGAGTGAGAAGTCATGACCAGTGGGGTTCAACCATTCAAGTGTGAGGATGGATTTCCCACCGATGGCATTGGTTGGTGGTCGCGCTAAATCACAAATTGGTAGAATTTAGAATTTATGCACTGGCCGTTGAATCGAGTCCCAATGGCTGAGTGGTATACGAGCTTGTCTTGTAACCGGAAGGTTCAAACCCTGGCAGTGGGTGCGTACTGCCGATGATTCCCAGAGTAGGATGAAGCAGCTGTCCAGTACTCGCGGCTAGTTTACAATGGTTCTCTAACTGATATCAATCCGTGGTCAAACTCGTAAAAGCATAATGCATACCAAAAACTTACTGGAACGGATAAGCTTTGCGAGGGGGAGCCTTCCGAAGTTGGCTCCTGTTTTATGTTTGTCAATAAGAGGTTCCCTCGTCTCTCTGGTAAGAAGAGCTTCGTAATCACCACGTCCCGCAACATTTTGCATCAAACCACAGGGGTAGAACGCAAGCTACTAAATTGCACGTGCCAGGTATGTTGCATTCACAGGACTAAACAAAACCTATCACGAAATCCTAACTTTCAATATCCAATATCATTTTTACAAGCTAGTGTAAACTAAATTGATTTCTCTGTGCTCGCTGTCAGGGAGTGAGTGCCCTTCAGCACAGAAGAGCACCTATCGCATTCTAGACGCCCATACTGCCTCTGCGACACCGGATTAGCCCTCTAGTGACGGTAATAGAAAGACTGGTAAAAAGAAGAGGAGTACTAGGGGTCAGAAACCTTCAGCTAGAGTCTCCCAGAAACTTGTGGATCAAGCTTCAACCACACCGGTGGACAGCAGACAGACGCGATCGAATACGGTCAGCGAGAGGGATGCCAATGAATGGCGTAATGTAGTTTCCAGCAATAAGCGAGAATAGGACACCATAACAACCACACTGTCCACGAGGGACGGAAAGAAACCTGCGCTGCAGAGGAAGAAAGACACGGCAAGCAAACCTGATCTATCTGATAGGTCTCTCATTCTCCACAAAGTGGAGATCAGGTTCGAGCATAACCTTAGCTTGATCAAGCCCCTTTTAGATAAGTTACTGCCAACAACAGTATCAGGCATAACCATACACATTATATGGAATTGACCGAAAGCCTGGATCGACAGTGAATCAGCCAGCACGCCTTCTCAAAGTCGTACTCAACTCCAAAGAAGAGAGGGATGCCATTCTAAGAAACTCCCAAACTCTTAAAGGATCAGGCAACATGTTCGTGCAGACTTATACCTAGCGCACCGGGACAAAAGGCAGTCTAAGGCCCTAGAATTAAGTGAACGACGCTGAAACAGTGAAAACATTAAGATTAAAGGCTTTCGAGTTGTCAAACTTCGAAGTTTGATGATCCCGAAACCCCTGCGGGTAGGCCGCTGGAGCACCAAACTGAATTGACAGTTTGCTACGCAGACCCCCGCAGGCTGTTGAACAAATGGACTTAACTGAGTAATATGATTGCTCACACCCGATATCACTGATGACGGAGTTAACCTGCCAAACTTCAAAGCGCATAGGGTGGACCGACTAAGCAACAAAGGAGGTGGCGTAGTCATCTACCTCAAGAAATGCTTAAGCGTGTGTGGCATCGAAGCACTCCTTCACGGAAGTGAATCGTGCGAACTTCTACGCTGCAGAATTAAACGCGTTGGCTAAGATATTGATCTCACTGCTATATACCGCAGTCCTGACTGCAGTGCAGATGACTTCTTAATAGAGATGCTAGGCTCCTGGACATCGAAATGTCGGAGTCTCGTAGTCGGCGACTTCAATGCCCCAACAGTTGACTGCACAAGCTTAATAACACCATCTTCAGACAACAACTCTGATCATAAACTGCTGGAATGTAGCATTTCGCTAGCCTTAGTCTAACATGTCATTAGGCCCACACAGGTAAATCAATGGGTCCTGATGGTATTCATACAAGGCTTCTCAAGGTGCTATCAGCTCACGTAGCCTCCCCACTGACCACGATCTTCAAGCAATAGTAACCCCCATACACAAAGGAGGATCGATTCAAAGCCCTTCAAACTACAGGCCTATAAGTCTCACCAGCAATTTAATCAAGGCACTGGAAAGAATCATCAAGAAAAGTATCATGGCATATCTGGAAAACAACAATTTCCTATCTGCAGTACAGCGTGGCTTCCGAGGAAATCTCTCACACCTGTCAAATCTTCTCACCGCAAGAGAAAGCCGGGTCAAATCAGGGGACAACAGAAGACCCATCGAAGTCGTCTTCACAGACTTCAGTGAACCCTTCGATAAATTGCCTCACAAAGGACTACTCAGGAAGTTGGGAGGTCTTGGCGTCAAAGGCAACTTACTAATCTGCATTAAGGAATTCTTCATAGATAGGAAGCAGAGGGTCACAATCAACTCAAAACTCTTATTCTGAACAGCAGTGCTTAGCGGAGTGCCACAGGGCACTGTACTCGAACCTCTCCCATTTGTTTTGCATGTAGATGAGTTATCTTTGCTAACCAATTCTCCTATGGTCCTACATAAAGATGACCTAAAAATCTACAGAGAGCTGAAGGGCGACAGTGATACGCCCACGTTGCAAGAGGACCTCGACAAGTAGTCAGAGTGGTCCAGAGAATGGATGCTCCCTATCAATGTAGCAAAATGCGCAACCATGCGCATTGGACACGCAAGGATCAGTTCCCGCGAACTAGATGGAATAACACTCCCATCATTTCGAACTCATTTGGATTTAGGTGTCGTAGTAAGTCAAGTCTTAAAAACTACAGCACGCTATTGCACGTTGGCTACACGTAGTTTCAGATCCTTACAAGCGATTCACACAGACTTTACTAGAATCACCAAAGATATGTTCACCTCCTGGTATACATTTCTGGTGAGGTCAAGACCGGAAAACTTTATCCAGACAGCCAGTCCTTGTCTAAAGGTGACTCACATATTATAGAAAGGATTCAAAGGAAGGCAACATGTATTATTCTCGACATGGCTAACTTATCATATGAGGAAAGACTAGACAGTTTGAATCTCTTCTTCCTATCATACCGTGGGCAGAGAGGAGACTTAATTACAATGTTTGAAATTTTAAATAATGACTACGGGCCTGACCTATTCTTTCTTTTCCTTCCTACCAGGTCCGAACACCTTAGAGGGCATAGCAGGGAATTCAAAAGCCAAGAAGAAATCATATTGCTGATTAGTACTGGTCCTCGCACGGAGTCATAAACTCTTGGAACCAACTCCTAGAGGAAGTTGTGTCTGCAACGTCAGTTGATTTATTCAGGAAGCTTTCGGACAACCACAGAAATTTACTAGAAAATGATTAGCAGAGACTACAAGCCTCCTATCCTCAACCAATAAATCTGAATCTGAAATCTGTTCGTCCTGCCACTCGACTGTCGTGGCTTTGGCTGACTCCAAGGGCAGTATGCTGCGTGTTGAAACCGTTTCGCCACTGTGAGTGGAATTGATCCTTCCACCCGTCAGTCATCTGGTGGGGTCAGAGGGAGAGATAGTAATGATAAGTGTGATTAGTGTAGATTGTGTGGACTCGGAAAATAGAAAACGTACAATCAAACAGATAATGAAATTGGAAATCAGTATGTATGTATATTAAAATGAGTGAATAAATAGACAGATGAGTTAGAACAGTAAGACAAGAGAGAATGGACTGTAGTAAAATAAAAAATTAAGAATATACACACTAGCGGTGTGTGAATTTTAAGGGATAGACCGTTTAGACTCAGTCTTTGTATCGTCACATGATCTTCCAGCCTCCGCTTACAGCTTTTCATGGATGATGCAGTTTCTATGGGTTCTGGTAAAGGGTTCCATATGCGGCAAACGCGGAGTGAGAAGAAATGTGAACCTAGTCAAATCCTTGCCTTCTGATGGGCCAACCTTAGTGGAAGCCCATAAGTACATAACGGTAAAATACCTTTGTTTGGGTGATTCTGGTCATCTGCAATCTTATAGGCAGTAACTAAGTCACCTCTAAGTTGAAGTTGTCTTGGTGTGAAAAGACATAGTTTCTTCAGCCGTTAGAATAGTTCACCTAGGAGACCTACCAGCTCTCTGTTAACCCTCTTTAAACCCATTCCAAAAGACTTGACTCCCTTCTGGGTAACGAAGGGGCAGTGATATTTGACACTTCAAGGTGTGGTCTTACACGCGTTCTATACAACCTTGGAAAACTTAGGACTGACTTATAATAATCAGAAACATCAGTGGCCTTAGGATAGGCCCTGTAATGTCTTCGATGCTAAACTGTGCCCAGATGGGCGGACACGATTGGGCTAGGCACAGAATTCTCTTTGGTGTAGATAATCCTCCAACCATGAGAGAAGTGGGCGACTAACACCCTCCTGACTTATTTTACGTGGGAGGATGTCATGCCAAACTGTGTCAAGTGCCTCCGTGAATTTGAGGGAGACCACACAAATTGTAACATTCATTTCACGGCAAGATATCTAGTCACTCCAGCCAGGTAACAGATTTGTCACACAGGATCTACCTCTTCTGAAACTGTGTTTTGCCTCATGGTGTATGTCTACCCTGTAGAGGCGCTGCCAGACGTAATCACCTCTCAAGGCTTCCAGTGCTTTTGAAACCACTGAGAGTATCGCAGCTATTGGCGATGGTAGTGTACCCACAGCCTGCAGAAACTGCATTCATACGCTGACTCGATGTTACAAATAATAGAACCACAGACCTGTCAGTCATCGCGTGGTACTGCGTCCACTTGGTGACGTAGACATTTTATCAGACCAAAGGATAAGTGCTTGGGGTCTAAGCGTGCTAATCTCGGCAGGTTACACACTCCCCTATCTTAAACCCTGATCACCACCACGAATGGTGTATTATTGTTCCTTTCAGGACTACATTCGGCTGCTACATGACCAGCTATCATTAATAATTGGGTAACGATAAGAAATAGGAACAGAGTGCTTGCCCGGTAGAATAAAAACAAAGACTGACATAGGACAAGAAAAAGGTTTTCGACTTTACCTGGGGATTTTAGATTATTCATCCCCACAGCGGTTACGTAGACTACCAACAAGTGTTGTTTGTCCGATTGAGTGACGAAGATGCTGTTGCAAAGGTAGTATCTGAGGCTTTGGCAGCAGTTCTAGACAACCGATTCGCCACACAAAGATTCGATTAGATTCACCAGCTACAAATACCAGGTTCCTCAAACGTACAACTCACAAACTGTGTATTTTCGGGTTACATGGGAAATGGTGCACCATCTTCAAAGAACCTTTGCAGTTCCTAATGAAATTTAAATGACTGGTCGAAGACTGTAGTGTGACTTCTTCATTAGGTCGTGAGTTAAACAGTTTAGTCTCATGGCGCTACGCACACGGAAAAAATTGGTCCACTTTAATGCATACTATCAAATAACCTGAAGTGACGAAATTACGTGTATGATTGGTTGGAAAGCCTGTGTTGTGAGCTTTTGGAGATGTTGGTAGCCGAAAGTTATATTGGCAGTGACGTATGGGGGTAAACTCAGTGCAGTTAGTTGAAATCCTGCCCTAACTGATGTTTTCGCCTCAAGCAAAATCGTTCTTCAAAAATGGTGCCGATGTACTCAGTCTGAAACTATTTCAGATTCAGATACTTAAAAATGAAATAAGGATGATGATCATACCTGCCACATCAAAGCCTCCCCTTGGAAATCTTGAACTCCTGCGGTTAAGGAGCTTAGTAGTTTAGAATGTCAATGTATTGTTCGTATTACCAAAAACGATGGAACGCACTTGATATTCACCAATACTCCACTTTAGGTTCAGTATGCCAACCCGAAATACTGGGTCTATGATGACATGCCACCGCTTAGTATGAACGTTCCTATGATGTCTGGGGATTAGTGTGGGGCCATATTTTGATTAATCGTGATTATCTATGGAATTTAGGGCGTTCGCTTCACCCATTTGAAAATAGTCAGCTGGATGTACATGTGCTCGGATACTACCGGAAAGATGTTTTAAGTTGTGTGTTGTAAGGGATATTCTTCAAGAATGTTGAATATCAGACGAATAGATCAAATAGCGAAGAGGCGAAATGGAGGACCTTTATGAAACGACACAGAAAACATGGAAGGAAGATGAAAGTGGCCCAATACGGAGGATATGTGCAAAATGAGACATTGAGATTATAAACATAATATGATGTTACTGTCCATGGCCATATTGGGGCCACAAAAGTTTAGCCACAGAGATAACAGATCAAAGAATTGCAGTGTGAAGTATAGGTGCTATGAATGAAAGCAAGGGGAGATAGTAGCTTTGCGGGTAGCAATCAGCTATACTGACCCCGAAACAGAAAATATCTACAAAAACGGAGGTGTTTTGCAGGGGATCAAACAAATTCGTCAAACCAGTTGAACCTCAACCATCTCACCTTCGACAATCAATTTGCCTGCAACTTTGGATTGGAACATGTAATAAACGATTTTATTTTCAAAGCACAGGAGCTCGGTGACTTCGTTGTGCTGTGGTTTGATATTTCTATACCGTCTTCGTACCACCGCTGATAAATACTTCTTAGAGCAGTCATGAAGGCTATATTTCCCCCTGACCGTTTGAGGCGGTGCTAAGAAGAGCCTGACCACTAGTTTAGATGCGCCAGGCCAAACAGTCACCAGGTAGTGTGTCCAAAGCTCAGCTCCAGCAGGATAGACGGACAGGAATCAAGAGCGTTATTTTTAGTTGAGGCCAGTTGCAAGCGAATTTGAAGTCTTTCAAGAAGCCCAACTGACTAGTTTCCCAGATGTTCCTTTTGTCTTATTAGACTAGAATTTGTAGAATCGGTCAAGATTGTGAATCAATGGCCGATAATTATTTTGTTAAATATGTACAGAGTTGGCTGTCTCCCCAGTATATATGGATATGTTTTAAGACCTCAGACCGTGTGGATTGACAATTCGTAGGATGGACAGGCATGTGTTTAGATCTCAGGCGTATCAAAACGCGTTGTCTACATTGGGGATCACAAAATAATATTTCTATCCATTGTTGTCTCAGTTACAAATAACAATCTTTAAGTTTGATTTTCTGCGAGAAATGTGGCGATCGGTGCGAGGAAAAGGCTTGTGATTGGGAAGTAGGCATCTGTCAGTAGATAGGTGTATTGTCATTGAAGGCATCGAATATAACGGTGTTAGCTAAGGAATACGGGTGTCTGTCTACTGGAGGTGAGGACTCTTATGGATATTGTAGTAAGATGAGGCTCAAACTTACAGTGATTGGTTGGAAAATAGCAACATTCTTAAGTGAAGGAGATTCTTCTAATTCAGAAGCAGAATTTGGGCAATGAAATAAAGCCCATGGGAAGTGCAGACTTAGTGTTGATTTTTGGGGTCAGAACAGAATAACGGACTTGAGACGCTGTATCATGCTGACTGTAACCAAACCTCTAAATCTCCCGCAAAATGAGAATGTGTCTATAGTTCCGAACCTGATCGGGATATTTGCGAGTACCGATAAAACAAGGTGGCAAAGATGAGACAGTGTACAAGGTGAGTCATGGACAATTTTGGTTGAAGCGTACTGCATTCAAGTTGACATCAGCATCTTTTAAGTCCAGATGACTGATGAATTCAAAACTTGAAAAAAGCAAAAGTGTACACTGACAATCTAGGCATAGGCAGTCAGGGAGAAGGTGATCACGTGGAACACGTGAAAGCTGTCTTGAGACTCACTGAAGTGTTCTAACTTCGTATTAAAAAGGCGAATCCCGGATAAATAATAGGGATGCTACGCCGCTGGAACGTAAAGCGAGATAAGGTGAAACAAAACCTCTTATTCGAAAAGTTTTCATGGCATTATTAGTTATTCCGCGTAAATTTAACGTGGTCACATTATTAGCATGCGTTTTCTACAAGCACGTTTATATCCAACATAATCATGCAATGTTTTCAGTTATTAGAGCTTACAACTGTTTTGATGATTGAAATACGTTATCAGCAAGGGAAGTGTCATGAAAGTGAGCTGCATTTACCGAGCTTCACGTATATATATTTATTTATTCCTGTTTATGCAGGAACATACCAATTGTACAGGCATGGATAAGTTATTATATAAATTACACGTTTCGGTGTATGTTGAATTTACAATTTGTTTGTTCTTTCTGACATTAGAGTCAGTCGGAACAGTTTGCTAAATAGTCTGTTTGTGTAACACATAAAGAGATATAGAAATATTGTCTTCGCATTAACAAAAACCCAGATATCAGATGAATGTAATACAAATATCTGGGAAAAATAAAGCTTGAAGTCACTTCTCCTATATAACTTTGTTGTGAACAGCATCCTTGAGATAAAGTTTAATGATGTATTATTTTGAGTCAATAATGTATTTATTCCATTTTTTTCACCAGTCTAATCGTAGTTTTATAATAAGAAGGAAATTTGATCGTTGATACGAAAACTGGATAAGGTCATGCTAGATTGTTTTACTGCATCAAATGAGGCCGAGGTCGATTCTAGAACTACCCACATGCGTCAGCATGGCAGACTGTACATGTAAGTTGGGTAATACATTGAAAACTTTGAAAACCAGTTGCTTGTTTATTTCAGATCAAGAATACTCCTTGTACAGAATGTTGGCCAGCGTTTTCAAATGGTAGCATCGGATCATTCATGGAATTTGAGTGTGAATTTACTTAAATGGTCATTTCAGTTTAGATGTTGGGTAGTTCGACCTCGACCAGAAGGTATATAGAAGAGTACGCTCAGCAGCAGAATGGCAGAAAGATAAAGTAGGTAAAAATGAAGAGAACATTAATATTTTATGTATATATAAATGTTTATAGATGTATATCATTGTATAGTAAACACTACCTATAATCCAGTTGTTCTTTCATGTATTTTTGCGAAGTCTTAGAGTTTGTTTAGTGTCATAGTATTTAGTAATGAGTCTAGGCGTTATAGTGTTGTAATAGCTCATGCGTTTTAGAAATAAGTGGTGCGGTGTGATTGGCATAGTCATTAAGATGAAGCAGTTTATATAGCAAGCGTTTGAAGGTTATAGTAGAGTGACAGGTCCTAATTTGCTACTTGACGGAAGTGGCAGTGCACACAGCACTGTTTTGCGGTCACTCCCTGAAAACTCAGAACCTACTAGGGTAGAAAGGGGACTTACATTGTGGCAGAAGATTAAGTCTAGTACGTTATTACCTCTTGTAGGGGATGTGACAGTCTGTTTCCAGCCAAGTATATCCAGTGTGCCCAAGAACTTATCAAGTTTAGTTGGACCTGTGGGTATTTCCCAGTTCATTTCAGGCAAGTTAAAGTCTCCACATAGGATCTTATGATCGTATTGTAAGGTGGATAATTGCTCCAGAGTATTAATAAGCTGGGTCTCGTAATTACTAAAGGTGCCAGGTGCTCTGTAGGTGCATCCAATTAATACTATTGCGTTATTTAAGTGTAAGTTAACCCATAAAGTCTCAGGCATGTTAAGTGTACTATTTTCTAGCTGTGATACAGTAAGTGCATTCAGAAAGTACATGAGACAACCCCCTCCCTTTCCACCTTCCCTGTCACACCGAAAGTGTGTGTAGTTATCTAAGCTTATCTCTTCATCCAGTATGTTCGAGTTACACCAGGATTCAGTGATGACAATTATAGGGGGTTTGTGTATTACTGTGAGTGCTCTGAGCATCGGTAGTTTATTTAGAACAGATCTAGCATTTATGAGAATCAGGTAAAGATGAGACTTGAAATAGCATTTGAAGTATTTAAGTTCGTTAATCAGCCCCGAATGTGGTTCAGCACCCAGTAGTACTGTTTGACACGACGACCCCATGTTAAGAGGAGTTTCAGCATCATGCTCACCTATGTCTATTGAGGTGGTGTGTGCTGTTTTCGGTGAAGAATTAAGCGTTGGAGTACTGGATTTGCTATAGGCTAAGGCATTTTTATTTTTAGTTAAGCTAGAAACGTGGGTAGGGATCTTTGTTTGACCTAAGTTTCTGCATGTTTCAAGTGTGCTTAATGGATGCGAGCGCACTACACTGTTTCTGTATTCATGCAAAGGGGGAGCCAGCACTAGCGGTTTAGGAGTGTTAACATCCCTACCAGCTGTTTTTTCAACGATGACAGGGATGCAGGGGATAAAAAATGATTGGGACCTTGTGAAGACCATGGTTTATTATTCCACCTATTGGTAGGTACTAGTTGTGTCCCTGTATGGGTTTCGTGTGTACTGCTTTGTGGGTTAGTTCCCAGCAGACTTGTACCATATATCCGATCAAAATTTATTTGTGTGCCATACTGTGAATACCCTGAGTTGTTGGTGGTCGAGTTCTGACTATTGCCACTTGTACTATTGAGGGTGGCATTATTTTGGCGTTGGTTATCAGTGTGGGCCATGGTGCTATTTCGCACGTTGTGGGTGCCAATACTATTGACCGTAGGGGGTGTGGGCTTATTTATACTGCCATTTTTGTTGTTGGCATGGTTTGGGGTTATATATTCCTTTCTTTTACCAATGGACTTATGGACAGGAGAAAACAGGGCCGACTTTCGGGGGATTTTGACTTTTTTTCCGGGATTATTTAGTGATATGTCTATATCTACGGTGATAGGCGGTATAGTTTTACTGGCTATTTGATTACAATTTAGTGCCCTTTCGGTTGGTGTCTCTCTCTGAGAGGATAATTCTGTGTAGTTTGAGAGGGGTGGTGCGGTGGATTCTACGGTATCTCTCAAAGGGTTGGGTATAATTGCTGCTTGCAATGTCCTATTGTTTATTCCACAATTAGACTCAGTGAGATGATTATATACGCGCCTTCCTGTGACTGTCTTGTCCACTGCATCCTTTATTGGTTTGCAATTTCTGACTTGCGATAGGGTGTGTTGAGAGTGGATGATTTTTATGGCCTCTGCCGGTGTTTCGAACTGAAAACGAATAGGACAACACTTTTCATGTTGACTCTTCTTCAGCCTGTAGCACTTAGTCTTGGAGTTGGACATTTTCGCCTCACTAAGTAAGATGCGCTGTACCCTTTTTAGAGCCTCATTGTCCGGAACGTTGTAGACAATAGCATTTAGTTTAGCGTCGAGTCATTTTGTTACTTCTGTAGTAACAAAGTTAATTAGGTTATCCGCCTTAGATACCGATTCTGTGTCAAGTTTGTTAAGGTCTACAGTTTTCATGAGAATAGTTAAAGGTGTCAGTTCACAGACCTGCGATCTGATATCACTGATCTGATCTGGTAATTTGGATATTTCGGTATTGGTTTCAGAAATTCCAGGATCTACTTACTTATTATTTTTTAAGTCCCTTAACTCGGCCTTAAGTTCTCCTATAGACAACTTTAGAAGTTCTATTTCTGAAGACAGTACTGAAACAGAGCTTGATGGCTGGAGCTTTTCGATAAGCACATAAGGTGAGGGAGGGTTTCTGTATGAGCAGAGGGTACTGAATTTTTAGTAGTGCTAATACTAGCTGTCAGTATAGTTTTATCCTCAGTTTCAGCTCGACGCTTACGACATACAAGTGAGTTATGTGGCTCACTATAACCATTTGTATGAAGTGTGTTGCCTGATGTAGCAATCAACGACTTAAAATTAGTCATCAGATTTACAGCGGATTGAGTTCGTTGCTTTTTACTTTGGTTAACCATAACTAATTGATATGAGAGTTAATAATTATAGGTATGGAGGTAGTAGAGTACTTGTGCAAGGATTACAGCAATATAAATTTTATGTAACGAATCACGCAAAAATGTAACGCAAACGTTGGACGTTACGCTACAGTATGCAATATCAATAATATACAGTGGCTGTAACATCAAATCACTTGTATCTGTTTCTTTTCAAGCTAAGGTTTCAGAAGTTCTCGGTACGGGTAAATAACTGACGACGTGAATTACTTGACGTCAAAAAGAAACATGAAGTCCGCAAATTTCACAATAATCACCGTTTTAGAAGAATTAAAAAGCATAACATAGACAGTGGTCTCAGATCTGACACCCTGAACGTTGTACCGGTAAAGAGCTACACGTAGGCACAGTAATTTGTATTCAGTCTTTAGTTGATAAACACAATTTGCATCGAAGGTTATCTGGTACATACTCCGTACTGAATAACAAGGAAGCGAAATTTGTGCGAATTCAGCACCAAATTTGAGTAGTGCAATTGTGGAATACAACATTATCACTTCAGTGTCGCTATCAAGAGAATAGAGAAGAAAAGATAGGGGAAACCGTGGGAGGAATTCTGTAGTAGTTGACATTCAATAAGTTTAAAGTTAACAAATTTTAACGATATGTCACAAGTGTCGAAGTCACTACACGAATAACCTACCGAAGAGGCAAACTCGCACTCTTCAACAGAAATCCAAGACAAAATCAAGTAGTTCCGGATAGAATCATGTTGATATCATACTTGAAAACCGAGATACCATTGTTCTGCTAAACAAAGTGCATCATACAGACCTTCAAATTTGAGGTTTCGTGGCATCCAGCCTCCATGAACACAACGGCCGAGGCCAAAATCGACCCAAGTTAGCAAAACTGTGTACTCAGACACGGAATGTATAGCAGTCTAATAAACCACAAACAGCATAGTTAACACAAGATACATGATGGCGTATCAAGGAGGGAGGGTGGCGCATGCTGATCAGTAGATATGGTGGTGGACACTAAGGTGAATCGCCCCATTCTGCAGGAACAGCAATATGCAATTTGATGGCTCGAGATTTCTATGAGGGCTTGAATCTTTATCTTGAATAAGATAATAATGATCGCCTGGACAGATCATGCTTATACCTTTAAACATATACCATTCGGTCAGCCTATTGCTGAGATGCGACCACGTGGGCTCTGCACAGATTTATGGGGCATCTTATAAATTAACATCCTTTCCTTTGTCGTATCTTCGAATATCACTTAACAATGTCTCATCTCATACATTTTCTAATAACGTCCTCACTTGCTCATTATATTCCACTAAACCTAACATTTTATAGCTCTTTATGAATTTGATTCGACTTATTCCTATTCTCTATAGGGTACGGTTGTGCACCAAACACAAAAAGGTATGAAATTAAAACCACCGGCTTGTGGATAATTGTATTAAACCAAAAGTGGACAACATGATAGTAAAACCTATAGGGTAGCATTATACATTGCAAAGGAACTTTGTCAGCCTAGGGATTATAGTCTCCCATTGTATTTCATTTATGAATGCATACATTAATGATACATTGCATTTACCTATTTCATTACACTTTAATGATTCACCTTTGCACCTTTACTTTTCTAAAACAGCTTACTATCCCTTGTAAACGTTGTACTTACCTCAATATTGGTTGGTTATCGTATGCCTACAACTACGGGTTGAAAACGAAATGAAGTCGATTTTCCTGCGCAGCCTGGGGGACTACTGTTTAATTCAATAATGATACGACATGGGTCAGACAAAGAGTGTATTTATACATATATCGAATATTTAGCTGTTCAAACATTACTAACTTGTAGACAATCTACCATTTGACATTGCATCATACTTGATCGTGCCTGTAAAAATGGCATGCATTTTCATGTAAATTTATGTTTATATGAAAATATAAACTATTATTATAAGTGCACTTTTTGTGTTTGAAGGTGCAATACTAAATGTGACAGTAAGTGACATCCATAATGCCCGCACCGTTCATCTGAAACCGAGGGATTAAATTATAGGAAAGAATATTTTTCCAATGTACGGACCAATGAAGAGCTAAAATGTATGGCCTTAATGAAGTGGTTGTATATGAGTCTCTATAGGATATTGAAAGGAAAGCTACCCACTAAATAGACGTTTGATGCAACTTTCCCACTATTGCTTAAGTTACTAATGACTATATTTCGTCAAAGGGCATTTCAGCACTGAATCCGACAGGACAACGTACGACATATTTTGGGGGAGGGCAGAGTTTTATAGTCGGCGGAGATGGCAGCTCTGCTGTGCAGAGTATTAAGCGAGTCAAAGTTTGTTCGATTAAAACACCGGCAAGAGACATTCTACGGCACTAAACGGCTTTCAGGCCACCAGTAAAATAAGCTGCAACAACCTGTACCCGATTAACTGTTCACGGTATCTTCAGACGCTGGTGACTGTGAAATAGATGCAGTAATAAGATGGTGTAAAGAGATTCTCGACTTTGCCAGCTGTGTTCCAACATACATACGGTTAAGAAAGAATGTTTAGTGATATTGTGGGCGTTAGATAAATGGAAACATTATCTACTCAACTAGCGTTTCAAAATCAAAACTCAGCAGAAGCTGCCACAGGGACTGAAGACAACAACAGATCAGTACAAGGGAATTGTCGTGGCCAATTTGCGCCTGCAAGGGCACAATTTTACGACTTTTCACATTTCAGGGAAGGGAAATTTGCTATCATGCTTTTTATTTGAGCTGGAAGACAAAGCTGAGTTATCCCGGATTGAATAATAATAATAATAGTATATTCTCATTTTTTACATGAGGGACACCAGTTTACAGGCATCATCACTTCGATAAATTACACATACGATTAGTGAGTATAGTTAGTAATGATAATATAATAGGGTACATATTTGTTCATACAAATATAGGACACACAAGTTGTATAGGAATGGATAAGAATTATTTAAGTTACATATTTAAATTACATGATTTACGGTTAAATAACATGGTTGTTGTCATTTTATCTTTAGTTTGTGGGGAAAATCGGATAACTGGTGATTCAATGGAACACACCAACAAATATAGAGATATTGACTTCGCATTAACAAAAAAACCCAAGTATGCGTTGGATGGATTACATACACTTGGGAAAATAAATAAAGCTTGAAGTCAATTCCCTCATAAAACAATAAAATGCGTCTTACAATAATATATTCCCACTTTATGCACATGAGGGACTCCAGTTGACAGGCATCAACAATATGGTAATAATGCACACATGGAGTAAACATGTTTAAAATTTTTCACTAACACAAAATATATATACAAGGGAAGATAATGAAATATTGACCGTAAGTACACTCTGCATAAGTTAAAACAGTTTATACGGCATAATCCTAGGCACAATTATTTTTTGAATTTGTTGAATTTGTTGTGGAGTACATACACATGAACAAGGCTCAATGGGACTTTCCCACAGTCAGAATTTGGATTCTGCTGTCAACACAGTGATACAAGTGATATATAAATAGCCACTTAAAGCATGGAGGTACAACGACCTATGACGAACAGGAAGCTTACCATGCTACTCCTACAGTGCGACCGACTAAGCCTTAAAGCTCATGGAAACCTGGTGAGGCAAGGATGGAAGCTGCTTGGCAGGAATACCTCATTTACTGTATCATGAGACTATACGAAAATACCACCAGCCAGCCCACTTAGACAAAGTCAGAACAAACTAACTCTTGAGACAAAGTATTCACTGACCGCTTATGACAGGTAATCCAAAATATGGGCTGAAATATCCGTACTGTCAGCTGATGAGAAAAGGATCGGTGCATATGACCGTCTATTAGCCGATTCCAGTTGTGTCAGTGGGTGGCTAGTGGTCCCCAGATATACTAGCACTTTTCTAACGGAAACCCGTGGCAATTACCAGCTGCTGGTCATAGAAAAATGCACTACACGAGGGGCAGACGCTGTTACGATACAGGACTAACTCACAAAGAATGTGATTAACGTAGTGAGTAAACATACCGTCTCAGGCACCAGGGTGTGAAAGACAGCATTGGTGGCTTAAGACCTTTTTTGAGAGTTGAGAATTTACATTACACTTGTGATAGCTAGGCAATGGGAAGATTACAAGAACTACACATCATCGACAAACCGGTGGTTCGACAGGAAGAAATAATACTAGATGAACAAAGGTTAGTTAATTCTTGCCTGACACTGTTTTCATCACATAAAATACGTGCCAAGTATGGTATGATAGAATTTTTATACTTAGACGTGAGAGCATACAGTTTTCTGAAGTTACTTCTTGTTCTACCTGAGGAGATGCAAGGTGAAAGCTGAGGGTAAAGTGGATGCTCCAAGTCAGACAAAATACCTTTAGAGAATTTATTGCACGAAGTCAAGTGACCATCGAAAACGACGTTAACTATGTAGTCCACTGGGAAACCACTCACCCTACTGACAGTATTCAGCATTCTACGAATTGTGACATAGTCCTTTTTAAGCAAACCAGGGAACAATAAGGGTGAACGATAGAGCAGAATAAGTAGGATGCAAGAGTTTATGAACTGTAAGAGGAGGTATTGAGTTGTACCCGAGTGCCTTAACTTCTTAATGTGAAATGTCAGGCGGAATATTTTACTGGAGATCGCTGAGACATGGGAAGACCAGGAGAGATCAGAAGAGAGAATAAGTCCAAGATCCTTAAT
This sequence comes from Trichobilharzia szidati, assembly GCA_944472155.2. Taxonomy (NCBI): domain Eukaryota; kingdom Metazoa; phylum Platyhelminthes; class Trematoda; order Strigeidida; family Schistosomatidae; genus Trichobilharzia; species Trichobilharzia szidati. Next base: position 40,816,184 of record OX235279.1, read on the forward strand.
TTCTGATTTAATTCTTATATCATTTTCGTCAACTGTCATGAGATTCGATGGCTTCTTTTAACTGTCTTTTACATCTTTGTAAGAGTTGGACTTGGGTTAACTTCGAGCTAAAATAACCACTCTTACAAAACGTGCGAGTACTAACGAACGGAATCAAGGTTAAAAGACTTGAGATGGCTGGTGTAACTGGCACAGAATTGTATTTACACAAAAGAGATATGGAATTTGATAAGAAATAAGAGGTATACACTTATCTGCGGTTGAGACGGTGGTAAGCTCGGAGAGTGTGCTAGGTGAAAGCACAGCGAGACAGCGAAACGGAAACCGTACAGGAGATTCACGAATACAAAAGTGGAAGTGGGGTTAAAGGTCAGGCTGAGTTCGTTCAAACAAAAGTTCGAAGGTACAATGTACACTACATCTTAAGCTGAAATTAACAGTTTGACATTTAGAAGGATTCAGTTTAGGACCGTTAGACTCAGACTATTTACTGACTCCTGACAGAAAGCTATTTATTTTGGTACAATCTAGCTGGGAGTTAACAGCCATTGAAACAGTTAAATCATCAGCGTACTTCGCAAAGTTTATTTCATCAGACTGAGGCAAGTCGTGTAAGAAGAAAGAAAAAGAAAAGGAGAAAGGACGGAACCTTGAGGGACACCAGCTTCAGTAGGCAGTGAAGTTGAAGACTTCCCTTTATAAACGGTGTACTGCTTTCTTTCTGAGAAATAGGAATGTAACCAGTTGACAGCCCAACATTCTGTTTGACTTGCAGCAAGTTTATTAAATAAGATGTCCCTAAGGACCGAGTCAAATGCAGATGTATGGTCTAGGAAGGTACGACGAACAAATTTAGCCCATTTGTCTAGGCTGGAAGCAATGTTATGATATAAGACGGCAGCTGCAACTAAAGTGCTTCTACTGTGTTTACAGGCAAATTACTTAGGGTCATTAAAGGATTTAGGTGAAGGCACAGGACTAAGTAAAAGTAATTTCTCCATAGTTTTCAAAAGGGAGAGGTAATAGCAATGGGTCTGAATTTGACACATGCTCCAGTAGATGATTTAGGTATAGGTACAACTTTAACGTCCTTCCAAATGGCAGGCACAATATTACTGGAAAAAGATTTGTTGAATAGATCGGTGAGAGGGTGACACAGAATATCATCAGAACATTTAAAAAAGTAATACTAGGTTCATAATCTGGACCTAAGCTCTGGGAAGGGTTCAGAAACTTGAAGCACATCATTTGTGTTTAAACCTGGAAAGGCATGTTGCTGTCCTACAGACCGTGGCGATTCACATTTGTGACCACTACAATATCTGCTGATTATCACGCTCCACCCTCCCTTCTTTTTGATGTTAGGCCCTGAGACCTTTTGCAGTAACTGTAGTTGTGGCATTGCATGGCTTTAAGCCAGTCCAAATTATGCAGCAAACTGCACATTGATAGTTTTCATGAAAAATGCTTCATATTAGGTCACAAGGATACATTGGTACCTGAGGACATTCTTAGCACTGTTATCTTTATACATATACATATGTGTATAAGTGGCTATCACAAATAACTGGGAAATTAAGTTTCCCTTAAAATTGATAAATTATGGAAGTAGCTTTTATTACGGAGACTAAGTTATAGTCTATTTAGCAGTGACTTGAGTAATGGAACATTTTGGCGATAAAGTTATGTAGAATGATCGTGAAGAAAACAGCTGGTTAGCGGAATGTGTTATGATAAATTTTCATGACAGTCTTTTATGTTGTTTTCGTCACGTATTGCAAAGTAACCCATCAACTTATGTTATGGATGAATCACACTACGAAACGTTTTGGCATTATAAATTTCAGAAAAGTATGTGGAAATGAGTAGCTATTAAATTAAGGTAGTCACTTCAACACCAAAATAGTAGTGCATTATACTAATTTTGTATATATATAAAATATTAAAAGGCATGGTTGCCGATGAAATTGTTTTCAGAAATACATACATTAACACAAATTAGCAAGGATTATATACAACAGAAAATCAGTAAATAGGTAAACGTTCGCTGCATAAGTGGAAGAGTTTAGTTAGACGTAATTGACTACGCTGAAGACTGGACTACTTTTCGTTTACCATTCTACCAACAGTTGCGGTCTTATAGTTGAGCTAAAGTGGACATATCGAGGTGTTTCTCTAGGCTCCGTTTGAACCCATGGGGTCTTCACGAGATCTTATTTCAGATGGTGTTTGGTCCTGAAGAGTGCCCTAATGGATTTTCTGTGGGTAGCCACCTTGAGAAGGTAGCCGTGGTTTCGAAGCTGATATGATTTGTAGATGGATGGATGAGTTACTGTAACAATGTTTCCTAATAACTTTGAGGCGTAGAAATAAGTTTCACTTCACTCTTCTTAACCATAGGGGTTCTAATTTCAGTTGTATACACCTGTCAACATATCCCACTTGTTGGTCAAACCCTATTATGCATTACTTGAGGCAACTCACACTCAACACTTTTTTCGGTCTGCAGACCCCAGGTTACTAAATAGAAGAGCACATTATTCAAGTTTGGGGCGAATACATGTCTTATATATAACTAATCTTGCTTCTTGAGTGTAAACGTTACACAGTGCAAAGCCAGTAAGTCGTTTGCATTCAGATACTACCCTATTTGCATGAATAGAAATGGTTAAATCTGTGTATGTTATCATAAGATCTGTGAACACGCTGAGTTCTGAGAGGAGGCTATCGCAGACATGTAGGCACACTCTAGGTTTCCAGCGTCCAAAGTGGACTAAATTCCACGCATCTGCGCTGAAAGTTAATTAACATATTTCGCTGCAATCGCCTAGACTGTTTAAGTCACGTGGGATTTTACTTTCGATGCTCATGTCATCTTACCCATAATCATATTCTATCTTGAGATCATCTGTAAAGAGATACGGCTTGCCATACTTGGTCATAGAGACTAAGTCAATTATGAATAAGAGGAATACAATAGAGCCAAGAATGCCTTCTCCCATTACGCCACTAGTTATCGGCTTCAATGAAAACAGCCGGTGGTTGATTTCGACTAATTGCTCTCTTTCTGTGAGAAAAGAATTTATTCATTCGAGAAGTTTTCCAGTTATTCCGTAACATTGGAGTTTTATTAGGAGTCAGATATGTGGGACTTAATCAGAGGCATTGCTAACGTCGAGAAATAATGTTGTTACCGAATGCCAGTTATCTATGCATTGTGTAATGTAGTCAAAATAGGCTAAGTGGCGAGTAATGCACGACCTCATGTGCATAAAGTGAGAATATATTACTATAAAATTCATTTTATTGTTATATGAGGGAATTGACTCCAAGCTTTATTTATTTTCCCAACTATCTGTAATCCATCCAACACATATTTGGACGCGAAGTCAATATCTCTATATTTCTTGATGCGGTCCATCGAATCAAAGTTATCGGATTTTACCCACAAAATAAAGACTAAATGACAGCAATCATGTAATTTAACCGTAAATCATGTAATTTAAATATGTAACTTAAATAACACTTATCCATGCCTGTACAACTGGTGTGTCCTACATAGGTGGGAATAAATATGTACCCTATTATATTATCATTACCAACTATGCTTACTAATCGTATGTGTAATTTATCGAACTGATGATGCCTGCAAACTGTCGTCACCCATGTACAAAAATGAGAATATATTATTATCATTATTAAGAAACACTATTGAGATGGAGATAGTAAATCATTATAGCAAATACTGAATGATTTGAGTCTTTACAATCTTTTCCATCGTGGTAGCCTTATTGATCTCTTGTGTGGTGAAAAGTATGTCACCTGGACGTTCATCTGTTTTACGTGGGAGATCCACGATCAAAATATAGTCACGTTAACCTATTCATACAGTGAACTTGATTTGGGTCGACACTGAGGACTCCTATATAGAACTGGGAAATATCCTTTGAGTATATTGGAAATCGCTGTCTGGTATAACTATTTTTTACTACTCTTAATTCTTTGTAAAACTTTAAACGAACACTTCTATAAATGGGTTCATTTGATTGGTCATTCAGATTTATTTACATGGAAATTTTCTTCAGTTAATGCAATTTACTCTAACCACAAGAATTAATACGCAGGGGATTTTGAAAGGTGAGTCAGTCAACCCAGTTATTCTTTGCTATTATTCATGAGTGTGGTTGTAAAACTATAGTCTATATCTGTTTTAGCGTTAATTTGTAGGAAATCTGCCAATCACAAACCGTTGTGAAATGGAAGTATGGTTACAGTAATCGAAAAAGTATGACGACTGCTGCCACCCAATAGGTCATGCACAAGGTTGGTTGCCTAGTGTGCACCTAAAATTTAAAAAAACAGAAGTTGAAAATTTGCCTAAAGCTGCAGTTTAAATAACAAACTCCTCGAATGCAAGTACATGGTATGAGTCCCCTACTTCAGAAGGACACCTAAATGTATACTTCAGAAAAACAGTACTTATTATTAAGCCCTCGCTTTTCTTCTACATAGCTCACGCACTTTGACTTTTGTGTTTAACTCATATTCAACCTATATAAGTAGGTAAAATTATCATCTTTTTTCTCACTTAAACTTTTATTTTCTTTTCGCAAGAAAGACTAGAATTCCATCACTAGAAAATCTCAGGGGGAAATAGTATTTTTTAATGAAAAAAACAACAAAAACTGATGAACTCCATGTTTGTTATATATGTTTTGAATTATTAACACCTATTATATACTTCTGCACCTCTCTGGCGGTTTTCTTGTGTCTTCTTCTCTTTTCAAAGGTACTGCCATAAACGAAGGCACTGAAACAGTGCCGCTGTCCTCAACTAATTCGGAATATTGCTAGCCCACCTGGTGAATAACGGAACCACCTCTATCATGAAATCTGCTGACAAGTTCAAAGTTGGTCCCATATACAACTGGAAATGTCACAATTATGGTATACTTACCGGTGAATTTGAAGTTTTATAGACTTTCAAACACTCTATGAATCATTTACTTACAATTACTGTTCATTCCGCATCCCTTATATTTCACGTCAGCACCTGTACAAAAATGCTAATTACTTTCCACAATTAACGTAATCGTTTATAATTCCCGCGTGAAATTGGCATACCGTATTTTTTTTCAATTACAGTTTTGATTTGATGCTAAATCTCATGAATTATTCAGTTGAAAGCATATCTCGAAAATTACCTATTGCCTTATTTGCACATTTCTTTTTAAATATTTCTCTCAAATTTACCAGTATTCAATCTATTTCTAGATAAACAGATCATATATATTCTATAAGTTCTAATTAGTGTACATATGTTCATGCCTGTAAAAATGGCTGGTTTCTGTTCCAGAAATAAAATATTATTATTACTTGACCGTGCCTGTAAAAATGGCATGCATTTCATGTAAATTTATGTTTATACGTAAATATACATTATTATTATAATAAAATCAGGTCCATAGTTGGTCAGTGTAAATACGCTGGTAAACGTTCACTGGTAAACGTCAATATAATATATATCAGCAACCCCAGTAGTATTACTGTGGTCTTCCGCCAACTGGTAAGCGTTAAGTCAACTGCAGGGTTTGTAACCTCCAACTAAAAAAATAGTTTGAATGGGCAAGGTCATTAGGTCTCCCTTCAGTATCCTCCAACATCGACAGATTCGAGGCAAGAAGTAAAGAGGAAGAAACTAACTGCGTTGAAGCTGACGCAAATAAAACTAGGTCCATGGAGTTAAAGGTGAGTTTTGTCTGTGTGGTGGTGGCAACACACTATATTATGAATGGCTTATTATTTCATATGAGCTCATTTTCGCCGCCCTGACTTAATAAAGAAAGCTCTGGATATGGACTATACTGATCTTTTGCATATATTTATAGGTCCCCGAGTTAATTGCTCGCACAGCAGTGCAAGTATGAGGTATGTATCCATGATTATTGTAAGCACCACTACATAACGCAGTAGTGCCAGAGAAACAACCCTGGTCGCTACGATACAATAACCTGGTACCAGCATTGAAGGTGTACTGCACTAACACGAAAAATGGGGAAGTCTATTCGTCTATTTACCCATCTTATAAACGGTTCCTTCTTGCCTTTCATAACCAAGAACCAGCGGGAAGTAGGTGCACACTAGGCAACCAACCTTGTGCATGACCTATTGGGTGGCAGCAGTCGTCATACTTTTTCGATTACTGTAACCATACTTCCATTTCACAACGGTTTGTGATTGGCAGATTTCCTACAAATTAACGCTAAAACAGATATAGACTATAGTTTTACAACCACACTCATGAATAATAGCAAAGAATAACTGGGTTGACTGACTCACCTTTCAAAATCCCCTGCGTATTAATTCTTGTGGTTAGAGTAAATTGCATTAACTGAAGAAAATTTCCATGTAAATAAATCTGAATGACCAATCAAATGAACCCATTTATAGAAGTGTTCGTTTAAAGTTTTACAAAGAATTAAGAGTAGTAAAAAATAGTTATACCAGACAGCGATTTCCAATATACTCAAAGGATATTTCCCAGTTCTATATAGGAGTCCTCAGTGTCGACCCAAATCAAGTTCACTGTATGAATAGGTTAACGTGACTATATTTTGATCGTGGATCTCCCACGTAAAACAGATGAACGTCCAGGTGACATACTTTTCACCACACAAGAGATCAATAAGGCTACCACGATGGAAAAGATTGTAAAGACTCAAATCATTCAGTATTTGCTATAATGATTTACTATCTCCATCTCAATAGTGTTTCTTAATAATGATAATAATATATTCTCATTTTCGTACATGGGTGACGACAGTTTGCAGGCATCATCAGTTCGATAAATTATACATACGATTAGTAAGCATAGTTGGTAATGATAATATAATAGGGTACATATTTATTCCCACCTATGTAGGACACACCAGTTGTACAGGCATGGATAAGTGTTATTTAAGTTACATATTTAAATTACATGATTTACGGTTAAATTACATGATTGCTGTCATTTAGTCTTTATTTTGTGGGTAAAATCCGATAACTTTGATTCGATGGACCGCATCAAGAAATATAGAGATATTGACTTCGCGTCCAAATATGTGTTGGATGGATTACAGATAGTTGGGAAAATAAATGAAGCTTGGAGTCAATTCCCTCATATAACAATAAAATGAATTTTATAGTAATATATTCTCACTTTATGCACATGAGGTCGTGCATTACTCGCCACTTAGCCTATTTTGACTACATTACACAATGCATAGATAACTGGCATTCGGTAACAACATTATTTCTCGACGTTAGCAATGCCTCTGATTAAGTCCCACATATCTGACTCCTAATAAAACTCCAATGTTACGGAATAACTGGAAAACTTCTCGAATGAATAAATTCTTTTCTCACAGAAAGAGAGCAATTAGTCGAAATCAACCACCGGCTGTTTTCATTGAAGCCGATAACTAGTGGCGTAATGGGAGAAGGCATTCTTGGCTCTATTGTATTCCTCTTATTCATAATTGACTTAGTCTCTATGACCAAGTATGGCAAGCCGTATCTCTTTACAGATGATCTCAAGATAGAATATGATTATGGGTAAGATGACATGAGCATCGAAAGTAAAATCCCACGTGACTTAAACAGTCTAGGCGATTGCAGCGAAATATGTTAATTAACTTTCAGCGCAGATGCGTGGAATTTAGTCCACTTTGGACGCTGGAAACCTAGAGTGTGCCTACATGTCTGCGATAGCCTCCTCTCAGAACTCAGCGTGTTCACAGATCTTATGATAACATACACAGATTTAACCATTTCTATTCATGCAAATAGGGTAGTATCTGAATGCAAACGACTTACTGGCTTTGCACTGTGCAACGTTTACACTCAAGAAGCAAGATTAGTTATATATAAGACATGTATTCGCCCCAAACTTGAATAATGTGCTCTTCTATTTAGTAACCTGGGGTCTGCAGACCGAAAAAAGTGTTGAGTGTGAGTTGCCTCAAGTAATGCATAATAGGGTTTGACCAACAAGTGGGATATGTTGACAGGTGTATACAACTGAAATTAGAACCCCTATGGTTAAGAAGAGTGAAGTGAAACTTATTTCTACGCCTCAAAGTTATTAGGAAACATTGTTACAGTAACTCATCCATCCATCTACAAATCATATCAGCTTCGAAACCACGGCTACCTTCTCAAGGTGGCTGCCCACAGAAAATCCATTAGGGCACTCTTCAGGACCAAACACCATCTGAAATAAGATCTCGTGAAGACCCCATGGGTTCAAACGGAGCCTAGAGAAACACCTCGATATGTCCACTTTAGCTCAACTATAAGACCGCAACTGTTGGTAGAATGGTAAACGAAAAGTAGTCCAGTCTTCAGCGTAGTCAATTACGTCTAACTAAACTCTTCCACTTATGCAGCGAACGTTTACCTATTTACTGATTTTCTGTTGTATATAATCCTTGCTAATTTGTGTTAATGTATGTATTTCTGAAAACAATTTCATCGGCAACCATGCCTTTTAATATTTTATATATATACAAAATTAGTATAATGCACTACTATTTTGGTGTTGAAGTGACTACCTTAATTTAATAGCTACTCATTTCCACATACTTTTCTGAAATTTATAATGCCAAAACGTTTCGTAGTGTGATTCATCCATAACATAAGTTGATGGGTTACTTTGCAATACGTGACGAAAACAACATAAAAGACTGTCATGAAAATTTATCATAACACATTCCGCTAACCAGCTGTTTTCTTCACGATCATTCTACATAACTTTATCGCCAAAATGTTCCATTACTCAAGTCACTGCTAAATAGACTATAACTTAGTCTCCGTAATAAAAGCTACTTCCATAATTTATCAATTTTAAGGGAAACTTAATTTCCCAGTTATTTGTGATAGCCACTTATACACATATGTATATGTATAAAGATAACAGTGCTAAGAATGTCCTCAGGTACCAATGTATCCTTGTGACCTAATATGAAGCATTTTTCATGAAAACTATCAATGTGCAGTTTGCTGCATAATTTGGACTGGCTTAAAGCCATGCAATGCCACAACTACAGTTACTGCAAAAGGTCTCAGGGCCTAACATCAAAAAGAAGGGAGGGTGGAGCGTGATAATCAGCAGATATTGTAGTGGTCACAAATGTGAATCGCCACGGTCTGTAGGACAGCAACATGCCTTTCCAGGTTTAAACACAAATGATGTGCTTCAAGTTTCTGAACCCTTCCCAGAGCTTAGGTCCAGATTATGAACCTAGTATTACTTTTTTAAAATGTTCTGATGATATTCTGTGTCACCCTCTCACCGATCTATTCAACAAATCTTTTTCCAGTAATATTGTGCCTGCCATTTGGAAGGACGTTAAAGTTGTACCTATACCTAAATCATCTACTGGAGCATGTGTCAAATTCAGACCCATTGCTATTACCTCTCCCTTTTGAAAACTATGGAGAAATTACTTTTACTTAGTCCTGTGCCTTCACCTAAATCCTTTAATGACCCTAAGTAATTTGCCTGTAAACACAGTAGAAGCACTTTAGTTGCAGCTGCCGTCTTATATCATAACATTGCTTCCAGCCTAGACAAATGGGCTAAATTTGTTCGTCGTACCTTCCTAGACCATACATCTGCATTTGACTCGGTCCTTAGGGACATCTTATTTAATAAACTTGCTGCAAGTCAAACAGAATGTTGGGCTGTCAACTGGTTACATTCCTATTTCTCAGAAAGAAAGCAGTACACCGTTTATAAAGGGAAGTCTTCAACTTCACTGCCTACTGAAGCTGGTGTCCCTCAAGGTTCCGTCCTTTCTCCTTTTCTTTTTCTTTCTTCTTACACGACTTGCCTCAGTCTGATGAAATAAACTTTGCGAAGTACGCTGATGATTTAACTGTTTCAATGGCTGTTAACTCCCAGCTAGATTGTACCAAAATAAATAGCTTTCTGTCAGGAGTCAGTAAATAGTCTGAGTCTAACGGTCCTAAACTGAATCCTTCTAAATGTCAAACTGTTAATTTCAGCTTAAGATGTAGTGTACATTGTACCTTCGAACTTTTGTTTGAACGAACTCAGCCTGACCTTTAACCCCACTTCCACTTTTGTATTCGTGAATCTCCTGTACGGTTTCCGTTTCGCTATCTCGCTGTGCTTTCACCTAGCACACTCTCCGAGCTTACCACCGTCTCAACCGCAGATAAGTGTATACCTCTTATTTCTTATCAAATTCCATATCTCTTTTGTGTAAATACAATTCTGTGCCAGTTACACCAGCCATCTCAAGTCTTTTAACCTTGATTCCGTTCGTTAGTACTCGCACGTTTTGTAAGAGTGGTTATTTTAGCTCGAAGTTAACCCAAGTCCAACTCTTACAAAGATGTAAAAGACAGTTAGAAGAAGCCATCGAATCTCATGACAGTTGACGAAAATGATATAAGAATTAAATCAGAAATTAAGGATCTTGGACTTATTCTCTCTTCTGATCTCTCCTGGTCTTCCCATGTCTCAGCGATCTCCAGTAAAATATTCCGCCTGACATTTCACATTAAGAAGTTAAGGCACTCGGGTACAACTCAATACCTCCTCTTACAGTTCATAAACTCTTGCATCCTACTTATTCTGCTCTATCGTTCACCCTTATTGTTCCCTGGTTTGCTTAAAAAGGACTATGTCACAATTCGTAGAATGCTGAATACTGTCAGTAGGGTGAGTGGTTTCCCAGTGGACTACATAGTTAACGTCGTTTTCGATGGTCACTTGACTTCGTGCAATAAATTCTCTAAAGGTATTTTGTCTGACTTGGAGCATCCACTTTACCCTCAGCTTTCACCTTGCATCTCCTCAGGTAGAACAAGAAGTAACTTCAGAAAACTGTATGCTCTCACGTCTAAGTATAAAAATTCTATCATACCATACTTGGCACGTATTTTATGTGATGAAAACAGTGTCAGGCAAGAATTAACTAACCTTTGTTCATCTAGTATTATTTCTTCCTGTCGAACCACCGGTTTGTCGATGATGTGTAGTTCTTGTAATCTTCCCATTGCCTAGCTATCACAAGTGTAATGTAAATTCTCAACTCTCAAAAAAGGTCTTAAGCCACCAATGCTGTCTTTCACACCCTGGTGCCTGAGACGGTATGTTTACTCACTACGTTAATCACATTCTTTGTGAGTTAGTCCTGTATCGTAACAGCGTCTGCCCCTCGTGTAGTGCATTTTTCTATGACCAGCAGCTGGTAATTGCCACGGGTTTCCGTTAGAAAAGTGCTAGTATATCTGGGGACCACTAGCCACCCACTGACACAACTGGAATCGGCTAATAGACGGTCATATGCACCGATCCTTTTCTCATCAGCTGACAGTACGGATATTTCAGCCCATATTTTGGATTACCTGTTATAAGCGGTCAGTGAATACTTTGTCTCAAGAGTTAGTTTGTTCTGACTTTGTCTAAGTGGGCTGGCTGGTGGTATTTTCGTATAGTCTCATGATACAGTAAATGAGGTATTCCTGCCAAGCAGCTTCCATCCTTGCCTCACCAGGTTTCCATGAGCTTTAAGGCTTAGTCGGTCGCACTGTAGGAGTAGCATGGTAAGCTTCCTGTTCGTCATAGGTCGTTGTACCTCCATGCTTTAAGTGGCTATTTATATATCACTTGTATCACTGTGTTGACAGCAGAATCCAAATTCTGACTGTGGGAAAGTCCCATTGAGCCTTGTTCATGTGTATGTACTCCACAACAAATTCAACAAATTCAAACAATAATTGTGCCTAGGATTATGCCGTATAAACTGTTTTAACTTATGCAGAGTGTACTTACGGTCAATATTTCATTATCTTCCCTTGTATATATATTTTGTGTTAGTGAAAAATTTTAAACATGTTTACTCCATGTGTGCATTATTACCATATTGTTGATGCCTGTCAACTGGAGTCCCTCATGTGCATAAAGTGGGAATATATTATTGTAAGACGCATTTTATTGTTTTATGAGGGAATTGACTTCAAGCTTTATTTATTTTCCCAAGTGTATGTAATCCATCCAACGCATACTTGGGTTTTTTTTGTTAATGCGAAGTCAATATCTCTATATTTGTTGGTGTGTTCCATTGAATCACCAGTTATCCGATTTTCCCCACAAACTAAAGATAAAATGACAACAACCATGTTATTTAACCGTAAATCATGTAATTTAAATATGTAACTTAAATAATTCTTATCCATTCCTATACAACTTGTGTGTCCTATATTTGTATGAACAAATATGTACCCTATTATATTATCATTACTAACTATACTCACTAATCGTATGTGTAATTTATCGAAGTGATGATGCCTGTAAACTGGTGTCCCTCATGTAAAAAATGAGAATATACTATTATTATTATTATTCAATCCGGGATAACTCAGCTTTGTCTTCCAGCTCAAATAAAAAGCATGATAGCAAATTTCCCTTCCCTGAAATGTGAAAAGTCGTAAAATTGTGCCCTTGCAGGCGCAAATTGGCCACGACAATTCCCTTGTACTGATCTGTTGTTGTCTTCAGTCCCTGTGGCAGCTTCTGCTGAGTTTTGATTTTGAAACGCTAGTTGAGTAGATAATGTTTCCATTTATCTAACGCCCACAATATCACTAAACATTCTTTCTTAACCGTATGTATGTTGGAACACAGCTGGCAAAGTCGAGAATCTCTTTACACCATCTTATTACTGCATCTATTTCACAGTCACCAGCGTCTGAAGATACCGTGAACAGTTAATCGGGTACAGGTTGTTGCAGCTTATTTTACTGGTGGCCTGAAAGCCGTTTAGTGCCGTAGAATGTCTCTTGCCGGTGTTTTAATCGAACAAACTTTGACTCGCTTAATACTCTGCACAGCAGAGCTGCCATCTCCGCCGACTATAAAACTCTGCCCTCCCCCAAAATATGTCGTACGTTGTCCTGTCGGATTCAGTGCTGAAATGCCCTTTGACGAAATATAGTCATTAGTAACTTAAGCAATAGTGGGAAAGTTGCATCAAACGTCTATTTAGTGGGTAGCTTTCCTTTCAATATCCTATAGAGACTCATATACAACCACTTCATTAAGGCCATACATTTTAGCTCTTCATTGGTCCGTACATTGGAAAAATATTCTTTCCTATAATTTAATCCCTCGGTTTCAGATGAACGGTGCGGGCATTATGGATGTCACTTACTGTCACATTTAGTATTGCACCTTCAAACACAAAAAGTGCACTTATAATAATAGTTTATATTTTCATATAAACATAAATTTACATGAAAATGCATGCCATTTTTACAGGCACGATCAAGTATGATGCAATGTCAAATGGTAGATTGTCTACAAGTTAGTAATGTTTGAACAGCTAAATATTCGATATATGTATAAATACACTCTTTGTCTGACCCATGTCGTATCATTATTGAATTAAACAGTAGTCCCCCAGGCTGCGCAGGAAAATCGACTTCATTTCGTTTTCAACCCGTAGTTGTAGGCATACGATAACCAACCAATATTGAGGTAAGTACAACGTTTACAAGGGATAGTAAGCTGTTTTAGAAAAGTAAAGGTGCAAAGGTGAATCATTAAAGTGTAATGAAATAGGTAAATGCAATGTATCATTAATGTATGCATTCATAAATGAAATACAATGGGAGACTATAATCCCTAGGCTGACAAAGTTCCTTTGCAATGTATAATGCTACCCTATAGGTTTTACTATCATGTTGTCCACTTTTGGTTTAATACAATTATCCACAAGCCGGTGGTTTTAATTTCATACCTTTTTGTGTTTGGTGCACAACCGTACCCTATAGAGAATAGGAATAAGTCGAATCAAATTCATAAAGAGCTATAAAATGTTAGGTTTAGTGGAATATAATGAGCAAGTGAGGACGTTATTAGAAAATGTATGAGATGAGACATTGTTAAGTGATATTCGAAGATACGACAAAGGAAAGGATGTTAATTTATAAGATGCCCCATAAATCTGTGCAGAGCCCACGTGGTCGCATCTCAGCAATAGGCTGACCGAATGGTATATGTTTAAAGGTATAAGCATGATCTGTCCAGGCGATCATTATTATCTTATTCAAGATAAAGATTCAAGCCCTCATAGAAATCTCGAGCCATCAAATTGCATATTGCTGTTCCTGCAGAATGGGGCGATTCACCTTAGTGTCCACCACCATATCTACTGATCAGCATGCGCCACCCTCCCTCCTTGATACGCCATCATGTATCTTGTGTTAACTATGCTGTTTGTGGTTTATTAGACTGCTATACATTCCGTGTCTGAGTACACAGTTTTGCTAACTTGGGTCGATTTTGGCCTCGGCCGTTGTGTTCATGGAGGCTGGATGCCACGAAACCTCAAATTTGAAGGTCTGTATGATGCACTTTGTTTAGCAGAACAATGGTATCTCGGTTTTCAAGTATGATATCAACATGATTCTATCCGGAACTACTTGATTTTGTCTTGGATTTCTGTTGAAGAGTGCGAGTTTGCCTCTTCGGTAGGTTATTCGTGTAGTGACTTCGACACTTGTGACATATCGTTAAAATTTGTTAACTTTAAACTTATTGAATGTCAACTACTACAGAATTCCTCCCACGGTTTCCCCTATCTTTTCTTCTCTATTCTCTTGATAGCGACACTGAAGTGATAATGTTGTATTCCACAATTGCACTACTCAAATTTGGTGCTGAATTCGCACAAATTTCGCTTCCTTGTTATTCAGTACGGAGTATGTACCAGATAACCTTCGATGCAAATTGTGTTTATCAACTAAAGACTGAATAAAAATTACTGTGCCTACGTGTAGCTCTTTACCGGTACAACGTTCAGGGTGTCAGATCTGAGACCACTGTCTATGTTATGCTTTTTAATTCTTCTAAAACGGTGATTATTGTGAAATTTGCGGACTTCATGTTTCTTTTTGACGTCAAGTAATTCACGTCGTCAGTTATTTACCCGTACCGAGAACTTCTGAAACCTTAGCTTGAAAAGAAACAGATACAAGTGATTTGATGTTACAGCCACTGTATATTATTGATATTGCATACTGTAGCGTAACGTCCAACGTTTGCGTTACATTTTTGCGTGATTCGTTACATAAAATTTATATTGCTGTAATCCTTGCACAAGTACTCTACTACCTCCATACCTATAATTATTAACTCTCATATCAATTAGTTATGGTTAACCAAAGTAAAAAGCAACGAACTCAATCCGCTGTAAATCTGATGACTAATTTTAAGTCGTTGATTGCTACATCAGGCAACACACTTCCTACAAATGGTTATAGTGAGCCACATAACTCACTTGTATGTCGTAAGCGTCGAGCTGAAACTGAGGATAAAACTATACTGACAGCTAGTATTAGCACTACTCCTAAAAATTCAGTACCCTCTGCTCATACAGAAACCCTCCCTCACCTTATGTGCTTATCGAAAAGCTCCAGCCATCAAGCTCTGTTTCAGTACTGTCTTCAGAAATAGAACTTCTAAAGTTGTCTATAGGAGAACTTAAGGCCGAGTTAAGGGACTTAAAAAATAATAAGTAAGTAGATCCTGGAATTCCTGAAACCAATACCGAAATATCCAAATTATCAGATCAGATCAGTGATATCAGATCGCAGGTCTGTGAACTGACACCTTTAACTATTCTCATGAAAACTGTAGACCTTAACAAACTTGACACAGAATCGGTATCTAAGGCGGATAACCTAATTAACTTTGTTACTACAGAAGTAACAAAATGACTCGACGCTAAACTAAATGCTATTGTCTACAACGTTCCGGACAATGAGGCTCTAAAAAGGGTACAGCGCATCTTACTTAGTGAGGCGAAAATGTCCAACTCCAAGACTAAGTGCTACAGGCTGAAGAAGAGTCAACATGAAAAGTGTTATCCTATTCGTTTTCAGTTCGAAACACCGGCAGAGGCCATAAAAATCATCCACTCTCAACACACCCTATCGCAAGTCAGAAATTACAAACCAATAAAGGATGCAGTGGACAAGACAGTCACAGGAAGGCGCGTATATAATCATCTCACTGAGTCTAATTGTGGAATAAACAATAGGACATTGCAAGCAGCAATTATACCCAACCCTTTGAGAGATACCGTAGAATCCACCGCACCACCCCTCTCAAACTACACAGAATTATCCTCTCAGAGAGAGACACCAACCGAAAGGGCACTAAATTGTAATCAAATAGCCAGTAAAACTATACCGCCTATCACCGTAGATATAGACATATCACTAAATAATCCCGGAAAAAAAGTCAAAATCCCCCGAAAGTCGGCCCTGTTCTCTCCTGTCCATAAGTCCATTGGTAAAAGAAAGGAATATATGACCCCAAACCATGCCAACAACAAAAATGGCAGTATAAATAAGCCCACACCCCCCACGGTCAATAGTATTGGCACCCACAACGTGCGAAATAGCACCATGGCCCACACTGATAACCAACGCCAAAACAATGCCACCCTCAATAGTACAAGTGGCAATAGTCAGAACTCGACCACCAACAACTCAGGGTATTCACAGTATGGCACACAAATAAATTTTGATCGGATATATGGTACAAGTCTGCTGGGAACTAACCCACAAAGCAGTACACACGAAACCCATACAGGGACACAACTAGTACCTACCAACAGGTGGAATAATAAACCATGGTCTTCACAAGGTCCCAATCATTTTTTGTCCCCTGCGTCCCTGTCATCGTTGAAAAAACAGCTGGTAGGGATGTTAACACTCCTAAACCGCTAGTGCTGGCTCCCCCTTTGCATGAATACAGAAACAGTATAGTGCGCTCGCATCCATTAAGCACACTTGAAACATGCAGAAACTTAGGTCAAACAAAGATCCCTACCCACGTTTCTAGCTTAACTAAAAATAAAAATGCCTTAGCCTATGGCAAATCCAGTACTCCAACGCTTAATTCTTCACCGAAAACAGCACACATCACCTCAATAGACATAGGTGAGCATGATGCTGAAACTCCTCTTAACATGGGGTCGTCGTGTCAAACAGTACTACTGGGTGCTGAACCACATTCGGGGCTGATTAACGAACTTAAATACTTCAAATGCTATTTCAAGTCTCATCTTTACCTGATTCTCATAAATGCTAGATCTGTTCTAAATAAACTACCGATGCTCAGAGCACTCACAGTAATACACAAACCCCCTATAATTGTCATCACTGAATCCTGGTGTAACTCGAACATACTGGATGAAGAGATAAGCTTAGATAACTACACACACTTTCGGTGTGACAGGGAAGGTGGAAAGGGAGGGGGTTGTCTCATGTACTTTCTGAATGCACTTACTGTATCACAGCTAGAAAATAGTACACTTAACATGCCTGAGACTTTATGGGTTAACTTACACTTAAATAACGCAATAGTATTAATTGGATGCACCTACAGAGCACCTGGCACCTTTAGTAATTACGAGACCCAGCTTATTAATACTCTGGAGCAATTATCCACCTTACAATACGATCATAAGATCCTATGTGGAGACTTTAACTTGCCTGAAATGAACTGGGAAATACCCACAGGTCCAACTAAACTTGATAAGTTCTTGGGCACACTGGATATACTTGGCTGGAAACAGACTGTCACATCCCCTACAAGAGGTAATAACGTACTAGACTTAATCTTCTGCCACAATGTAAGTCCCCTTTCTACCCTAGTAGGTTCTGAGTTTTCAGGGAGTGACCACAAAACAGTGCTGTGTGCACTGCCACTTCCGTCAAGTAGCAAATTAGGACCTGTCACTCTACTATAACCTTCAAACGCTTGCTATATAAACTGCTTCATCCTAATGACTATGCCAATCACACCGCACCACTTATTTCTAAAACGCATGAGCTATTACAACACTATAACGCCTAGACTCATTACTAAATACCATGACACTAAACAAACTCTAAGACTTCGCAAAAATACATGAAAGAACAACTGGATTATAGGTAGTGTTTACTATACAATGATATACATCTATAAACATTTATATATACATAAAATATTAATGTTCTCTTCATTTTTACCTACTTTATCTTTCTGCCATTCTGCTGCTGAGCGTACTCTTCTATATACCTTCTGGTCGAGGTCGAACTGCCCAACATCTAAACTGAAATGACCATTTAAGTAAATTCACACTCAAATTCCATGAATGATCCGATGCTACCATTTGAAAACGCTGGCCAACATTCTGTACAAGGAGTATTCTTGATCTGAAATAAACAAGCAACTGGTTTTCAAAGTTTTCAATGTATTACCCAACTTACATGTACAGTCTGCCATGCTGACGCATGTGGATAGTTCTAGAATCGACCTCGGCCTCATTTGATGCAGTAAAACAATCCAGCATGACCTTATCCAGTTTTCGTATCAACGATCAAATTTCCTTCTTATTATAAAACTACGATTAGACTGGTGAAAAAAATGGAATAAATACATTATTGACTCAAAATAATACATCAATAAACTTTATCTCACAGATGCTGTTCACAACAAAGTTATATAGGAGAAGTGACTTCAAGCTTTATTTTTCCCAGATATTTGTATTACATTCATCTGATATCTGGGTTTTTGTTAATGCGAAGACAATATTTCTATATCTCTTTATGTGTTACACAAACAGACTATTTAGCAGACTGTTCCGACTGACTCTAATGTCAGAAAGAACAAACAAATTGTAAATTCAACATACACCGAAACGTGTAATTTATATAATAACTTATCCATGCCTGTACAATTGGTATGTTCCTGCATAAACAGGAATAAATAAATATATATACGTGAAGCTCGGTAAATGCAGCTCACTTTCATGACACTTCCCTTGCTGATAACGTATTTCAATCATCAAAACAGTTGTAAGCTCTAATAACTGAAAACATTGCATGATTATGTTGGATATAAACGTGCTTGTAGAAAACGCATGCTAATAATGTGACCACGTTAAATTTACGCGGAATAACTAATAATGCCATGAAAACTTTTCGAATAAGAGGTTTTGTTTCACCTTATCTCGCTTTACGTTCCAGCGGCGTAGCATCCCTATTATTTATCCGGGATTCGCCTTTTTAATACGAAGTTAGAACACTTCAGTGAGTCTCAAAACAGCTTTTACGTGTTCCACGTGATCACCTTCTCCCTGACTGCCTATGCCTAGATTGTCAGTGTACACTTTTGCTTTTTTCAAGTTTTGAATTCATCAGTCATCTGGACTTAAAAGATGCTGATGTCAACTCGAATGCAGTACGCTTCAACCAAAATTGTCCATGACTCACCTTGTACACTGTCTCATCTTTGCCACCTTGTTTTATTGGTACTCGCAAATATCCCGATCAGGTTCGGAACTATAGACACATTCTCATTTTGCGGGAGATTTAGAGGTTTGGTTACAGTCAGCATGATACAGCGTCTCAAGTCCGTTATTCTGTTCTGACCCCAAAAATCAACACTAAGTCTGCACTTCCCATAGGCTTTATTTCATTGAGATAACTGGAGAGATAAATAGGCCCTCCGCTTCTTTTGCCCAAATTCTGCTTCTGAATTAGAAGAATCTCCTTCACTTAAGAATGTTGCTATTTTCCAACCAATCACTGTAAGTTTGAGCCTCATCTTACTACAATATCCATAAGAGTCCTCACCTCCAGTAGACAGACACCCGTATTCCTTAGCTAACACCGTTATATTCGATGCCTTCAATGACAATACACCTATCTACTGACAGATGCCTACTTCCCAATCACAAGCCTTTTCCTCGCACCGATCGCCACATTTCTCGCAGAAAATCAAACTTAAAGATTGTTATTTGTAACTGAGACAACAATGGATAGAAAGATTATTTTGTGATCCCCAATGTAGACAACGCGTTTTGATACGCCTGAGATCTAAACACATGCCTGTCCATCCTACGAATTGTCAATCCACACGGTCTGAGGTCTTAAAACATATCCATATATACTGGGGAGACAGCCAACTCTGTACATATTTAACAAAATAATTATCGGCCATTGATTCACAATCTTGACCGATTCTACAAATTCTAGTCTAATAAGACAAAAGGAACATCTGGGAAACTAGTCAGTTGGGCTTCTTGAAAGACTTCAAATTCGCTTGCAACTGGCCTCAACTAAAAATAACGCTCTTGATTCCTGTCCGTCTATCCTGCTGGAGCTGAGCTTTGGACACACTACCTGGTGACTGTTTGGCCTGGCGCATCTAAACTAGTGGTCAGGCTCTTCTTAGCACCGCCTCAAACGGTCAGGGGGAAATATAGCCTTCATGACTGCTCTAAGAAGTATTTATCAGCGGTGGTACGAAGACGGTATAGAAATATCAAACCACAGCACAACGAAGTCACCGAGCTCCTGTGCTTTGAAAATAAAATCGTTTATTACATGTTCCAATCCAAAGTTGCAGGCAAATTGATTGTCGAAGGTGAGATGGTTGAGGTTCAACTGGTTTGACGAATTTGTTTGATCCCCTGCAAAACACCTCCGTTTTTGTAGATATTTTCTGTTTCGGGGTCAGTATAGCTGATTGCTACCCGCAAAGCTACTATCTCCCCTTGCTTTCATTCATAGCACCTATACTTCACACTGCAATTCTTTGATCTGTTATCTCTGTGGCTAAACTTTTGTGGCCCCAATATGGCCATGGACAGTAACATCATATTATGTTTATAATCTCAATGTCTCATTTTGCACATATCCTCCGTATTGGGCCACTTTCATCTTCCTTCCATGTTTTCTGTGTCGTTTCATAAAGGTCCTCCATTTCGCCTCTTCGCTATTTGATCTATTCGTCTGATATTCAACATTCTTGAAGAATATCCCTTACAACACACAACTTAAAACATCTTTCCGGTAGTATCCGAGCACATGTACATCCAGCTGACTATTTTCAAAAGGGTGAAGCGAACGCCCTAAATTCCATAGATAATCACGATTAATCAAAATATGGCCCCACACTAATCCCCAGACATCATAGGAACGTTCATACTAAGCGGTGGCATGTCATCATAGACCCAGTATTTCGGGTTGGCATACTGAACCTAAAGTGGAGTATTGGTGAATATCAAGTGCGTTCCATCGTTTTTGGTAATACGAACAATACATTGACATTCTAAACTACTAAGCTCCTTAACCGCAGGAGTTCAAGATTTCCAAGGGGAGGCTTTGATGTGGCAGGTATGATCATCATCCTTATTTCATTTTTAAGTATCTGAATCTGAAATAGTTTCAGACTGAGTACATCGGCACCATTTTTGAAGAACGATTTTGCTTGAGGCGAAAACATCAGTTAGGGCAGGATTTCAACTAACTGCACTGAGTTTACCCCCATACGTCACTGCCAATATAACTTTCGGCTACCAACATCTCCAAAAGCTCACAACACAGGCTTTCCAACCAATCATACACGTAATTTCGTCACTTCAGGTTATTTGATAGTATGCATTAAAGTGGACCAATTTTTTCCGTGTGCGTAGCGCCATGAGACTAAACTGTTTAACTCACGACCTAATGAAGAAGTCACACTACAGTCTTCGACCAGTCATTTAAATTTCATTAGGAACTGCAAAGGTTCTTTGAAGATGGTGCACCATTTCCCATGTAACCCGAAAATACACAGTTTGTGAGTTGTACGTTTGAGGAACCTGGTATTTGTAGCTGGTGAATCTAATCGAATCTTTGTGTAGCGAATCGGTTGTCTAGAACTGCTGCCAAAGCTTCAGATACTACCTTTGCAACAGCATCTTCGTCACTCAATCGGACAAACAACACTTGTTGGTAGTCTACGTAACCGCTGTGGGGATGAATAATCTAAAATCCCCAGGTAAAGTCGAAAACCTTTTTCTTGTCCTATGTCAGTCTTTGTTTTTATTCTACCGGGCAAGCACTCTGTTCCTATTTCTTATCGTTACCCAATTATTAATGATAGCTGGTCATGTAGCAGCCGAATGTAGTCCTGAAAGGAACAATAATACACCATTCGTGGTGGTGATCAGGGTTTAAGATAGGGGAGTGTGTAACCTGCCGAGATTAGCACGCTTAGACCCCAAGCACTTATCCTTTGGTCTGATAAAATGTCTACGTCACCAAGTGGACGCAGTACCACGCGATGACTGACAGGTCTGTGGTTCTATTATTTGTAACATCGAGTCAGCGTATGAATGCAGTTTCTGCAGGCTGTGGGTACACTACCATCGCCAATAGCTGCGATACTCTCAGTGGTTTCAAAAGCACTGGAAGCCCTGAGAGGTGATTACGTCTGGCAGCGCCTCTACAGGGTAGACATACACCATGAGGCAAAACACAGTTTCAGAAGAGGTAGATCCTGTGTGACAAATCTGTTACCTGGCTGGAGTGACTAGATATCTTGCCGTGAAATGAATGTTACAATTTGTGTGGTCTCCCTCAAATTCACGGAGGCACTTGACACAGTTTGGCATGACATCCTCCCACGTAAAATAAGTCAGGAGGGTGTTAGTCGCCCACTTCTCTCATGGTTGGAGGATTATCTACACCAAAGAGAATTCTGTGCCTAGCCCAATCGTGTCCGCCCATCTGGGCACAGTTTAGCATCGAAGACATTACAGGGCCTATCCTAAGGCCACTGATGTTTCTGATTATTATAAGTCAGTCCTAAGTTTTCCAAGGTTGTATAGAACGCGTGTAAGACCACACCTTGAAGTGTCAAATATCACTGCCCCTTCGTTACCCAGAAGGGAGTCAAGTCTTTTGGAATGGGTTTAAAGAGGGTTAACAGAGAGCTGGTAGGTCTCCTAGGTGAACTATTCTAACGGCTGAAGAAACTATGTCTTTTCACACCAAGACAACTTCAACTTAGAGGTGACTTAGTTACTGCCTATAAGATTGCAGATGACCAGAATCACCCAAACAAAGGTATTTTACCGTTATGTACTTATGGGCTTCCACTAAGGTTGGCCCATCAGAAGGCAAGGATTTGACTAGGTTCACATTTCTTCTCACTCCGCGTTTGCCGCATATGGAACCCTTTACCAGAACCCATAGAAACTGCATCATCCATGAAAAGCTGTAAGCGGAGGCTGGAAGATCATGTGACGATACAAAGACTGAGTCTAAACGGTCTATCCCTTAAAATTCACACACCGTTAGTGTGTATATTCTTAATTTTTTATTTTACTACAGTCCATTCTCTCTTGTCTTACTGTTCTAACTCATCTGTCTATTTATTCACTCATTTTAATATACATACATACTGATTTCCAATTTCATTATCTGTTTGATTGTACGTTTTCTATTTTCCGAGTCCACACAATCTACACTAATCACACTTATCATTACTATCTCTCCCTCTGACCCCACCAGATGACTGACGGGTGGAAGGATCAATTCCACTCACAGTGGCGAAACGGTTTCAACACGCAGCATACTGCCCTTGGAGTCAGCCAAAGCCACGACAGTCGAGTGGCAGGACGAACAGATTTCAGATTCAGATTTATTGGTTGAGGATAGGAGGCTTGTAGTCTCTGCTAATCATTTTCTAGTAAATTTCTGTGGTTGTCCGAAAGCTTCCTGAATAAATCAACTGACGTTGCAGACACAACTTCCTCTAGGAGTTGGTTCCAAGAGTTTATGACTCCGTGCGAGGACCAGTACTAATCAGCAATATGATTTCTTCTTGGCTTTTGAATTCCCTGCTATGCCCTCTAAGGTGTTCGGACCTGGTAGGAAGGAAAAGAAAGAATAGGTCAGGCCCGTAGTCATTATTTAAAATTTCAAACATTGTAATTAAGTCTCCTCTCTGCCCACGGTATGATAGGAAGAAGAGATTCAAACTGTCTAGTCTTTCCTCATATGATAAGTTAGCCATGTCGAGAATAATACATGTTGCCTTCCTTTGAATCCTTTCTATAATATGTGAGTCACCTTTAGACAAGGACTGGCTGTCTGGATAAAGTTTTCCGGTCTTGACCTCACCAGAAATGTATACCAGGAGGTGAACATATCTTTGGTGATTCTAGTAAAGGCTGTGTGAATCGCTTGTAAGGATCTGAAACTACGTGTAGCCAACGTGCAATAGCGTGCTGTAGTTTTTAAGACTTGACTTACTACGACACCTAAATCCAAATGAGTTCGAAATGATGGGAGTGTTATTCCATCTAGTTCGCGGGAACTGATCCTTGCGTGTCCAATGCGCATGGTTGCGCATTTTGCTACATTGATAGGGAGCATCCATTCTCTGGACCACTCTGACTACTTGTCGAGGTCCTCTTGCAACGTGGGCGTATCACTGTCGCCCTTCAGCTCTCTGTAGATTTTTAGGTCATCTTTATGTAGGACCATAGGAGAATTGGTTAGCAAAGATAACTCATCTACATGCAAAACAAATGGGAGAGGTTCGAGTACAGTGCCCTGTGGCACTCCGCTAAGCACTGCTGTTCAGAATAAGAGTTTTGAGTTGATTGTGACCCTCTGCTTCCTATCTATGAAGAATTCCTTAATGCAGATTAGTAAGTTGCCTTTGACGCCAAGACCTCCCAACTTCCTGAGTAGTCCTTTGTGAGGCAATTTATCGAAGGGTTCACTGAAGTCTGTGAAGACGACTTCGATGGGTCTTCTGTTGTCCCCTGATTTGACCCGGCTTTCTCTTGCGGTGAGAAGATTTGACAGGTGTGAGAGATTTCCTCGGAAGCCACGCTGTACTGCAGATAGGAAATTGTTGTTTTCCAGATATGCCATGATACTTTTCTTGATGATCCTTTCCAGTGCCTTGATTAAATTGCTGGTGAGACTTATAGGCCTGTAGTTTGAAGGGCTTTGAATCGATCCTCCTTTGTGTATGGGGGTTACTATTGCTTGAAGATCGTGGTCAGTGGGGAGGCTACGTGAGCTGATAGCACCTTGAGAAGCCTTGTATGAATACCATCAGGACCCATTGATTTACCTGTGTGGGCCTAATGACATGTTAGACTAAGGCTAGCGAAATGCTACATTCCAGCAGTTTATGATCAGAGTTGTTGTCTGAAGATGGTGTTATTAAGCTTGTGCAGTCAACTGTTGGGGCATTGAAGTCGCCGACTACGAGACTCCGACATTTCGATGTCCAGGAGCCTAGCATCTCTATTAAGAAGTCATCTGCACTGCAGTCAGGACTGCGGTATATAGCAGTGAGATCAATATCTTAGCCAACGCGTTTAATTCTGCAGCGTAGAAGTTCGCACGATTCACTTCCGTGAAGGAGTGCTTCGATGCCACACACGCTTAAGCATTTCTTGAGGTAGATGACTACGCCACCTCCTTTGTTGCTTAGTCGGTCCACCCTATGCGCTTTGAAGTTTGGCAGGTTAACTCCGTCATCAGTGATATCGGGTGTGAGCAATGCCTGTGTGATGGTAGTTACATCCGGATTTCCGGAGTCAATCATATTACTCAGTTAAGTCCATTTGTTCAACAGCCTGCGGGGGTCTGCGTAGCAAACTGTCAATTCAGTTTGGTGCTCCAGCGGCCTACCCGCAGGGGTTTCGGGATCATCAAACTTCGAAGTTTGACAACTCGAAAGCCTTTAATCTTAATGTTTTCACTGTTTCAGCGTCGTTCACTTAATTCTAGGGCCTTAGACTGCCTTTTGTCCCGATGCGCTAGGTATAAGTCTGCACGAACATGTTGCCTGATCCTTTAAGAGTTTGGGAGTTTCTTAGAATGGCATCCCTCTCTTCTTTGGAGTTGAGTACGACTTTGAGAAGGCGTGCTGGCTGATTCACTGTCGATCCAGGCTTTCGGTCAATTCCATATAATGTGTATGGTTATGCCTGATACTGTTGTTGGCAGTAACTTATCTAAAAGGGGCTTGATCAAGCTAAGGTTATGCTCGAACCTGATCTCCACTTTGTGGAGAATGAGAGACCTATCAGATAGATCAGGTTTGCTTGCCGTGTCTTTCTTCCTCTGCAGCGCAGGTTTCTTTCCGTCCCTCGTGGACAGTGTGGTTGTTATGGTGTCCTATTCTCGCTTATTGCTGGAAACTACATTACGCCATTCATTGGCATCCCTCTCGCTGACCGTATTCGATCGCGTCTGTCTGCTGTCCACCGGTGTGGTTGAAGCTTGATCCACAAGTTTCTGGGAGACTCTAGCTGAAGGTTTCTGACCCCTAGTACTCCTCTTCTTTTTACCAGTCTTTCTATTACCGTCACTAGAGGGCTAATCCGGTGTCGCAGAGGCAGTATGGGCGTCTAGAATGCGATAGGTGCTCTTCTGTGCTGAAGGGCACTCACTCCCTGACAGCGAGCACAGAGAAATCAATTTAGTTTACACTAGCTTGTAAAAATGATATTGGATATTGAAAGTTAGGATTTCGTGATAGGTTTTGTTTAGTCCTGTGAATGCAACATACCTGGCACGCGCAATTTAGTAGCTTGCGTTCTACCCCTGTGGTTTGATGCAAAATGTTGCGGGACGTGGTGATTACGAAGCTCTTCTTACCAGAGAGACGAGGGAACCTCTTATTGACAAACATAAAACAGGAGCCAACTTCGGAAGGCTCCCCCTCGCAAAGCTTATCCGTTCCAGTAAGTTTTTGGTATGCATTATGCTTTTACGAGTTTGACCACGGATTGATATCAGTTAGAGAATCATTGTAAACTAGCCGCGAGTACTGGACAGCTGCTTCATCCTACTCTGGGAATCATCGGCAGTACGCACCCACTGCCAGGGTTTGAACCTTCCGGTTACAAGACAAGCTCGTATACCACTCAGCCATTGGGACTCGATTCAACGGCCAGTGCATAAATTCTAAATTCTACCAATTTATGATTTAGCGCGACCACCAACCAATGCCATCGGTGGGAAATCCATCCTCACACTTGAATGGTTGAACCCCACTGGTCATGACTTCTCACTCTAGGAAACTCCGTCCTGAGACAATTCACTAGCGAGCATCAGATTAATTTTCAAGAGTTGGTTTGTAAATATTAGATTTGTTTTTACGAGTTTTACGACGGATTGATACCAGTTTAATCCTTACAAACTAACTCTTGAATATATACTGTACTGTTTTAGACTAAGTATGCTTTTAGTTACCCAATCCATTTCTTTGATTTTGTACAGCTTGAATTAAGTATCGAAAATAGGACTTGTATTTACACTGGTCTTGCTAAAATTCCCCTAACAAATGCCTGTTTTGTAATCCGTGCGGACTACTGAATAATTGTAGTAGTATTGTGAAATTCTAGCATCCTATGACGTAAATACGTGAGAATTCAGCTTCATGAAAGTCTTTAAGCAATCCTAGAACAAAAGATACAATTTGATTTGATTGTAACACATCTAATTGGGTGTCGAACGTCATGTGTTGGGGTAGCCGCTATGATTTAACTGCATCGGTTGATATTTGTATAAATGGTTTACACCATGTTCACATCGTAGAATAATCTCAGTATTATACAGAAATGCTATACACTTCCCTGCCCTTCACTTCTTTCACGCCACCTATTCGTGTCATCACAGTCACTTCCTGCTACGTGTGCTTTCCAGTGGTGGTATTAAGACAGTTATTATTGATTGCACAGTTCAGCGAAACAGTTGACTACATATAAATAATGTGGTTTCAGGGAAGACGGTAGGGATTAAGTTCGTCGTTTGCATATAAGTAGCATGTAGTATTAGAATTGTCTTTAGGGACAAAGAATGGTAGGTTTACTTTTGCAGGAAAGCTAATTTTGTGATGTTTATATGACCTTTATAGACGTGAATCTTGAAAGTAATACATCCAGTCACTTGTTTACTGTTGTGATACATATTTGTAAGCATCTCAGCTCAATCATGACCCTGGGTATCTGGTTGAACGTATGTTTACAATTCATTTCGTAGCAAGGGAAATGGGTTGTGTCATCAGGGATCAGGTAGAACATCCATTGGGAGGCTAATATCTACGTTTAGTCACTGAGCGATCTGCGGAAGTGTTCTTGTTCAGCACCACAACAGTGAGTCCCTGAAGACTCCTTTATTAAATAAACATAAACCCAAACGGAACCTTGTTATGTGATAGTACTGATACTGATGTTAGTCCAGAGTTAAAGAATAGAGAATCGATTATAGAATCTTGAACAGACTTTTAGTGTGGTTTGCTATTCATTTATTCAATATGAGTTCCACCATTATTCTTCACCTCGAAGGTAAAATTTGTTCTCAAGTCGTTTTGGAGTGGATACTATGGTATATTTTATATTAATTCCGCATAGTTTTTGTGTATCCCGTGTACGAAATATCCACAGTTGTACATAAGCACTATTTTTGTAGGTTACAGAAATTTCTGAGCCTACTCAATCTAATAGTCAAACTCGACTTACAAGATCGCAAAGCGTCACCTGTCCACCACCTTACTTTACTTCATCTGAACATATAACCCTCCCAGGGAATACTTTCTACACTTGGTCAAGAGTCTCTCAGCAACCGATTTCTAGGACGCTTAGTGGGCATGTGAACGAGTCCAATGGACTTGTTACAGGAAGTTCTCTACCTGCTGTAACCAGTGTCAATGATTCCACTCCCCTCATCGTACCCAGTACAATTCCTCCACGTACACCCCATGATGTAAGTGCTTTTCCATGTCTTTTAGTGCCGTTTTGTCTAAAAAAAATTCGTAATGTTATGACATTAATAAAGAGTTAGATCAGTAATTATATAGTGTCTTTATTATCACTTCATTTTTAATGTGTCACAAAAGTGTTCTTGAGATGATACCAGTTTTTACCCAGTTTGGGTTTATCCGGAAGTCATTTGAATGTTACTGATGCTGGAAACAATGGATACATTTTTATCCGTTTATTTGGATTCATTATAATTGGTTAAACTCTTGACTCACTTGTGCAATAATTCATAACAAACCATCTGCTTCTATTTTGCAAGAGTTTGACTGACTACCACCAGTTAGAGTACCAGGGGGTTACTGAACAGCCCACTACTGACTGGTTACAGGATAGAGTTACCTGGTGTTTTGGTGAAATGTCGTGACCAATGAGTTGGATTCAGGGGCGAAGCTCGCTGACAAGACTGGTGGGTGGTAGCGCTTTCCGTCGCGAATTGGCGGAATTCATGATCCATAGGATTCTGTCCCGGTGGCCGAATGATGAATGGACTCGTTTCGCAAATTAAAGCCCCAGAGTTCAATCCCTGATGGAGTAGTAGTAAGTGGGTGTGCTGTTGAAGAGTCTCAAATTAGGACAAAAGAGCTGTCCAGTACTTCCTGGTGTTGTTTCTTTGATTAATGTCAGTTTGTGATCATCTCTTACGGTGTATACTCACATATAAGCAACAAAATTGTAAGTCTAAGGTATGAAACCGTAGAATACATAAATATAACCTGTATCACAGTAAGTGTATTCCTAATAAAATAATCTGAAGTATGCAGCAAGTAGGTTTGACTCTGATTACCGTGTCGCCTACTTTTCCGTACATAATTTAGAACAGGATTGAGAGATAGCAACAGCTGCCTCCCATAAAATCTTTTTAAGAGCCAGCTTCCTTGGTTAACATAGTCCTAGTGGCAGGTATTAATTGAGCCCATGCAAGGTATGATGTGGTCATCTAAACTGTAGTGATTTAATGATTTCAGTTGATGACTTGTAGTTGTTATCAATGTGACACTTCAGGCATAACGGTGATCAATTACCTGATGCCTTGTGTACCGATATTTCCCAATTGCAATACTTTAACAACAGTAGGTAGAATATGCCTCGTCTGCAGTGTACATTAAGTGCTTTGAGTTGTTTTAACCCTGACTTTTCTTTACAAGTAACTAGTGTTTTCCCGTCAATTATTAGGTTCAAAGTTTGAGCATTATTTCTTGCATACTTTTATCAAAGTATTGCTTAATAATAAATTGTATGGACTTGTATTTTGATTTAATTTAAATTTTTATCCCTTTACGTTCCCAG
Source organism: Trichobilharzia szidati (assembly GCA_944472155.2). NCBI lineage: Eukaryota > Metazoa > Platyhelminthes > Trematoda > Strigeidida > Schistosomatidae > Trichobilharzia > Trichobilharzia szidati. The sequence continues at coordinate 40,846,168 of OX235279.1, forward strand.
TGGGACAAGGGACTTCAAGCTAGATGCTTGAATTACAGATAAAGAATAAACAGTGAGCAAAAAAGCCAACAAATATATTCACACGTAGGTCAGCTAGTACGTAATAATGGCCAAGAATAGTCAGCGTTATTTTAAAAAGGGACGGAGTGAATACCACTCCCCATATCACTTCCATCCATCTTAGCTCTCTTAAGACTAATTAAGGTATCCAAAGTAGTTCGTATATATATATATATATATATATATATATATATTTAGATGCTCGGATTGTGTGTTTCATATCATGATTGAAGTTCTTTCAAAACCATCATTGATCTGCATTGTTTACTTTATATTTTACGTCAGGATCAGTGTTCATCAAGTAACATGATTCATAATACAGCTTCCGCAGACGCACGCCTACATATGGTGACAGGTGGTGAGTGTGTTAATTCGTTACCATTTCGTAATGACACACTCTCTGGTTCTTCTATATCTGGTGTCACTCTTCCTCTAACAACGCAATCTTCTGGACCTAGCACTTATGATGCATTTAATCATCGCCCAGTTCATTCATCTGTTCCTCGTCCCACACCACTATCAAAACGATGCACCCAACCAGCAACCAGTGTATCACTGAATTCACAGCCACCAATGGTAAACACTTGTTCCCAACATTTAGGAAGTAATACGCGAAATCCAGTCGTATCTATAGGCGATCCAAACAGAGTAAGTATCGAGAATGATTATCAGAATGGTAATTTCAATTTACAAATATCTTCTGCATTTAAGCTGTTATTTTCATCGTCTTATATACACGTGAATGTAACAGACCAAACACTTGTTTTACACGTTAATAATGTTCGTTATGTTTGGGTCTTTGTTGATGACAGACAACTGTTGTTTGCATATATTTCTATCATGTAACTAGGTATCTTTGTATTTTGGTAACCGATAAAGTTTCAAGGCAGGTTACCTGTGTTGTAACAATTACAGTAAGGTTCAAACTTACTTTGTGTCGCGTTAGTACATGACTTTGAGAACTAGTATAATATCTGTAGGCAAATTAAATCCTACAGTGGTCACTTTTACCAGTTTTATTGCTGATTATTAATTCTTGAAAAAAGTTGCATTGCAGCAACCCAGTGTGGATTTATGCACCTAACAATGAGCCACACCAGCGTGTACATGTGTGTGTACTGATTCCAAGGGATTGTTTGATGTCCCATTTAAGTAAAAAAAACAACCGTAGTTCGAAGATGCACTTCGCTAGTGGAGATCCAATCACCCAGACCTATGAATCATTTCACATTTGGTTTTCCAATGATTATTATTCCATCAGTGGTCTCAACTACTAGTGTAGTGAAACACGGTTACCTGATCTCTCCTCATTTCTTTTTAAATTTGCCATCAGTCACATTCTGGAGTCGGTCGACTCTGAAAGATGTGCGTGGTGGTGGTGGTTGTATGGATCTGCTAACCGAAAAAAGATTTGTCAACTTCGAGTTTGCAAACGACATCGTCTAACTGTGCAATAACATGCAGGCTGCGCAAATCGTACTTAATCAATTGGTGGTGAATGCTTAAAAGTGTGGTATTTGCGAATTATTGTTACAGCACTGGGGGGAACCTGTACCTGCATTCACCCTTACAAGTGAACTGTTAAGAGTAATCTATAAGTTCATGTATCTCTAGATGGTTGTTTTAGTAACCATCACATGTCGGGATTACAATGCGTCGGTGCGCACAGCCTTGTCCTACACCTGTAAAATTTAGCCTCCGAGTTGAGGATCAGTGGCGACTCTCTGTGCATTGGATCGCCAATGCCTTTGCAGATTGGTTTGCATCCAGGAGTGTTATCATCCACAACTCAGCAGTGGATTCTAGACTTCGTGAGAACATCGCTTATTGATAAGCAGATATATCCAGCTGGTTAAGGAAAGTATTATACAGTCCTTTCTGTGTTTTTATAAAGCTACTGAATATCTTATCATATATGTACATCTCAAAATTCATATTCCTCTTTATTTTAAACAGTTGGCAACCTCTTCAGCTGCCAACAGGATTGATGAAGAAATTATGAATCCTGCTTCCACGGATGATAATCTCCTATGGGGTCGTATCGCTCGAAACTCATCAGGAGATTTAAGATTTCCCGGCATCAATCGCACTTTTAAAAGTGCTTATTCAGTCTTGAGGCAAATTTATCAATCGGCTATGGCTCAAGACAGTTTGACTTTACAGGTAGGTTTTTCATAGTTTATATTGATTGATTTGTTAATATGAGTAGTAAATATTTTCAGCCAAGTCATCACTAGTCTATTCTGTACTCTCTCTCCTCTCTGTTCAGACAGTGACCGTAAGCTGACGAATAGTTCCTAACTACCACATTGTATCTTTTACTTCAATAGGTATATAGTCTGAAAATTATCAACCTTGATTTCCAGTGATTCGTTAAGTAATGCGGATTATTGTGATGAAATCTCCGCCAATATTAATCAGAGATCTGCTATTATTATTATTATTATTATTATTATTGTTCCTTGAGTTCCGAGTGGAATATAGGGTTTAAACAACACATCTCCACTTTGTCCTATCTTCTGGCGTCCTCTTCTGCTTCGACCATGATTACCCACAATCTCTCATCTGCTCCTCTTACTCACATGATCTCCTCCATGTCACCCTAACAATGACGATCCGCTCATCGCTTCCCTTTCGGGTGCCACTTGAGCAATGGCCTGCATTGTGCGCGACCTCATTTGACTGTCTCCTCAACTCATTTATGCCCAATCCATCTCAATTTCTCCTACATATTTGTTGAGCGAGCGGCTCTTCGTTGGTTTGTTCCCAGCCATAATTTCTTGTTGCTAATTCTTCCTGGCCATTTGATCTTTAGTATGGAGTCAGCCAGCCAGCGAAGTGGGCAGCTGTTGATGAAAGTCTGAAACAGGCTGTTGGAAATCCTTTTCGTGACTACTCACGTGCAGTGCAAGTTTCTGACCCATATAGAAGAATTGACTGACTGACTGACTGACTTCAGATTTGTGTTGAATAGAATGCGAATGTTGTTGTTTATGCTGCTGAGTGAGTGCAGAATATTTGCAAACTGGTTTCAGATTGATGAAGGTGTATCTTGCCTTTCTGATTCTGGCCTGCTTTGACATCTTCACCCGTTCCGAATGGCTGTAGTGGAAACGACGCTGGCTGCCTAGGTAAGGGAAGGAGACAACCTCAGTCAAATCTCTCCCGTTGATGGTGATTAGTGCTGTTTGTTGTTGCTGTGACGGTTGGTTGGTTGGTTGGTTATCTTCATCACCTCCGTCTCTATTCTATCTTCTCTATGTTCACCTGGAGTCGTGTGTTCGCTGTCTGTCTCACCTCTTGGGGAAGTTTGTTGGTTTTCGCCTACCTGTCTGCCTGTAAGTCTTCGAGTGTGTGTGACATTCGACATATGTTATCGATGCGTGAAATCCAGATGTTCTAGAGTCTTCTTATCGGTGGTCCAGCGTATTCATGTCTTCTCACTCCCCACATCCAGTGTGATGCATAATCCAGTCCACCACAATTAAAAATATCATCGGTGATAATAGGCAGCCAGCATGGCTTTATTGAAGGTGAACTGTCCCAATAATGCCTCAAGTGATAAATGGCTGTGTACTTCTGTGGCTGACTGACTGACTGACTTGAGAAGAGAATGAACAGTCTGAGTATGGAGATGGGATAGGATGGGATTGGGTGTCTAGATGATTGGAAAGATAATTTCTTAGTGAGGATTTGGATGAGAGTTTAGCTTGTTGTAGGGCATCATAGTGTTTCTGGCGCTGTTGTCGTTGTTGTTGTAGTAACTGAATTTTGTGAAATTTGAGGTAGATAAGTAGGTAGGTGATTGAACCCTTGTAAAATTGACATGACTGGATATATAACTGAATTAATTGTACTAGAATTTGTGATTGTTTCCACTGAACTGAATAACGCTGTCACCAAAGTTTTTTTGGACAAAGTATCAGTGCAGTTGTGGTTCGTCTAACTTGAGTTAAATGCGTCTCCAGACACAACAGTTTTTTTATCAATATTATAATTATAATTATCACTGTTATTGTTATTTTCAGTTACCGGCATCCGCGATTCAATGTGAAAATGAGGCAAATATTCGTTTAGAAAACTCACTACCAAATTCGCTACTTAATTCAACTTCAAGAAAAGTGAGTGAATAAAATAATTCTGGGCGTTCCATTGTTTTTCCCTTGAAAAGAATTGACTAATCTGATGGCGAAACGTCCGTGATTAAATGTGTGATCTTAGAAAACATACCAGTGAGGAGGATGTAGTTGACTAACCTAAGCAATTGACTTCCAACCAATTGGGTGCCAGGCTCGACTCCTGTTCCACGGTTATCATTAGCCCTGTCACACACGATAAGTGTATCTCTTAGTGTGTTGCACAACAATAATAATAATAAGAATCGAGAAACCATACCGTTTGCAAGCTAGAAATCTCCACTTTTCGAAAATATGTACTATACCGTTAAATGCTAGGATTGCACAGTATTCTGACCAGCTTCCACTAGTTTACTTAATTTCGCGCAGTCCACATGGTTTCTTTGGCGTTTAAATTTAGTATTTTTTTGTGTGTGTTCTGTATCACTTCATTCCCCCAAAAATAGAAAAAGTGTCAGGATTTTCTTGATTTTGAAAAATAAAACAACTCCATCACAGGTTGAGATCAATTGGAGAAAACCATTGAAAATGAGAGATAATGTTGACTGTCTCCTCCCCCTCTCTGTCGTAACTTCAAGCTCCTGTTTAGTTTGATTCGTGGTGGGATCATGTGTATACAGTAATGCAGAGTTGATTATATTACAAACTAGAATGTGAAAAACACCTGTCCTAGTAGTGTTCTCTTGCTTTCTCAGCTCTTGTCTAACTTGTGCCAGTGCAGGATATTTATTCTGTGGAAAATACCCGATGGGAACACTAGAGAGGCAGAGAGAATAAAACATGAGCTCAGAAAAGGGTATCTTTTCGTCAATTTTATCTTCAAAACAGTTGTACGTTTGCACTTACAAATATATAAGTTCGCAGTGTTCGCAATCATTATTATTATTATTTTTAATTCAACATAGTAACGCAGGTGACATTGAAGAAAGTAATAATATTCAACTTGATATGAAAGTTTGAAGGTGTGAATATGGATTACAAGGGGGGGGGGGCGTAGAAACAAAATTACATGGGATTGAAAAGTGGTTGTGTAGTATGTAAAATAGTTTTATGAACGAAGACAGATGGGAATAAGATGAGCATGAAAACAAAGTGAAACAATAGCGAGCTCGTAGACCATTAGGCCACTGGGATCAGCCCGATCCAATGGCCCATGAATTCTAAATTCTGCCAATTCACGATATAGCGCAACCGCTAGCCATTGGATCGGGTCCCAGTGGCTTAATGGTCTACGAGCTCGCCTTGTAATCAGAAGGTCCTAGGTTCAAACCCTGGTCTGTGCGTGCTGCTGAAGAGTCACAAACTAGAACGAAACAAGTGTACAGTACTCCCAGGTTTTCCAATAGTTCTCTAACCAATGGTCAGCTCATGATGAAATCCTGTAACTATTCAACTATTTTTAATCCAATGTAATTTTTGTTCCCATGCTATTTCTACTCTGACTGACTGACTGATTGGTTTCAACATGGTTTCAACCTTGAACAGCTGTGCAGCAGTTCGAGTTGCCACAGTCCCTCCATGTAGCACACAAAGCAAGACAAAAGACCACAGAGAGGTTCAAAAGAGAGACAGAGATAATAAACATAAGTATAAAATGATATCATCATTCTATTTCACAGGTTCTCATCAGCTGCTGCAAACTACCTGAAATTACAATGGTTATAAATAATAACATTTCATACTTCAATGTTTGAAAGGTAATAGAGAAAACATAATAAGGTGAACGCATCCGGAATTTGAGTGTTACAATTTATAGTTTAAGTTATCATCAATTTATATACAATTAAACTATGAAGAAAAAAAATGAAAAAAGGGGGGAGGGAGAGAGAAAACAGAAGAATCTAATAAACAGTGTCAGTGTGGCAACTCAAGAAGGTTGAAGTTCATCATTTTGAAAACTTGCTTAGTGAGTTGAGCCCACTAGTGTGTATAACTAGTCAGGGTAGTCAAAGTGATATGGTTACCAAGGTAGTGAGAGATTGTGACTACACTCTGTGTGGTAACCTCCAAAGCCTCAGGATGGTCGGGGGGGGGTGCCTTGCGATGCGGGTTGGCCACCCCTCCGCACACCTCTTGAAATGCTCCCATATGACCGGGCGTCTTACATGGCCTCTCCTGAGGAAGTCCTACTCACTGCCTTCACGTGGCGGAGGTGTTTTTCACCAAAGTGAGAGGGCGAAAGCGGATGCCCGGCGCTCTTCACTGGGTTGACTGTCCATTGGATTACAGTCTAGGGGAGATGGCTAAACCCTGATTCCAAACCTCCAACGACTGGCGTATGGAGCTCACCGGTAGACGTATGGACAAAGGGCTTGTTGGATGTCTGGCCCCATTCAAAATGGCGTATGAACCGAACTCCGGTCACCGGCTGCCAATGGATAGTGGACTCCCTACTCCACTCTTACTGCCTTGTAGGTCACAATTGTTTGTGTAAAGGCTAGAGCTGCACTCTCAAACAAAAGGCCGAGCGATTCTGGGGACATCACTCGTACCAAATTCCCATGAAACTTCATGAACTCTCTTCATCAGATCGCCGCGCCTGGGCAGCGATGATTCGAGATGTACATGAAGCCGGCTCATCCTCCCGTAGGAGATAGCCGAAGTAAAGTAAGTAAGTAGATATATAAAGAGTGATTTGTTCAATGAAAAATATCCCTTGGCGTCCGCGTCTTGCCTTCTGTTGTTACTGTAGTAGTATTACTCTAGCCTTAGGGTGGGATCGTGAATACGTGAACACCTTGAGCAGCAATCTTCGTATGTTTGGCGTGCGATTCGCCCCTGTAAAATGTAAGATGCTGCTACAGGACTGGCCTACGTCAACTCCTAGCTTAGTGATAGGGAGTGAAGTGATAGAACATGTTGACCACTTCATCTATTTGGGAAGTTGTATCAGCACCAACGGATTCATTGGTGACGACATCTCAGCACGGATCCAAAAAGCTCGAGCTGCTTTCGCTAACTTACGCCATCTCTGGCGTAGGCGTGACATCCGGCTATCAACCAAGGGACGTGTGTACTGCTGAGCAGTTCGCCCCGTCCTTCTCTATGGCTCTGAAACATGGCCAATACGAGTTGAAGACATGAAAAGGTTGACTGTTTTTGATCTACGTTTGTGTGCTCTTTGGAACGTGGCAACTCGAACTGCTGCACTTCGGTGCCAAGTTCTATGTTGAATCCAGACAGACAGTGAATACGTGACTAGTCATGCAGCAAAGTGACGACATCCCAGTTGTAAGTAGTCATAGTGGTGTGGGAAGTTGAATGAAGTAGTGTTATTATTATTATTATTAATATTATTTTAAGTATTAGTTATTATTAATATTAGTGTTTCTCCATTTTCACAGGGTTTTTATATTTGCCTGTGTTGCCGAGCAACATTTACAAGCAGTGCTTTGTATGAAGACCACCTGGATCGTACCGTTGCTCGAATATTGTATCGTTGTCATCTCTGTCGTGCTTCTTGGACAACAACTTCACGTGAGGCGGTCAGTATCGCTGATGTAAATACAAGTCATCATCATCGTCCGGAGGACAACAGTAGAAATCCTTCTGAATCAACTAGTAGTTCTGTCGTCGCTGCTGGTAGTTCGCATGAAGTCACGCTTGCCATGATCCCGACTACTACTACTACTACTAACAACAACAACAACAACAGTAATAATCATGAAAGCGAAATCTCCTCACGATTTTATTCTGTTCTACCGGGTGGAATTATCAGCGCTAATAATAAATGCGCCATATTTACTCATTTGACATCTGTACACCCGGATAAAAGAAGCGATTGGATTCTAAGACCATCGCTTCTTACAATTTGTCCGTTGGTTACGCCAGCCACATATTTAAATTTAGCAGCACTGACCGCCTCCACTACTACTTCTACTACTGCTGATACACAACCTTCTGATGCAGGGAGTGAGTTGACTCATTTGTTGTTTGTTTTCCCTTTATGTGTGCTGTAACTTAATGCTATGTATGTTTCTGTATTTTTGTTGTTGTGTCCTATGATAGTTATAATGTGTATGCATATGCATGCGTGTGCGTGCGTGCGTGTGTCTGTCTGTCTGTCTAAAAAGGTGTTCACAATGTTTTGCATAGATGGACTCATGTGCTATGTAACGAATATCTATATAGGCTGCAGGCGGTGGCATTGAGTCTGATTAACAAGTGCTTCTGGAGGGCTTCGTGTGCGTGTTTACCACTACACTTATTTGGGAAGCTGTAGCAGCCAATGTTGTCAGCGGGTTGATCGCTGACGAAATCACGGCACGGATACAGAAGGCTCGTTTCGCATATGCTGACCTACGTTATCTCTGGCGTAGACGTGATTTCCGGTTGGCTATCGATCAAAGAACATGTGTACTGCTCAGCATCCATTGAAATTGGAAGACATGAAAATTCTGGCTAACTGTCTCTGATTATAAGTGTCTGCTTTCTGTCTCCCATGTTAGGTGGAATAATAGAGTGAGCAATATTGAGGTCAGGCATCGGTCGAGTGCTGTGTAAGTCAGAGGGAAAATCAGTCGACGAGGTTGTGAAGTTACATTGATTGAGAGAGATGGTTAGGAGGAGGACATGTGTTACGCATGCCTAACCTAGCCATTCACTGCATTATTCGATAATGGGCAATGTTAGCTGACATAGAATGGATCAGGTTGGAGAATAGCTAGCATATGGTGACCAAACCAAAACACGGCTCCATCAGTCAATGAAGTCCACAACAGTTAGTTTAGGTCAGCCAGTCAGTCAGCCGGCCACGTTGTAGGGAGGTGTAGAGTGCGTGTTTGTGGTCTTCGGGATGGTGAGAATCAGTGACTGGAGGCAATTAGTGATATGGCTCACAATCGTCCTCGGTGATGGCTGGTGCAGATGCATTCACTCTTTGTGATTTATCGTAAGCAGTGAAATTCTATTGTCCTTTCATATTACTAATCTTTTCCGCTCACTGACACTTCTGTTCATTATCTCTGTCTCTCTTTTGAACCTCCCTGTGGTCTTTTGTGTTGCTTTGTGGAGTGTGACAACTCGTACTGCTCCAGCTGTGCAAGGTTCTATGTTAAATCGAGTCACTCATTAATAAGTAGTCGGTGAGATTGTGTATTTCAACTAAAAGTAATTCACACAATTCTTTTCTTTAATAAACTTGAACAAAGCATGAATGACATATGTACCACCGGGATACTATGGACTTATCTCTTATTATTTTGGGGATTCTTCTCACACCGCTGGCTGCAATCTGAAGAAACCAGAAGTGTATAAATTTGAGTAAAGATTTAAACATACTGTTTACACGAAGGATAAGAAGTAATTGGTAGCACCTCAGTGGTAATTATTACTCTGGAGTGATGTAAGTTGTTGAGTAACTAAGAGTGAAAAGGATTGACTATTTTTGAAAAAATTGGATGACTGGTGCGTCGGTGGCACAGCGGTAGAATGCTCCCCAGCTACGCATGTGGTCCGGGGTTCGATCCACGGGCACTGACGACGCACTCCTTTACCTGTCTAAACCAGTAATACGACTGGTAGGTAAACGGGGAAGGTGTGGGGGTGCATGAGGCTGGCTATCAACTCCATCCCGTAAAAATAATTACCACCGAAATAGAATAAATTAAATACTATCGAAACTTCCAGTCTCTAGCTTGAGGCCCTGTGTTCCACTTGGAAAAAAATCTTGTAAAACGTATGTTTAAATCTTTATTGTAATTTACACTTTTGGATTGTTCAAGTTGTAGCCAGTTGAAAAGGATTCGCGGAAAAATAAATAGATGTATTACTGTTCTAGACCTACTGCTTAACAAATATGTAGAAAGCAAATGCAGATGGATTGGTGGGCACACGTTGAGGAGGCCATCGTCGAATGACGTCGCATGCTAGGCCTTCGAGTGGAAAGTGAGCGTACCATGTAGGAGACCAGAGACTATGACCAATCGTGCGACAAGCCAAAGAAGACCACAGGGAATAGGAAAAAGTGAAGAAGTGCTGTTGAAGCCCTATGCTCCACTCTGAACCCAAGGGAACAATAATTAATAATAATTTTTTTTCCTTCATGTTCCCCAGTGGAACATAGGGCTCCAAGCTAGTGGCTTGAAGTTTCTGTAGCAGTGTTTATTTTACAGGATGGGGTTGCTAGTCCCATGCCCAACCTTTCCTCTTCACCAACATTACTTCTGGCTTAGCGAGGTAAAGGAGTGCGTCGGCCGAGGATCGAACCCCGGACCATGTGTATGGTCGTCGAGCGTCCTAACCGCTATGCCACCGGCGCACAATAATAATAATAATAATTGATATTCTGTATTCTCATATCAGCGTCCAATAGGTGATCAGACGAGTTAATAAAATTGTCTTCACCACGAGCAGTGATCACTTCAACCAACAACACTATCAATTGACCAGTGAGACTGATTTATCACATCAGTTCCAGTCTAATTAAATCAAATACTGCAGTCAATAGACGCAAGTCTAACGTTTGCAGTGATTATGGACCAGGTTTTCAATGTTGATTATAAATCAACGAGTAATAAAACTCAACTGATCACCACTCATCGAACATTCGAAAAATGCGATTTTCAAACATGTCAGAAACATTATTTATTTTATATTGTATATTTGATAAAATCAGGATTTTCATTACGATAATAAGACAGAGGTAGGGCAGTCTCATCACTTTTCCTTGTGATGTGAATTCATCACTGCCTCAGTCCAGCGACCTTTTAAATTGATTATTCAGCACTTTTGCTTAATTTTAGTACATAGCTGACTAACTGACAAGTGATTAATTGTCAGGTCTGATTTATTGTAAATGTTGCATGGATGAATAGTACTCGTTGTTTTCAAATGATTATTGAGAGAGAGAGTGAGTGAGAGTTAATACAATTTCATCTTTTGCCTGAGTAGTGTTCATCATTCAAACAACTACTACACTAACTAACTAACACTAATCAGTGCAATTGTGTGATTACTGGTCGGTCAACTAGTAATCAGGTCAGTTTAGTCTTACTTGATAAAAAAATATTCAGTTAATGTGGACAATATAAGGTGGTGGAATACAAGCAATTCTAATGGCTTTTAGAAAAATTAAATAATAACTAATACCTGTTACCCGTTGCACACAAGAGGATGAATGGCACACTCGTCGTCCAAGTAAGTGGTCCAGTGGATGATAACACTTTAGTCTTTGTAACTATGGCTACTGAGTGGGTGGGTGGGTTCAAGCCTCCTCAGTGGAGGGAACACCATCACTCTCTGAGGAGGGATGCAGGTACAGTCAGTTGATGAGCCTGTCCCAAATAGGACGAAATGGTGTGTGTGGGTAGGTGGGTGGAGGTGGATGGGTTCCACTGCTAGTCACCATCATTCACCAAATTACTTAAAATTCTTAACCAAGTTTGGAAATACTAAAGTTGTTAGTAATTATGAACATGTGAATGCCTGAAATCTATTATCCTATGCTTTTATGCCATTAATCCAAGGTTATTGTTAAATGCATAAGATTTTCCATCATTGGCGACAATCAGGGGGAATCCCAAGGCCTAGGTGAAAGAAAACACATAGATAGTTAACAACGCCGGTACTTCAGATGGGCAGTAATAAGTGTGTTCGGGACAATAAATACATCAATGCTATTATAAAGTGATTTTGTATCGCCTCATCTAAGATCTCCAACCACTGACCTTTATTAATGTCAAACGTTGACAGCGGCAACAGTAAAGACACGATAGGTTGTAGGTTAGATTACGAACTAACGTCAGTTGGAAGCCTATCGGAAACCAGTGTGTCAACTGTCCAAATCGGGCAAGATTCTGGACCTAGCTCTGCTGGCAGAAAACTAATCGCTGTCTCAGATTACTGTGTACGGTAACCAACTCGAAAATACCAGAAAACAGATCGGCGATTCGTGGATTGTTTATTTCTCCACTGAAAAATTTACCAGGACTACAGGGTTACTACAGCACATATCACAATATTTCTGATCGTGTTTTCTCCAGTCCTCTGCCAAACCGCTTATGATTACGTCACAGCCCCCAATGTTTCCCGATCCCATCCCCGCACCGCGAAAATGGATATCTGTCCGAACAGACAAACCACATGTTGTTTATTCAATATTGACACAGAGATTCCGATCATCCGTCCCTCTGAGGGACTTTGACGAAACATCTGTCCAATACACTTTTTGGTTTTCACTGGCTCTTTCAACTGATATCGGTTTATAATGGAATTTAAGTGTGTATATCGTCTTGAAACCCCAAACTGGTCAGAATGTTAGCGTATATTATCAGATTGAATAAAGTCTCAATTATCAAAAAGAAAAATATTGTGTATACCTACACCTGTTTGTAAGCAGGCTATACTTTGAAAGAAAACAACAATCCATGGTGCTAAGAGTGTAATACTCTACCTTTATTTGTTTTGATAGTGTGGAAAATTCCCATATTATGAATTAAAAGTCAATCTGAACGAAGAATATTCTTTTCAATAATTTCTCTTCAGGTTCTTACAATTATAAAATATATTTGTTGTCGTTACAAAAAAGGCCAGTTATGCGGCAGATACATTTGTTCAAGTATTGGTTTGGTAGGGATTTTGTTTAATTGCATGGAGGATTTCATCATGAGCTCGCCTTGTAACTAGAAGGTCCTGGGTTCGAATCCCGGTGGGCGCGTACTGCTGAAGAGTCCCAAACTAGGACGAAACAGCTGTCCAGTACTCCCAGGTTTTCCAGTGGTTCTCTAACTGATGTCAGCTCATCATGAAATCCTCCATGCAAAGATACATTTTTTAACGTAGAATAACAGATTGGCAGTTATGGGGTGTCAAAATAAATAGTCGTATTTGTGTGACAAACGTGCTAGGCTGAATTCGATTATTGTAAAACGGGAGACAATGGTGATTAATCATAATAGATTTGTAGAGTGTGGGGTAGGAAAATTGACAAGTGAGTTCAAGGTTATAAAAGGTGTCAGGTGAGTGGCTAGTACAAAGTGGTCTGTGTTAAACAGGAGATAGTAAGACTGCAATGGGACCACTTTGTACTAGCCACTCACCTGACACCTTTTATAACCTTGAACTCACTTGTCAATTTTCCTACCCCACACTCTACAAATCTATTATGATTAATCACCATTGTCTCCCGTTTTACAATAATCGAATTCAGCCTAGCACGTTTGTCACACAAATACGACTATTTATTTTGACACCCCATAACTGCCAATCTGTTATTCTACGTTAAAAAATGTATCTGCCGCATAACTGGCCTTTATTTGTTTGTTGGTTGCAATTGTTGAGTAGTATTCATAATTGTTAATCCCTCCCTCTCTCTCTCTGTCTGTCTTTTGCATTTTTTGCCTTCATTCTCCAATTTCATTTCCCGATTGTTTGTGTTGTTTGTTGTCGTAGATGAGCCAGCGCCTACACGTCAAACATCCAATCAACTTGTCAAAACTCATTTGAATGATTTATGTAAATCAAGAGTTTGGAGTGATCTTCAACATAGTCTTAGGTGAGTTTCATCTTGCACTACAACTTTTTCTTCTGATTTTATTATTTTTTTGTGTGTGTTTTACTTATGCTAATACTGTGGTGGGTGTGATACAGACAATGTGTTCCAATGGAATATTATTCTCACCTATTCCCACAGCACAATACTGCATTAGCAACAGAATACGATGTGTGTGTGTGTGTGTGTGTGTATTTGAACATTCTATTTCATGTCGTTTAATGTAAACCAAAGTTCATCATAAGCTCAGTGATTAGTTAACGAATATAAACCGTATGTATATAAACAGCGGTTTGATCAATTAAAAATATAGCATAACTTCTGTGCTTTGCCCTCCTACTGTTACTGTAGCAGTCAATGAATGAATACATTGATTATTACTTACATGGATAAATTCAGAAAATTGTCAACTGGCACTCCTGATTTTTCTAGTCTATCTAACAACAGCTTCACTAATAATCATGACCAGGATTGAAAGGTGATAATGATAATATTATTATTATTCCCTTGAGTTCCGAGCGGAACATACAACTTCAACAACACATTTCCACTTTGTCCTATCTTCTGCCGTCCTCTTCTGCTTGGACCATGATTGCCCACAGTCTCTCATCTCCTCCTCCATGTCCCCCTAACAATGACGACCCACTCGTCGCCGCTTCCCATTGAGATTCCGCCCGAGCAATGGCCTGCATTGTGCACGACGTCATTTAACTGTCTCCTCAACTTATTTATGCCCAATCCATCTCCATTTTCTCCTACATATTTGTTGAGCGAGCGGCTCTTCGTTGGTTTGTTCCCAGCCATAATTTCTTGTTGCTAATTCTTCCTGGCCATTTGATCTTTAGTATGGAGTCAGCCAGCCAGCGAAGTGGGCAGCTGTTGATGAAAGTCTGAAACAGGCTGTTGGAAATCCTTTTCGTGACTACTCACGTGCAGTGCAAGTTTCTGACCCATATAGAAGAATTGACTGACTGACTGACTGACTTCAGATTTGTGTTGAATAGAATGCGAATGTTGTTGTTTATGCTGCTGAGTGAGTGCAGAATATTTGCAAACTGGTTTCAGATTGATGAAGGTGTATCTTGCCTTTCTGATTCTGGCCTGCTTTGACATCTTCACCCGTTCCGAATGGCTGTAGTGGAAACGACGCTGGCTGCCTAGGTAAGGGAAGGAGACAACCTCAGTCAAATCTCTCCCGTTGATGGTGATTAGTGCTGTTTGTTGTTGCTGTGACGGTTGGTTGGTTGGTTGGTTATCTTCATCACCTCCGTCTCTATTCTATCTTCTCTATGTTCACCTGGAGTCGTGTGTTCGCTGTCTGTCTCACCTCTTGGGGAAGTTTGTTGGTTTTCGCCTACCTGTCTGCCTGTAAGTCTTCGAGTGTGTGTGACATTCGACATATGTTATCGATGCGTGAAATCCAGATGTTCTAGAGTCTTCTTATCGGTGGTCCAGCGTATTCATGTCTTCTCACTCCCCACATCCAGTGTGATGCATAATCCAGTCCACCACAATTAAAAATATCATCGGTGATAATAGGCAGCCAGCATGGCTTTATTGAAGGTGAACTGTCCCAATAATGCCTCAAGTGATAAATGGCTGTGTACTTCTGTGGCTGACTGACTGACTGACTTGAGAAGAGAATGAACAGTCTGAGTATGGAGATGGGATAGGATGGGATTGGGTGTCTAGATGATTGGAAAGATAATTTCTTAGTGAGGATTTGGATGAGAGTTTAGCTTGTTGTAAGGCTTCATAGTATTTCTGGCGCTGTTGTTGTTGTTGTAGTAGTAACTGAATTTTGTGAAATTTGAGGTAGATAAGTAGGTAGGTGATTGAACCCTTGTAAAATTGACATGACTGGATATATAACTGAATTAATTGTACTAGAATTTGTGATTGTTTCCACTGAACTGAATAACGCTGTCACCAAAGTTTTTTTGGACAAAGTATCAGTGCAGTTGTGGTTCGTCTAACTTGAGTTAAATGCGTCTCCAGATACAACATTTTTTTTGTCAATATATATATAACTGAATTAATTGTACTAGAATTTGTGATTGTTTCCACTGAATTGTATATGGGCGGTCATGTGAAGTATTCCCTTTTTTGATGCGACGTCTCCTTCATCCAGTGGTTATCAAAGGTGTTTCAGTACCGTAGGCCAGGATATACCAGCACAATCTCGTGGCAAATCTGTAGTAGTATGCGTTCGGTTTTTTTACTAGCCGCCTCCTTCAATCTGCTAGTTATATTGCTCAGCGCAGATATGGGTATCAAGCAACGTTATCTAATAAAAGTGCCGCAAGTGTAACACAGTTCAAGAATATATACTCCAGAAAAGAAGTTTTGATGCAAAACTTCCCTTTAAAAGCTTGCGAAAGAAATATATCGGTGAACCACCATAGCAACAGGTCAAGAAGCCACAATCCTCTGGGATATTCAATAAAGTCATTCATCATCATGATCGGTGTCGATATCTTCGCTCACGTCTATGTCCCCTTGACCAGGTATTGATCTAGTTATCGTTATCACTCACGCATACGCCATTAGCTGTCGTATAATGTTTTTGGCGTTAGTCGAGCAGTATGAATGATCGGCTTGTTCGTTTCCAGTATCAGCGTCCTTGTTGTGCTCTATTTCAAGCTCTCATTGTTATTACAAAAGTCTACAATGGTCTGTTGGAGATGCTTTTAATGACGTACCGAGTGTCTGAAGCATAAGAAAGCTTTGAATCTCCATGCCACCTGTCGTACTGGTATTCACAAAGTATGAGCATCTTATTTACCAAACAAGCTTTCTTTTCACCGATGTTTCTCAGTTCTGTATCAAGAATATTCCTTGAAGAGATTACACAGCATACCTTGAATATAGTTGACCCACATATTTAGCACTCATTGTCAGTATCAGAGTGTTAATTCACACTTGAAACACGCCGCCACTCTAAGTCAGTTACTGAAAAGCTGGCTTAGCCCTGTTTATTTAGTTTATCAATACGATTGTTGTCTGCGACAGCAACTGTTCAGTCTCCTACTTTCAATAAGAAATGTGAATTGGAAGTGTGTGTGTGTTTTTGGCTAGTCATTACTTCCCGGCTGCTGACATCATGGAAATTGATTTCTTCTTGAGATAATTCAAACAGACCGAGCACTAGTATTGTGTTACCGCAGAGCTCAGAAGACAACTACTTGAGACTGATCATAAACGACCCGTGTGAAGTGGTTTTTTTTGAGTTACATCTGCAAGATAAATCGAGATGTACAATTTTTGGGATCGAATTTTTTTATAACTCCCGTTCTCCATAGCAGGGAGGCAGTATAGCTAGCTAGCTTGCTGGTCATCTGAGGGAAACACGCTACTTCTGTTACATGTCTATTCGATTGCATGGAGGATTTCATCATGAGCTGACATCAGTTAGAGAACCACTGGAAAACCAGCTGGGACCACTGGACAGCTGTTTCGTCCTAGTTTGGGACTCCTCAATAGTACGCACCCACCGGGGTTCGAAACCAGGACCTTCTGGTTACAAGGTTGGAGAGCTCGTAGACCATTGAGCCACTGGGACCCGATCCAATGGCCAGTCCTTGAATTCTAACTTCTGCCAATTCACGACATAGTGCGACCATTTCGCAATATCTTCTTCGATGAGTTACATCCTCATCTTCAACCTGCTGTACCCTACTGGTCACGGCTTTCTACTGAAACCCCAGGTCACTGCCTGATGAAATCCTCCATGCAATTAAACAAAAAATCCCTACAAAACCAATACATGTCTATTCGACAGCAGTATGACTTCGGCCAGAAACTTCGAACATAATGTAGACAAGTTACAATATAACGTCACTGCTTTTAGTCCAATTGCAAATCAAACTACCTTTCTGGCATGGTAGGACATTGCAGGAACATTAGTTCCACCGTTATTTGCCTTTGTATGTTATTCTTGATACTATTGGCAATTACTGTAAAATAGAAATAGTTTACCTCATTTTTTGATTGTCTTGACGATTATTTTTTTTCTTATTGTCCTATTTTAGCAATATATCTGCCCTCGGGAGTCTTGACTTTCTCCAGTCATCATCAACATCATCAGCGTCATCTTCCTCTCAACAAGTTTCCTCCAATCCCGTTGGCAGACTAACTCGAACACATGACGACATAATTGTCGAGACGTTCTCCTCTTTAAGGCGTATTTTTACACCGAGTAGTAGCAACAACAGTGAGAGCAATTTACCTAGCCTCCCGTGTTCAGACAGTGTCTTATGTCGTTTAATTCTCAATTGTGCCACTAGCGAAATTTGGCATTCACACCTTTTTCTACCAGAACGGTGTAATGATGAAGCCAGAGCAATTGGTACTACTGCTACAACTACAACCACAGCAGCAACAACAACAACAAAAACAGTAAATCATCAAGGTGACAATAATCCGGTTACTGCTGAAACTAATAATAATAATGTTGGTGGTGCTGCTGTCGAAAATGGTCAAACCAATAACGGTGATAACAGTGTGAATGTTGGCGGTAGTTACAGTGCAATAACTAAAAGTAAGCAGTGCTGATGAAGTTAATTTGTTAGGAAATTTTTCCAAAATATTTTATCCTTTTGCATTCTGAGTGGTCTTCAAGCTTCTTCATGTTTGAAGTTTCAGTAGCATTATTTATTGGTGTTGCTCTTATTTTACCGGGTGGTGGTGGTGGTGGTGGGGTTGTCAGCTTTACATCCAACTCTTCCTCTTTGTCCGGCTTAGAAACCGGCTAGTGGGTTGGGGGGCTAGATGAAGGTGTGCGGGGGTTGGGGATCGAACCTCGGGTCACGTGGATGAGTGGTTGGTGGTTGATGAGCATTTTGTCGTCGAACCACCAAGGCAGTTTGTTAGGAGAAAATGTTTATCTAGAGAAAATACGTATATCCCGGAAATTCTCATCTGGGTTTACACTTACATTATTATGAAATATTAGTCATGGGCATTTGAATGATGAATGTGGTTAATGAAATACAAGATCAGAGTTCAGGGATGTGAATTAATCAATAACAAACGAGGTTATCACAATAGAAATAATAATAACAAGGATAAATTCATTCAAGTGTCCATATAATCTAGATAATGGTGAGTGTGTTCAGGTAGAATGTGCATCCCAGTAGGTGTAGAGGGGAGGATAACTTTTGTCACACAGCGATTAGATAATGTAGTAATAATAATAATAATAACGATAAATTGTGAAACCAAGCCTAAAATGTACAACTACAACACAGCATGATATTGATAATACAGTTAGCTAGCAGTACAAATAAATATGAGATAATATTTACAGTTATCTGGTGTCACTGGAAGAGATAACTATCCTAGATTGATGTTGAAGGTCACAGGAGGGAGAGACGGGGAAAGGCTAAACAAACTTCCTGAACACAGCGATTGTGTTGGTTTTTTTGTTATGCCAACTGCCTCAGCTATGCCGCTTATCAACCAATGTCGTAGTAACTTAGAGAATTGAGGTGGCACCTTGTATAGAATTGTAAAAGCTGAATATTTATCAATCTTATCCTCCGTATCCACAAGGGGTGCCAATATGGAACTTCTGATCTGACTCAACGATTCCCCCACCTAAACACTTTTGGACAGTGCTCAAGAAAGCGACCGTAGGCTTTTCGAGTCGTTCTACCTATTTATTTAACTGTCTCCACAAGAGTAGTTAAATTTATGAATGCACTTTAAAGTGTCCGGGCTCGGTATTTGATGCTTCACTTTCAATACAGTGTTGCGGCAAACAGTGTTTAGCTATTCGTTTAAATTATCTAAAAAGAGTGGCTTTACTTTCTCAAATGACTGTCTTCGTTAATATTATCAGTGATTTCAGTGTGTGTGTGTTGAGTCGTTTGACAATGCTCTTTCAGTTCCTGTGAGACTTGGTCGTTGAAGATACACGGATATAAAAGAAGAAAAAAAAGAGATTGGCAGCCAACCTTTTGACCCCATTGGTGTTAAGTGTATGCTGTTGTCAGTAATTATAAGATCAAGCATGTAAAATATTATTTGAAAGAAAAAAGAGAAAGTCACTAGATGGATGGGCTTGTAATACTGGATTGATTGATTGAGATGGCTAAGACATGCACGTCACAAATGCTGAGCAGTTATCTTTCCTTCCTTGTTAAACAATGTTATAACTGATATAGGATTGATTGAGTTAGAAAAAAGAGTTAGCTAAGATTGTGAGTGAACTGTACAACACTGTTACACTCTGTATGCGAGTGGATGATGTAAGAGTGTATTTAATAGTGACTGAGCACAGTAACCATTGTGTGTGTGTGTGTGTGCACCACAATTCCCAGGTGGTATAGCTATGTTGTGCAGCTTATTTTTTGTGGGCATGAATTTGAAACCTTTTTTACAACATAGAGGTAGTAATTGATTGTTTGATATTGTCTGAGAAGAACTGTGTTGGTTTTCGAGTTGTGTCATGGGTGTAATCCATCTTTTTTTCATGATTTGAATGATTTCCTTCTAAATTTTTGTTAACTGGTAGGAATTCAGGCTAAACGCATGACAGTAATTACTTCCCAGTGTCCAGTCAAAATATCCACTGAAGTTCTATTGTGGTAGTAGTAGGTCAATCAGTTATGAGCCTGATTAGCTTAGTTTTAATATGTCTCTCACTGCCTCACCACTGAATGGATGATGGTGACTCGGATTCGAATCACGTAAGGAACTCCTGCAAGATTGCAGATACACATACACCTTCCTCTGACGAGTGACAATAAACACCAAATCTAGCTCCAGAATTTCTTACCGATTGCATCCACAACCATCTAATAAGAATTCAGAGTCCAACATGATGGCGAAATCACACCATGATGGCCATGATGACCACATTGCCCACTTGACTGATAGAATTCAATCTACACTAAAAGAAAGGAATAAACATATAACATTAGTTTAATGTCATACATTTATTCCCCTTAAGGAATTTGAACAAAGCAAGAACTACAGTTTTAGCAGAATAAAGTGGTACCATCATTGTTTATTTCGTTGCCTTCTCGTCAGCTGCTTACAGGGCAAAGTATATCTACCTGGCGATGGCACTGTTTAAAGCATTTGTTCCCTTTAGACGTAAGCTTTTTGGTACATGTTCAGGAAATCGTAGATATGCCCTTCTTTCTGTTCTTCCAATGTAACTGCTCCCGCAGATAAATGTAAATTTGTAAATACAGTTGAAATTGTTAACATGAGAAGGATATCTGTCGATTTTTGATTGCACCAAAGAGCAAGTTGTTCGATAGATGGGGACGAGCTTAGGTGCAGGATAGGCTATGGCTAGTGATGTACTCAGCCTTCTATTGATCATCGCTGCAATGTTTTCACCTTAATAATCAAGCTGAATGTAGACTGGCTTTTTACCCACTGTGATTTATTTGGCATTTGTGACTTCAGATCTTCCATACTTGTTGATTAACCTTCAAGAATACCCATTGCTCTTCAATATCTTTTCAAGAAACTCAAATTCCAATGAAAATATAACTCCAATAAGCTTATCCCTTGTTTTGTTTTTTTACTTATCTCCCTTGTCTAATTTTTCTCTATCATAGAACTTTACGATACTTGTCTACCTCCATCCGCTCCATCCAATGCTCATCTGAATTGGGCTTTAAACGTGATATTGTCTTCGTATCGTTCATCGCAGTCTTCAACTCCATCATCGTCATCATCATCAGCAGCAGCAGCAACAGCAACAGCATCAGTGGTTCAATCTTCTGATTCAATCAACCGACGAGGTGACCTTGAAAATAATGATAATTTGCTGCCAATACAAGCGACTAGTAAAAATTTAATGGTCACCTCATCAAGTGATCAACTGCCAGCGCCAGCATCATTATCACAACAACAAAAGCAACAACCATTCGGTGTGTTACGTTGTCTCTTATGCAACTTTCAAACAAATGATAAACAAAAGCTTAAAATACATCTTATGGGTAGTGGTCGAACTGTACTCAATACAAAATGTGGTCTATGTGGTCAATTATTGAGTATAGTACAATCAGATTTATGTTTGATTAAAGCCCATTTACTGTTACACTTGGGATGTTATTTAATGTGTCCTCAGTGTGGATTTACGGTGAGTTATAATACTTTATTGTTGTTGTTGTTGCTTTTTGTGTTGTGTTCCACCCTCGTACAGACCGAAGGTACTACATATGTAAATGCTGGAATCAATCATGACTAATTAAAAAAAAATATTTTTACTCCTTTACGTTCCTAGTGGAAAATAGGGTGGGCTCCAAGCTTGAAGTTTCGGTAGCAGTGGTGTTTTCATTTTTATGAGATGGGTTTGCTAGCCCAGCCTCATGCCCTCCCTCCTACCTTCCCTCTTTACCAGTGTTATTACTGGCTTAGAGAGGAAAAGGAGTGCGTCGTTGGTGGCCGCGGATCGAACCCCGAGCCACATTCGTGGATGACGAGCATTCTACCGCTGTGTGCCATCGACGCTCACAATTAAGAAATGGCAAAGCTATTGAAATCGAGTGATCCAGGTGAATGGTTGCAGTGGGCTAATCACATTTTGCATAGGTTACTATTGTAGTTAGTTATACAGAAGAAATCGAATTCAGAATTTAGGAAGAAAGTTTTCACATCAACAAATACACTAAGTGATAATCTGCAAGTGTGTAATCTAATCCTGGCCCTTACTCCCTCCCCACTAAACTCTTCAGTTGTTTACTCTCTACACAATAGTCATTAAGTGGATGAATACTGAAACTTCTGTGAAAGCTATTATGATGTGAGTTATCCTTGCAACCTTTGAAAGTAGGGAACCTGTTCACATTGATATTCTTAAACTTCTTTTTAACACACTTATTCACTACTGTGTGTTTAAACGTGAGAGACTGGCTACGAAACATTTTCAGTCAGGCCAGAAATCTGCAAAGTGACATATATATATTCTCTGTGGAACCATTTCATGTACAGAGTCGAATTTTGTCATATAGACGCCTAAATAGGATACATAAGTCACTCGATAATGATGTGTTTAGAAACGCATTCATGGACTGATTTAGCTGGGTCTTGTGTTTTATGGCGTCGCCAAATATGCATACTATTGTCAAGTGACGATAATGAATGCTCCTAGTCGATTATTCCCTGACCCCGAATCACGTAAATTCCAGAGGACTCACACAGTAGGGTGTGTGGAGAGAGCTGGCTGCTGGCCAAAGTTGTTAGACAGTAATTGACGTTAGTGTTTATGTCCCCAATATTGGTGGTGAGAAAATGAGAACAAAGGCTTTGCGTAGGCAGATACAGTTAGAATATAGGTGATCTGACACAACCACAAAGAGATGCAAGTTTAACTTTCTGTGAGAAACAACCAATCAGAAGACTGTTTTACTGCTAACAATAATGTACATTAAAATCTATAAATATGTGTTGATTTTAGTTAATAAACGATCTGTTGCCTGGCCCTTGCCTGCTGTTGTTACATGTGTACTTCCAAAACAAGCGAGTAAGTAAGAGGTAGAGAGAGAGTAATCAAGTGGACAAAAATATTATTGATCCAGTCACAAGGCTCAAGGTGGGCGTTGACTGTGACTGATTGACTGACTGCATTCTGGATTCTGACTGACGACGTCCATCATGTGACAGTACTTGATTTGTTGTTATCTGACTGGTGGTAGACTAATGAGATGAATTGTGCAGGTAAATATTGGAATGTGTGCACAAAGTCCATAGATTTTTCCGACGACATTGTTCTGTTCTTATATGATGTGTGATATGAACACGTGTTGTGCTTCATATAGAGACACTGAGCTAAGGATTTTCAAAATGAACTTTGTGTAACTAACTATTCAGATAACTAGAGTTGTGTATTCTTAATATTGGTAACTGTGTTGTATGCATAACTGTCCTGAAAGTGTGAATGAGTTTTGTTGTTGTTGTTGTTGTTTTTGAGATATGAGTATTACTCATCAGGTGTGTGAATACATTCCATGCATGGTGTTTTAATGTGCAACTTTTCATTGGTGGGTGGAAATATGTGTATATATTACGGATTAACTATTAATTTTTGCATTGCTAATGAATGAAACATCAGCGACAAAATATGTGTATTAAGGGAATTTAATTGATCGATCTACTGCTACTGTGGTGTGTACTACTGACAAGATTTATCAGTAGTGTATACACAGAGACTCGTTGATTGTCTCAAAAATATCAAACAGTGGACAGATGGATGAACCAGTATATCGTGAGAAAACACGGGAGACACGAAAAGAAGGAGACAAAGAGACAGAATACAAAGTGGGAGTGGAGGGGGTAGACAGAAGTAGCACAACACGGAAGATTTGTTTGTGGAAATGACGATGTTCAAATAAGGCGTACATCATTTCCCTATGTAGAGGTGTTAGATACTAAATATACATTCCACTACCAAGTAAGTGTCTTGTCTTCTCTGGTTACATTTATTGTCGCTGCCTCCTGACAATGAAGATTACATGGCCAGCTTCTTCAAAAGAAGGAGACATACGGAACTTCTTGTGGGATTTTGATGGCGTCTGTGAGTTAGTTGTTGGTCATCAAGACTTCGACGGGGAAGGTTGTTGTACTGGGGACGCTGCTGAGAGGTAGAGCAAAGGCGGCTCACGATAGTGTAGACTGGTCAGATGATAAGGAGACCTGAAAGGTATTTTCTAAACAATTGGTGGTGGTGCAACAGTTCCATGCTATGTGATTAATTAATTAATTGTCACTCTTCATTCTCTGCATTCCCAGTAGAGGAAGTAGAGCCTTAGTGGCACATTTACACAGCACTCGGGTCTCTGGGCATCCTAATCAGCTGACTTGATGACTGCTGCTCGCAAGCTTTGATTTCTTTCTGACTTTATCTCGTTATCACTTCCGATCTCGATTCTACTCAAACCCGTAACGTGTTATTTCCGTTGAAGGTCTTTCCAGCATATGTTGAATCCATCATCCACACCCTCCCTTCTGCTTATTTATCGGGTAAAAGGCTATTGACTGTTTCACTGGACGGCTACCCAAGTTCCTTGCTACTTGTCCTTTCTGACGCGGTGATCTGATCTGTAGTATCATCGAGCGAACTTAGGTGCTGATTGATAAGGGAGAGATATCCGCAGAAGCATGTTAGAAATAGTATTGATGATTTACGCTCTAAGTTTCCGCAGTATGTATGTATGAAAGCACTGACGACTAACTAACTTGACATTAGGGTTAAAGAATTAGGATCTCTCTGTTCTTGTACTGTGAGTGAGTGAGTGTTGTATATCTCCACAGAATCCATTAAAGTGTACTTGTTATGATGTGGTGACTTTATTGTGCAATATCACTGATGTCGAAGTAGGATATATATAGACGCCAATGCGCTCTTTACTTAGACGCATGCACTGACCATGAATACAACTTGATTACGCTAACAACACAGTATACGACAGTTATCTGTTTCCCTCCAGCCTATTTTACTTAAACCAGAACACACAACGAAATGAGATGTGGAGAGTATATATTTTACAGTAGTGGTTGTAGTAGTTAAATCTCAACTACCCAGTACTGGGCTGGGCTATAATCCATTCTTATTGTGTAGGGGCTATGGGTACTACCCAGTTAGTTAGTTGCCCAGGCTGAAGTAGTAGGTGGAGCGCGGAACTCGACCCCGGGGCGGAGGGCTCATTAACTGTAAGTTGAGTGCTTAAGCCAGCCAATGTGCCACATCTGCGCATATATACATTGAACGGTATCTGTATAAGTGTAAGTGCAATCGCATGTCAAGAAAAAACAATGATGATATGCATGTATGTGTGTGTGGCCAATAATGGCGTTGCATGACTGAAGATAGTCAGTCATAAAAGGATATTTCCTGGCGAAGGCCATATCTTCTGTGAGTGAGATTATCCCTGCTGCTGCTGCTGCCGCTGCTGACTTCAACCCAATCCAACCAAAAACATGTGTCAAGTCTGACTACAAACCACTTCTCCTGGTTTACACATTACCTTGTTTTCATCAAAACTGAATGAGAAGAATTTAACTAACTAATTTATGGTTTGTATACTATGGGATGGGATATATTGTTATGCTTATTTTTGCAAGAGTTGGTTTCTACGGATTTCATTTGTTTTCAAAGTTTGACCATGGATTGATTGCAGTTACAGAGAGAGACAGACAGAGAGAAAGAACCTTTGGATACCATCAAGGAGTACTGGTACTGGACAGCTGTTTCGTCAGCCTAGTTAGTTTGTGTCTCAATCAATGGCCGGCCAACCCATGAATTCTAACTTCTACCAATTCTTGATTTGGGCACGACAGGTACCAGCTAATGTCATCGTTATGCAATAGTCCTCTGTGAGAGATAGGTGGCAGGCCAGATGATACATATATATATATATATATATCCACATAAATTGATCTATACATTCGGTTCCCTTCACAAATTTTGATAAAGAAAGGAAGACGAAATTTGCAGTATAAAATGATACCATCATTCTATTTCACAGGTTCTCATCAGCTGCCGTAGACTACCTGAAATTACAATGGTTACATAGATGATAATAACATACTTTAATGTTTGAGTGGTAGTAGAGAAGAAGGAAATACTATAAAATTGACTCATCCAAAATGTAAGCAGCATTACAATCTTTAGTTTAAGTTTTCATCGTCAATTTATACGATTTCAAAGTATAAAAGATGGGAGGGGAGGGGTAGGACAGAAAACAGAAAAAATTAATTAACAGGACAGTATTAGCTTGTAGCTTGTTCACATAGCAACTCGAAAAGCAAAAGCGGTTACAGTTTATGAGATTATAAGATTTGTTCAGTGAGTTGAGATCACTGAATTACATGACTAATTAATGTAATCAAAATCAAAATTCAGTTACCAAGGGAGTGAGAGGTTAATCACTTTCATTTGAATGCGTCAATTTTATAGTATTTCCTTCTTCTCTACTACCACTTAAACATTAAATTACGTTATTATCATTATCTATATAACCATTGTAATTTCAGGTAGTCTACGGCAGCTGATGAGAACCTGTGAAATAGAATGACGATGATATCACATTTTATACTGTAAATTGATTTAACTTCGTGTACTTAATACTTAAAAGAAAAAACTTTTCCGCATATTACTTTCTCCTCTTTTTGCTAAATCTTGTTTTCTTTCTTTCTTTCTTTCCTCAAGCCTCCACCATATTTATCTCCGGATTGTGCTGAATTATGCTTACGTGTACATCTCCGCTTTGTATGCTTTCATTTCAATTTGAGAGAAATCTTTCAATGTTGTTATTGTCATGAAAGTGATAATAGAAAAGGCTATAAGTCATTTGAAAATTTATGCCAACATTATTTTGAATGTCATTCAAAGCGAATTTATTCATGCCTGATTTGTATAAAACACCAGGAACAATTAGAATCTATTGGTATAAGTAATAATAATAATAATAGTCAACAGCCGAGTACAAGTTTCAGAGATGAAACTGGTAATAGTGGTAACACTGCCGTTATTCCTAATAATAATAATACCAGTTCTGTTCCAATGCCTGTCATCTCGAATAGGAGTTATACCTCTACAATACATCATGTGGGGGGTATGCATGCGATAAATAGGGAAAATATGCTTCTGCAACAACAACTGCAATATTCAACATCTTCACTTCAAACTTCTTCTGGTCCGGATTCTAATATGTTGAATTCATGTAAGTTATCTCACTTGGTGTTTTTTTTCCCGTCTCTACATGTTTGTCTACCGTTGTTGTTGTTTTTTGTCGCTTTATAATGAGATCTTCTGATCTAAATACGTGTCTTTCAATGAATAATGTGTTATACTACTAATCTATGTTTTCTATGTTGCCTGCCTGCCCTCCTTGTATATTTCGAGTTGAACGTATGGGGATTTAAGCTCTAACTGGTGTGTGTGTGTTTCGAGGCGTGCGGGGGTGGTGGGGTGGTCAACTAGCCTCACGCTTAACATTCCCTCTTTTTCGGGGTTACTTACTATTGTTTATTACTATTATTGTTCCCTTGGGTTCCTAGTGGAACATAGGGCTTCAGCTGCACGTCTCCATTTGCTTCTGTCTTCTGCTGTACTTCTCACTTGCATCCATGTTAATCCATACTGTTTCAGCTCCTCTTCACACGATCTCCTCCATGTCACTCTTGGACGTCCCACTCGCCGCTTCCCTTTCGGGTTCCACTCGAGCGTTGGCCTGACATGCGATGTCACCCAGCGGCCTCCTCAGCGAGTGTCCAATCCATCTCCATTTTCTCCTGCATATTTGTTGACCGATTGGTTCCTGTTTTGTTTATTCCCATAGTTTCTTACTATTGGCTAGGCCAGATTTAGGCGTACACCAGCTGGGAGTCGAACCCAGACTTATAGCGTAGCTGTAGAGAGAGAGAGAGAGAGCGGGTGACAGACAGACAGATTATTCTATGACTGAGGCATCACCGATGTTATTCATCTAGACACACCGTAATTAAATTGCAGACGACTTTTTCCAATCTCTGAGGTAGTTTAACATTGTGATTACTCACACAACTTTCAGCCAGTCAGTTGTGGGTTCGTATTCCACTACAGCTACCTACTGACAAGATTCGTCAGTAGTGTATATACAAAGACGTTAGTTGGCACAAAAATATCAAACATGAGGGAGATGAATTCGACGTCAAAGCGAGCGAATGAACCAGTATACTGTGTGAGAAAACATGGGAGACACGAAAAGAAGGAGAAGACACAATACAAAGTGGGATTGGGGGGTGGACAGAAGTAGCACAACACGGAAGATCTGTGTAAATGATGGATTTCATACAAGGTGTATATCATGATTCCCCTATATGCGCATATTGAATTGCAAATGTACATTCCGTTGCCAACCACTGTTGTGCTGTGCTGTTCCCCCTTCTTATCCTGGCAACTGGTTGGGCAGTAATATCTCATCTATTCCCACGCAATAATCGTGTGTGTTTCATAACTTGTAAAATGACAAACGACTTCATCAGGGCAGTTGAGTTTCAACAATGATGAGTGATAGTTTTGCATTAGTTTACAGATTGCCTTTTCCGTCAACTTATTGTCTTGCACTGACCGATGTTTCGATTGCATATAAGCTGGATTGAAGTGATTGCTAGTTTTAACCTTATCGCGACAGCACTATAGTTAGAATAGTTTGATCGAGTGGTGACTGTTTCCCATACTTATTCACATGATCCCCACTGGCGTTCACCGTGGAGGTTTTTGTACACCAACAGTTGAACTTGGAAATAGCATAGATGAAGTCATCTCTGTATGTGCCAATAGACCTCTAATTATCCTCATGGTGGTCAAGTATAGGTGGTCGGCAGGTATTTTTAGTTCACAGCGGCTAGACTTTACTGGCTTATGTGTATTAGAACTATGCGCAAGAAAGCGTTTTGTTAGACAAGGTGTGTGTGTGTTTGACAGCCAGTCTAACATTGTGGTGGTAGCCTCGTTGCTTAAACGAAGACATCAATTCATTTATTGTCAGCCTGGGTGTTGAAAGGAGGTGGCATGCAGTCTAACTGAGAATGTAGTCACCAATACACGACATGAGTAGAGTGCATCAGTCTCATATCGAAACCCCCAACGGATTACTATTACCAGACAGATGCACCGCAGTGTTGCTTATCACTGTCTAGTATTTCTTGTGTAATAGTGTGTAACAATTATTATCTCTCCTCTTCAAATATTCATTTTGTTGTTTTCGAAATTACAGGATTGATCATGAGCTGTCTGACAGTAGTTGGAGAACCAGTTGTTTCGTCCTAGTTTGTGAGTCTTCATCAGTATGCATCGGGACTCAGACCCAGCAGTCTCCAGTTGCGAGGTGAACTCGTAGACCCCGATGGGTGAGTTGAGTACTGATGAAGAGTCGCAAACTAGGCTGACGAAACATCTGTCTGGCAGTACTTCCAGCTGGTTTTCCATTGGTCCTCTTAACTAATATCAATCTGCTCGTGATCAATCGTGTAACAACCAATCAAATCTCTGCTGGCTAACACTTGATAGTTTTCGAAATTATTTAGACTTGGTTCAAATCATCTGTACCTCTGTACTTTCCCCCGTTTTTACATCATAATTATTTTTTTTTATATTCGTGTTAAATTTATGTCATCTTCACTTTGTCTTGTTGTCCGCATAAAATGCCTTGTTTAGCTCATGATTTGGCCAACATTTCCCTTCCACGGATAGAAGAACTAACGCTGCTTGAAACATCTTCATTTGAAGAATTAACGTATCATATGAGAGTTGTACATGGTGCACATACGCCTAGTTCTATCAATTCTTCGACTGCTACTATTCCTCCTCTTTCTGCATGTTCAAGTGAATCTCAGACTGTGTTATTACCATCCGCATTGGTCAACTCAACACAACCAGCGATAATCACTACGAATTTATTAAACACTACAAGTCTACGTCTTCCTTTGCCTTCTTCTGCTTCTTCTTCTTCGTCGTCTACTGTTACTACAACTCCTAGTAGTCATAGCAACGCTTTTGTAAACATCAATGGGGTCCCGGTGGTCTATAGAAATCATGGTAATAATTATAATGCCAGTGAAATACGAGTGAATTCAGATTACTCTACAAGATTTCAGTGCATAGAGTGTATGAGATTTCTTGACACAAGAGAGGAGTATTTTCGACACTTCAGCGTAAGTGATGAATATTTTTTTGATTACAGCTTGATTCCACACCGTATATTTTGGTACAGGTATGGAATTTTCAGCATATGATACCGGTAGCCCAAATTTTGAAGGCCAACCATAGATATCAGGTGTGCGTCGGCAGGGGATCGAACCCCGGACTATGTGCATGGTCGACGAGAGTCCTAACCACTGTGCCACCGACGCACTTTTGTACTTTTATATTGCAATGTGTCTCTATGTGTGTGTGTTGGTTATCGTTTCATTTCATTATGTGCAGTATATATATATATATATATATATTCGTTACGTAATAAATTCTTGGCTGACCTTGTGCCTGTCAGAGTTCCTCGTGGTTTATTCTTTCTGGCCAGTTGTTATCCAGTTTGTCTGCCTATCTAATTGATGCGGAGGAAGACATGTGTTGACGAAAGTCTGCAGCCTATTTGATGCCAATTCCCTGAAGTACATAGAGGCGCATGGAATTGTGACACCCTAGTGTTATAAAACTGTGATTGTTTTTTTTTCTGATTACTTTAAATGTGCACAGTGATTTCAGAGTAGTGATCGACTGTCTTGCTTTCCCCCCCCCCCCCCCAATGTATATAACCCTGGCTTTGCTATCGTCATTTATAGTGTACCTCTGGGTTGAAACAGTGATGCCCAGGTCAGATGATGACGCTACAATTAGAAGGGATACAGCAATAAAGCCACTTTAGATATTGAGCAACACAGTTAGCTACAGCGTACATGAATGTAGTCTTTCAGTTTTATTCAGCGAAAATCAATGTTTGGGACAGTTGATTATTGAAATATGTAACAGAACAGTTTCGAAGTATTATTGGTTTGTAGGGCTGATATCGGTTAGAGAACCATTGGAGAACAAGCTGGGAGTACTGGACAGTTGTGTTTAGTCAGCCTAGTTTGGGAGTCTTCATCAGTACGCATACACCGCCAGGATATTACGGATATAAATATAAAACTTGGGCAATGTGGTAGAATATAACTCCATTATAGATAAGATTTCATTTCGATAAATGACACAGTGTAATACAGTTATATAAACTGATGACCACGTTTCAAGCACAAACTATTGCCACTCATAATCATATCAAGGCATTACTCATACAACTTTTTTCCTTCATTAATATACATCATCAGTTAGATATTGGAGTAAAATTCAATATGAGATAACGTACATTCAGAAATAATAATACGAGTGTTATTGATCAATTACAATTAGATGGGAAATAAGACGAGTGTTTCTATAGTCATAATAAGTTACTTGTTCGAATGTTTTGATGTGCTTGAATTGAAATAGAATTTTAAGATTATTTATTATCCTCCTCTGATCTGACTGGAGGTAATAATATCTTCCATATCTCTGGTATTTGCATTGAGTCATTTCTGTTGCTTGTGTTGGGTATAGACTCAATGAACCAGGATTCCGTAATCAACCTCTCTCTCCACCTACCTATATCACTTTTTAGAATTTTGACTCTGTCCCACACACCCTATTGCATGTGTGGTTGTGTGTTAATTCATGCAGTGCAATTGCTGAGCTTTTTTCTAAATTATTTATCTTCTCGAGGTCAACCATTCTGCCCTTAGCTAAATTCTTATGTTCTGATAATCTCACTACTCCTGATCTACTAGTCTAATTGACCTATGTAGTTGACCTAATTCACAGTCATTGCAAGTTATATTGTAGTGAGAGCTGCCTGTAGCCAAAATTGATGGACAGTAATTTACGTAAAAGTGTATGTCCCCAATATTGGTCTTGAGAAAAATGAGAACAAAGACTTTGCGTAGGCGGATACAGTAAACATATAGATGATCTGACATTCACGAAACAGTCACAAGAGATGTAAGGTTAACTTTTAGTGAGAAAACAACCAATCAGAAGACTGTGTTTGTTTGCTTACAATAATCTATAATATGTACATGAAAATCTATAAATGTGTGATGATTTCCATAATATACGATCTGTTGCCTGGCCCTTGTCTTCTGTTGTTACAATGTGGTGAGAGATGGCTGCTAGTCAAATTGGTAGACAGTAATTGACGTCGATGTTTATGTCTCAAATATTAGTCATGTGAAAACAAGATCAAAGATGGGCAGCAGACTTTGCGTAGACGGATACAATTAGCAGATAGATGATCTGACACTCAAGAGACAGCAACAAAGAGATGAAAGATTAACTTTTAGTGGGAAACAACCAATCAGAAAACTGTGTTTGTCAGCTAACACGAAAATCTATGTGTTGATTTCATTAATAAAGAATCTGTTGTCTGACTCTTGCCTTCTGTCGTTACAACAATATTATGTTGTTTAATCGGGTCAACCTACAGGGTCCTTTAACGTATAAAGCTTTTCCTACCTGAGTGAGTTTGTAGGTTTGAATGCCACCAACCTAATTCCTGCTTTATTAAGAATCCCACCACGTAGGGGCTGGTCTCAGATGTCCCCTCCTTATATAGGGTATAACAGTGGATGACTTATATTCTCTCTTATTTATGTTACCATTATTAGTTTCACAATTTTTATTTTTATTTTCTTCTTCTTTAAATAATCTAGGCTGAACATCGATTAGCTTGTATTCATGAAAACTATTATCGATGTTTTGGTTCGTGTAAACGTCTTTTCCCAAATATTGATGTTTTTCGAGAACATTTATCTGTGTGTCAGCATGCACAAACTATCTTTCAGTCAACATTTGGATATTCCTATACTTATAGTAATGATAATAATGACAATAATAGTAATAATAATAGTAATCAGGATATACTTAATTTATTGGACCCAGAGCATGCAGATGACAACCAACAGCAACAGTCTGTCAGAACCTCTTCATCATGTGAGAATAATGCATCTTCTTCTTCGTCTGCTGCTGCTTCTTCCAGTCATGGAATGAATAATGCATCAGTAATATTTAGTCGAAAATTATGCTTCTGTGCATACTGTGGTATTGGACCAAGGCGAAGTATATCAACGACTGGGGGTATTGTTCATCCTTCGTCTACAATGATAATAAGAAACACATCGACAACAACCACAACAGCAGCAGCAGCAACAACAACAACTACTGCTACTACTATGACTTCAACTTCTTATTCCTTGTGTATGGATCATCCACATGGACAGATTACATCTGATTCAGTAATGCTGCCTGCAGAATCAAATGGATCAAACGAAGGTATATATATATATATATATATATATATAAGTATTATTATTTATTATTGTATCCTTTAGTTCCTAGAGGAACATAGGGCTTCAGCCGTGCGTCTCCATTGCGTTCGTAGAGTTTTCACCTGGCTCCATGTCTGCCCACACGTTTTCATCTCTTCACATGACCTCCTCCAAGTCACCCTTGGACGATCAACTCGCCGCTTCTCATTCGGTCGGTTTCCACTCAAGGGGTTGTCTAGTGATGTCACTTGATGGTTCCCTCAGAGTATGGCCAATCCATCTCCATTTCTTCCTGCCTATTTGTTTCACAATCGGTTCCTGGTCGGTTCGCTCCCAGAGATCTTTGTTGCTGATCTTTTCTCGCCATTTGATCTTGAGTATTGAGCGAAGACAACTGTTAATGAAGGTCTGTAGTTTGTTTGAGATGCTCTTTATGATGCACTGGCCAAGTCTCTGATCCGTATAGTAGCACTGACTGACTTCACATTGGAGTTGAAAATCCGGATCTTATTTTTGATGATGAGTGTTGTTGACGTCCACACAGACTTGAGAGTAGTGAAAGCTTGCCTTGCTTTCCTGATGTTCCTCACTTTGATATCCTCATCAGTTTCGCCTGTAGTTGAAACGATGCTTCCCAGGTAGGTAAAAGAGGTTGTTTCTTTCCGGTTCCTCCCATTTATGCTGATCGTTGTCTGTTGTTGTTGTTGTTGCTGTTGGTGGTGTTGCCCAGGAATCTTCATCACCTCTGTTTTCTCTATGTTCACCTGAAGTCCTATCTCTGAGGGAGTATTTTCTGCCGTCCACCCTCTCATTTCTGGTTTTCATTCGTTTGCCTTTTTCCGACTGGTGGAACATATGAGAGCTTTAAGCTTTCCAAAGTTTAAGCAACAACTTAAAAATCCCCCTTCATTGAGTCATATAAAAAGGGAGGGTGGGGAAACGTTCAATGAAGAGTTACTTTTTACATCGATATCACTCTTAAGCAGTGTACAGTCGCATGTATATATATATATATATACATATATATATATATATATATATGACTGTAGTGTGCTCCGGTGACACAGTGGTATAATGCTCGCCAACCTGTCAGGTGTTTTTGGATTCAATCCCCGTCCACCGACGCACTCATTTACCTCGCTAAGCCAGTATATTAAGACTGGTAAGGGAGAAGGTTGGGCATGAGGCAAGATCACCTCATATATCCTCTTAGATGACTGTGAAGTTCCGTGGATGGCTGGGTGGGTTGCTTTAGCTTACTGTTCAGATTCCATCAGGTGTTCGAGGATAGAGCTACGGGGCGACCTTTTTTTCTCCTTTGTATAATCATGAGGGTAAGTGTTTGATTATGCGTTTGGATTGGAAACACTTAGTACGACAGACATGCCTAGTTCTAAATAAGTGGGTGAATCGATAGATACCATATTGATGAGGTCAGTCAGCAGTGGCAGGTTATCCTTCAAGTTCATGCGAATCATTGGTTTCGGGGGAGGGGGAAGTTGGACGAAGTTTCAACCTTGAGGGTTTCCTTCAGTGA
Source organism: Trichobilharzia szidati (assembly GCA_944472155.2). Classification (NCBI taxonomy): domain Eukaryota; kingdom Metazoa; phylum Platyhelminthes; class Trematoda; order Strigeidida; family Schistosomatidae; genus Trichobilharzia; species Trichobilharzia szidati. The sequence goes on from OX235279.1 coordinate 40,881,233, forward strand.
GCGGGACAGGTGATTTCTCAGTGTTTTTCTGTCGATGATTCTCTATTAAATTGTATGAATTCAGGTGGAGAGGTATTTTAGGAGTAGAAAGTGTAGACGGTTTTAGTGGTTTAGGCTTCATGGATTTCGTGGTGAAACGTCCTTGTTAGGCATTTCTAAGATATGCAGATGACTTCGACATGCTTTATCCCATGGTTGGTTATATTTTTATTTGACTCACAGTGCCAGGAGGTAGTCAGAAATCCTGTGACCAATGAAATCCCCTGGAAACAAACGATTGAAAAACTAACTATTAGCTGTCGGTCGGTCGATCGTTGTTGTGTCAGTTGAAAATGTTGTCAACGGTACAGGTGCATTGTCATCTTCCCGACTCTTATCGAATCTTCATAATGCTTCGTAGAATCATAGATGCTGAAAAAAAACAGTTTCAAAGTGATGATGATGAAAGACCACACACACTTACTTGTCTAGTCTGTCTCTTGCGTACTCAGGAATTCTCTGATTAATTGGGTTTTTTTCCTTACATGAGAAAGGAAAGCTTTTATTTGAAATGCAATGCATGCAAAGTTGTTGTTGTTGTTGTTTTTATATATTTTATCATTGTTAACGTTAATTTAGTAAAAATCTAAATCTCCCTAACTGTTAATGGTGTTGTATCACTACTGTACTGTTGTACTATTTTGTTTGTTTGTTGGTTTTTTGTTCAGTCACACAAAGTCGAAATAACGAAATCAATCTAGGGTTACAGAATCAAGATTCAACAGCGGACAATGGTTATATTTCTGATTGTTCTCATGCATCAAACAACAACAACAACAACAACGCAACTCAACAGCTACAGTTACAGCCACTGCAACAACAAGGACAACAACACGAATCTCCTACTAACCGTGACACTCCATTCACTGCTCGATACTTTACAGATTTGATGAAGTTACAAAATCATGAAAGAGACTCGCACTTTTATGATTGTCGTAACTTTATTGCTTGTCCATGGTGTCATAAACAGTTGTCATTTTCTAAGAAGGAGAATTCTAATGGTACTTATGAACATTTATTATCACATATTCATAAACACCGGTAAGTTATTTTTACTTAGTTATTTTTTTTTAATTTAACAAAACAAAATCTATGATGAGGAGGGGGGAGCATTTGATTTGTTTTTCACGTCTGACCACGGATTGACTGATTGATTGATATCATTTAGAGAACCATTGCGTAAACCTAGACCAGCTGGGAGTACTGGTATTGAACAGCGCTTTCATCAGCCCAGTTTGTGACTCATCGGCAGTTTGCGCCCACCATCAGGGCTGGAACACGCTTGACCTTCCAGTAGTTACAAGTTAAACTCGTAGACCATTCAGCCCCTCGGAACCGACTTAAAGGCCAGCCCATGAATTCTAACTTCTACCATTGAGTCGAGTCTCAGTGGTTGTCTAGTAGTAACTGGGAGGTGCTGGATTGGAAACCTGGTGGGTGGGTGTGCTGTTGATTAGTCGCGGAGTAGGACGAAGCGGCTATCCAGTACTTCCTGGTTTTCACCGGTTCTCCAAATGATTTCAATTCGTGATTAAACTTGAAAAAACATCCTCTTATGTTGTCACAGCTTGTCATTTGATTACAGCTCACTGAGTGAAGGTAACAACAACAACAACAACGTTGGTTTAGTAATAGTTGACTGTCAGTCGGTAGGTCGTGGCTTCGACTCGCATTCCATCTACTTTAACCGGAGCAACTAGACAGTCCATGGAGTAATTTGTCCCCGATAGTTGAGTTGTAATCTAACTGAGTAGAAGACTGAGAAGTGTTATTCAATGTCTGTAATTCATCCTAATAAATTATAAAGATGATTCATGCTGCCACTTCACTCTCCTCGGCGTACAATAACCAACCAACCACTGATCGTTTTGAATATGTGTGTTTAGGTAATCATATAGAGTTCTGTAGTTCAGTGGTCTGCACTTAAATTTCAGGCAGCTCTATGAAATCTAGGTTTCGTGCTTATTCACAGTTGTCAGGTGGCGTTATTCTGCTGTCCTGGAGGAAACAATGTTCGCGGTAATGTTCAAGAGACATTATCGTCGAATCTAAAGAACAGCGACCGTGAAGTGCAAACGCATCAGTGACTTTGAAGGCATACCATCCCTCGTATTGCATAATCTGTCGTTATTAACACCACCCCAGTATGAACGTGGTGCGACACATTGAGGTGCAGATTTTATCCCGATCTCACTTTTAAGTATCGTTTGGATAATGGGTGGTTAGAATTATTCTGTGGTATGCCTATTCATATTAATTTTCAACGGGGAGTTTAATCATATCCTTCAGTTCTGAGCAAGTCTGATTACTATCGCAACAGCACCGGAAGCACTCTCATCCAAATGCTCACTAATTAATAAGTTATCTTTTCAATCATCTAGACACCCAATCCCATCCTATTCCATCTCCATACTCAGACTATTCATTCTCTTCTCAAGTCAGTCAGTCAGTCAGCCACAGAAGTACACAGCCATTTATCACTTGAGGCATTATTTGAACAGTTTACCTTCAATAAAACTATGCAAATTGAAGTTAAAAATCAAACAGAGAATAGAGAATCTGGACTGCCATAATATGCATCGAATTCTATCTGTGAAGAAATACAATTTGTGTAAAATCGGGCAATATGATCAGTCAAAGTGTAGGGAATTCCACTTTAACTTGTCCTCTCTTAACGGAATGGAAAGAATCATATATATATATATATATATATATATATATATACAGGTGCTCTTATTCTATTTGACAGGAAGTGTTTCATGACGTCGTTGCTCTGCATCAGTTACAGCCCGAAGAATGAGTGAAATCCACTCTTTGTGTAGGTTCCAGAATCCGCCACATGAAAGCTCCTAAAGAAGAAGATGAAGCGTTGAATGCAGATGGTGTTAAAGTTGCAGATGTAGGCGAATTTCTACTGGATAAATGAGTTGGAAGAATGATTGAGATGGTTGTATTGTTCTGCAGTTACCAAGTGATGATCCTGTGGTGTGAGAGCTGGCTACAAGCCAAAATTCTAAACAACAATATACATCGGTGTTCACTTGCTGAATCGGGGTCATGAGAAAAACAGTGACAGAGCCTAACCTTGAGAAAGTCACCAACCTGGGCAGATACGATTTGCAGATATATGACCGGATTGTCTAAGAAACGGCCACAAAGAGATGACAGGATAACCTTCAGCAAGAAAACAACCAATCAGAAGACGCTCGCCTCTTCGCTAACAATAACGAATAATAATGTTCATAAAAATCTATAAATACCTCTTGATTTTTCCAATAAACTAGCTGTAGCCTGCCCCTTGTCTTTTGTCATTACAATTCTACACTATTTCGTGGGGCAGTTATAATAGTCGAAGAGTTCAAAGACCTACGAAGTACCATTTCAGTCAGTGGTCATGTTCTTTTCTCTGAAAGAAAGACATTCCAGTTTTTTAATTTATCACTCACGCTGCATATATTTATTGATTCTACCAATTATCTACATGAGTCGACATTGTTGTTCATTATTCTTCACACTACGGGTGTCATCAACTTTTCTGATTTTTCACGTGCTTCTTTGCAGCGACTTGACTGATTTCGAAATTGATCACGATTTGACAGCAGTTAGAGCATCTTTGAAAACTAGGGTGTGTTGTACTGCTGTTTTGTTGTTGCTGTTGTTGTTTGTGTACCTTAAGCTTACACACCGATGTCGCTGCCGGGAATTGAACCCGGAACGTTCTGGATACAAGGCGAGCTCCTACACCACTTAACCATTGGGACAAAACCCAGTTGTCCATAAATCTAACTGAAACCATTCGCGATATATATGGCGCAGTCGCCAGTCAATATCTTCAGCGAGCAGTTAGGCTCACACAACTCGGTGGGACGCTCTGGTCATGACCTCTTCAATTAAAACGTCGGCCAACTTCATGCTGTAATGAGTCATCAGTGAGCACGGAATTGAATTTCAAGTGTAGGTTTTAAGGATTCGATTGATTTAAACATTGAGCTGGCCTTGTGTAGGCTTGGAGGTCGTGGGTCCCATCCTCGGTGAGGACATGGATTTGTACTGTTGCATTGTCCCAAACAAGGAAAATAATGGCTATCCAATGCTCCTTGGTTCTTTCATTTTGTTATGGATTACTGTTTTCAATATCAGGCGTGTGGAGGACTAAATACAGCTGGAGTTTAGACTTTAGCTCCTTAGTGGAACTTTGGGCTTTCCAGGCTTGAGCTTTGGATTTTCAATAGCATCAGTGCTGTTTGTTTTTCACGATGTGGGGTTGCTGGCCTCACTCACACCCAACCTTCCCGCTTTTTTACCGGGCTTACTGCCGGTTAAGCCAGTTCTAGGAGTACGTCAGCTGGGGATCATCGATCGAATCCCGGACCGCATGGGTGATCGATGAGTATTCTACCACTGAGTGAGTTGGTGGAATACCTGGGTGTTTATCCAAGTACCTCCGGCATGCTAAGAAGCGGGCTTTGTGCCACTTGACCAAGTGCGCTCCTACACAACTTTAATTGTATGTCATACCCTTCCATTTTATTGTGCTTAATGTGTTAACCAACCTTACCGTGTGTTGTTTTTCCTGTTTCTTAATTTCTTCTAGTATGGCTACTTGGTATCTTGCACGAACACGTCAGTGGAATGAAAATGCTAAAGGTTAGTTTTATACAACAAAAAAAACAAACACTATTGATTGATAATTCATTTTGGAATGAATGAAGGATGGCACAGTTTACAAATTTTATCACGGTTTGCTTTAGAAATAATCGTGCAATTAGAACTGGTTTCTTTTAATACTCATTTCAGACACCTTAGTAATGAAGGAAATGTGATCATTTTGATTATTCCAAAGGGAACCCATTGGAGTGAATGGTCGCTTCTGCTATGTGTCTATGTAATTAATTGGTCAACCGCGAGTTCGATTCTATGTAACGTCATCGTCGCATCTTAAGTAGCTAGCCAGAATTTGTCAATGAAGAGCTCGAACCTTATACTGACGAAACGGACGTCCCAAGTGTGTGCATCACTTTGATCACTGGGAAGCTGTTCCGTCCTACTTCCATAATAATTGACCAGTCTACACCCGGGAAATACAAATTGACGTAAATAAACAGTTATGACATCCTGTTTAAATTTCCTTATAGGAGATTGATTGAGTTTCCTAGAATGCTGTGTGTATACGAGCTGTTCACTTTCATAAAAACTTTTGTTTGGCAGTATGTGTTATTCCATATGTCAACCCATATAACTGGTGGTTCCGGTGAACGTTGTGTGCTTTAGGAAGTGTGTGGGTGGTTGTCACTTGCCGACTACCCACACCATGAAATTTGATTTTTCCTTGGAATACCTGTAAAAGTAAGAGCATTAGTGTTGTGTAACCTCAGAGCCATGGAGGCA